>OY776111.1:235702118-236302118 GCA_963675035.1 Allygus modestus | reverse complement strand
TCCTTGTTTCAGCAAACCTATGTACTCATCACCAATGCTATTCTTATGGAGAATAATTAAAATTGTATATATCGCTTATATATGAATATATTTTTATGAAGTGGTATGCGGCTTTATATGGTATTAATACATATATTATGCATTGGAAATTCGCTGAGTACGCAGGTTTGCTGCGACGGGGGTATTTATTTTAGTTGTAGTGTTATAATATAACGTTTCTTTTTAATTAATATTACTCGTAATGGCAAACAAAATGACAGTTTGTTGTTGATTTAAATCACAGTTGTGATTTACCACTATTTATCACACCAAAACACGCCCTTATTCGGTGTTACAATTATTATTCAGGAGTTTCCAAAACCAAAATGAGCTGTTCCGCGCCGCCATGTATAGTAATGGCGTCAAGTGCGTTAGTTTTTGTTTTTGTTTACTTAAACATTCATATAGCTCGACGTCACTAACCGAAGATGCTTTGTTTACCAACACATTTGTGTGAGCGTTATCGCATGATCTGAGTTTTCTGAATCGACATGCTTACGATTGGTTTTTGTTATTTTTCTTGTGTGGTTTTTTTGTATTTGCATCCTGTTGTTATTTTCTGCATGTGAAATAGAAAAATAATAAAACCTAAAACTGTCTATAAGTAGATTAAATTAGTTAAAATCAATTATCTTCACCCATTTTACACTCATCATTCATTCATATTCGTCTTAAAATATGCCCTAGTTGTGTCGGCATCTTAAAGAGATATTAAGAAATTAATTATTTTAATAACTGTAAATAGATTATGTAGAAAATAAGAACGCTAAGCATTTTTGCTTACTAACGTCGCTCTTTTCTTGTCTCAATCACAAGGAGGCGCTTTAGTCAATTATTATGGTGCAGCCACTGTTGTTATAGAGATTAAATAGTTTTGCAAGCAAAATGCCTATCGTATTTTCAAAGTGAACTATTTGTGCCCAGAAAGGCGTGGACATGGACGGTCCTTCCATTCCTGTTCCCAATCGTTTCAATTGTAATTGTGCGCCATACTTGTACAGCACCACACAAACACTTCAGAAGGGCTTTGCGATATTGCGATTGTCCACAGTCGCCGTCGATCTTTTTAATTTCATGGTAGTGGCATTATGAATAATGCTTTCAGTCCCAGTTGAAATACGTATATGAGAAATCGTTCTAGCATTGTGGAAAACATTTTTCAACTGGTTGTGTTGGAATAACAATCTATTGGTATCAAAATTGTTGTGGGGGTCCCTTTTGCGAATTAACTAAGCGAATTCCCTAGTCCTTAACATCGGGAAGCTAAATGTAGTTTAAAAAATTAGCTTATTTATTGAAAACACAACTAGATAGTATAAGTCTCATTACCGTACTTATTGTTCTGTATAACTCTTTTTTGTGCCAAATTTTATTTGTTTTCTTAACAACACAATGTTGACAATAGTCTCAACATAGTTTATGACAATACAGGCTTCTTGATTATTGATTCATGATTCTTTTGCATGGTTAAACTGTTTATTTAAAGCTTTAAGGAACTTAATAGCTGAGTGCTTTACAATAGTATAATAATTGGATTATGCTAAAAGCTAACCACAATGATCCAACAGGGTTCAGGATACAGGATTTTCCAGCAGATCGCTTAAAAATGGCTTTATTGGCAGTTTAGTAGTCCTCGCGGTTAGGGCGTGTCTTTGCAGGTTATGGATCGTCTGGAAATGTCTTATAAATAGCAAATTTTCGATCAAGTTACGAGATTTCACTTTACTCGATGAAATCGTATTTATTCGTGTGACGGCGGGTGGGCGCGGGCGGCGCGCGGCGGTGGAGGGACTGAGGCTTGTGCAAGTTAAGTGCACTTCAGTTTCAGTCCTGACTCACGACAGACCCACTTGGCCCGGGACGGTGAAAGTCACAGGGTGGAGGAAGGTTAGGTCCGCCATCTTGCGTTGCCACAGCTTCCTTGGACTCGTTTCGTCTAAGGCCGGAAGGAAGTGCAGGAGGGAATGGAGGCTGGCGCCGGGCTGGAGAGGAGAGGTTTGAGATCTCAAAGACAGGACGAGAGTGGGTACCGTGGGTACGGGCTACGGGCTCCGTGGAACCCTTCACTAGTGTTTGATGCAGTTATATCCAGCCTCGTTGCTCCATACCTCGACCCACTTACACCGTGTCACGCCCTCGATATGTATCAGCATTGCCATATTGACCTTCATGGTGCACTTTGTTGTTTGCAATATCCCTCAAATATTATTCTGTTCACTTCACTTCGTAGTTTTGATTCAGATACTTTAACACGCTAGAAATTGTGTTGGGTGTATTCATACAGTAGGAAATTGTTGTTATCTATTCCGATTTTCAGTCGTTTTAGCGAATTTCCCCTATAGGAAAGAAGCTATTACCGTAGGTCTCATGGTAAGACTTAAGCCCGAGACCATGATAACTTTTTGTTTTGAGGTCCCCAGATGCCAAAAACACTATTCGTTCAAATTTATATATATGTATATATATATATATATGTGTGTGTCCGTTAACACGATAACTTGAGTAAAAAACGTCCGATTTTGATGAAATTTGGCTCAAATGTGTAAAATGACATTCATGACTTTAAGTTCGAAAACCAGAAAAATCGGACCATGGGAAGGGGGGTTTATGGGGGTTTTAAATTTTCCAAAAATCAGTTTTTTGCATTTTTCACCCTAAAATTTTTAAAAAACTTAATTTTGGTTTTGACCATGTTATAGAGCTTAAAAAAACAAATAATTTAGTATTTTGAATTATTAACCTAGGTTAAGTGGTTGCGGAGAAAATCCAAAAAAACCTGCTCATAAAATCTCCCATGTTAATCTTATGGGAAAAAGGTTTTTGGCTTTTCCTCAGTTTATTTTAATGTAAACTTCACATTTGCTTTTACCAATATGTTCAGTTCCACAAAACAATCATTTTGGTGTTTAAATTGTGATTCTACGCCCAACCGTTGCAGAGATATTCGAAGTGCTAAACACAGTACGTTGTCCAATGTTATCCTTATGGAGAATAAATAAAATTTGATATCTCGATTATTTATAAATGTATGTTGGCTTCAAGTAGTACTGGTATATTGACATTGCACAAAAAATTGATTTTTTGTTGATTATTCCCGTAACAGCAAACCTCCGTACTCAGCCCCCATGTTATTCTTATGGAGAATAAGTAAAACGTACTGACTCCCTTAATTATGAACATAAATTAATAAAACTTGGTATGTAGCTTCACTTGGTTGAGTTATATTGATAATTATATAAAAACCCATTTTTCTGTTCCTCGTTGCAGCAAACCTGCTTTCTCAGCCCCATGTTATTCTTATGGAGAATAACTAGAATGTCATATATCGCTTATTTATGATTGAATATCGATGAAACTTAGTATGTGGCTTCGCCTAGTTAAATTCTATTTATATTTGCATAAAAACCAATTGTTTCTGTTCCTTGTTTCAGCAAACCTACATACTCATTACCAATGTTATTCTTATGGAGAATAATTAAAATCGCTTATATGTGAATATATTTTTATGAAACTTGGTTTGCGGCTTTATGTGGAATTCAGACAAATATTATGCATTGGAAATTCGCTGAGTCCGCAGGTTTGCTGCGACGGGGGTATTATCAAATGGTCGTAGTTAGGCCGTGCCACAAACCACTTGTAACTTTCGAATTTTGAGTACAAATTTAAATCTAGTTTTTTTTACAGAATTATCCTACATTTCTTGGATTTTGATTATCGTCGCGAAGAAAATATACGAATTAAAAAAAAACCTTTTTCGAGGTCTTGATTATTGCAGAAGCTATTTAGCCATGTAGGCATAAACAAGTACAATTAATTTCATGGCCCTTTCACATCAATCTACAGTCTGACTGACTGACATTTTCTATTTGAGTTTTATAAACTGGTGATATCTCAGAGACGAATCATATTTTATATATACTATCTATACTTAGTCTGAGGAGAGACTTATTTACAATAAAAAAGTTATTTATGCATAATAATTAGTTTATTTGTTTGTATGACTCATATCAATATTCAGAATATACCTAGAAATAAATTGTTGGTTGGTTCAGGTGTAAATTGAGGTGATGGGGGAAATCTGCCTTTTCGAAAATAAGAGCTGGTGAAATGAAGTGACAAAGGCTAAAGAAGCAACACTTTCTGGTGTTGGTGACAGTGGTAGTGACTGGTAGTAAACGTAGTGGTAGTGGTAGTGGTAGTGGTAGTGAGAGTTAGACTGATAGGAACGGTAGTGACTGGTAGTAAACGTAGTGGTAGTGGTAGTGGCACTGGTAGTGAGTGTTAGACTGATAGGAACGGTAGTGACAGTGGTAGTGACTGGTAGTAAACGTAGTGGTAGTGGTAGTGGCACTGGTAGTGAGTGTTAGACTGATAGGATCGGTAGTGACAGTGGTAGTGTAGTAGTGAGTAGTGACATGTCGTCCGATGTGCCCTCGACTATTTGCGGTGCAGTCACAAAGGTGGACAGACTCAGAATAGAATTCAAGACAAAAGTAATTGAAGCCGGGCAGAAATAACCGGCAATATAGTCGTCAATTGTGAAATAGTGTTCAAATGTTCTGTCTCTCAGAGTATCAGATGACCTGGTGCGTTTCGAAAGTCGTGTCTTCAAGTTATTTTCTGGACATCTGCAATTAAATACTGTTAAAGCTTTCTTCCAATTCGTTTTACCTTCTATAATTTTCCCGTGATCAATTACGTCAAAAACTTACAAGAATACAATTACTGTATGACTGCATCCATGGATTATGACTGAGGGTTCACACTTCATCGCTCTAAGAAGAAAGTTATCTGCTAATAACAAAAAATAATTTTCAATTTAAAATGTTTACTTAAAATAGATTGATGTGACGGGTCTCGTGTAGTGTGTGGTAGCTTGTGACATGAATATCCTTTATCATTTCGAGGTGATAACGGGAATGGGTCGAGACATAACAGCGTCTATACAAATTTGTGAATGTTCTGTTTCATCTATAAAGTATAAAAATCTCTCGGGTTGATTTCTTTTAGTATTGATACGAAGGTTTTTTTGTCAGTTTGTTTGTCGGAATTAGCTCTGATCGCTTCCTGTTTATAAGCCGAAAACAACCAAGTACATTTTTAGCGAATTTCCCCTATAGGGAAGAAGCTATTACCGTAGGTATGGTAAGACGCTCGAGACTATGATAACTTTTCGTTTTGAGGTCCCCATATGCCAAATTCGTTCAAATTTCTATATGTGTGTCCGTTACCTCGATAACTTTTGAAAGAAACACCCGATTTTCATGAAATTCGGCACAAATATGGAGAGTAGCATTTATGACTTTAGGTCCGAAAACCAGATCGATCGGCCTATGGGAAGGGGGTTGTATGGAGGTTTTAAATTTTCTAAAAATCAGTTTTTTTGAATTTTTTACCGTAAAATTTTAAAAACACTCAATTTTGGTTACAGCCATATTAAAGAGCTTAAAAAAAATTGTATTTTGAATCATTAACCTAGGTTAAGTGGTTGTGGATAAGTAAAAAAACGCATTCATAAAATGTCCCATGTTAATCTTATGGGAAAATGGTTTTTAGATTTTCCTCAGATAATTTTATTGATATCTTCACATTTCTTTTTACTAATAAGTTTAGCTCTACAAAACAATCATTTTGGTGTTTTAATTGTTGTTCTACGTCTAACCGTTGCAGAGCTATTCAAAGTGCTAAACACAGCATGTTGTCCAATGTTATCCTTATGGAGAACAAATACAATTTTATACCTCGATTATTTATTATTGTATATTGATAAAACTTGATATGTGGCTTCAACTAATTGTGGTATATTGATTGTTGTACCAAAAAAGGTGTTTTGTTGATTTTCCCCGTAGCAGCAAACCTGCATACTCAGCCCCCATGTTATTCATATGGAGAATAAGTACCCTTAGTTATGAACCTAAATTAATAAAACTTGATATGTAGCTGTCTGGTTGAGTTATATTGATAACTAGATGACCCGACAGACGTTGTCCTGTCTTTAATGTGAATATCGTTTATTGTAATGCTTTTTGGTTGAAGCTTTGAACTAAGTACAATTTCTAAATCCTTGACAAAATAAAAACCAAAATGTAAACAAATAAACACATGTTTTTTAACTCATTTAAATCTTAGTATTGATTACATTTGATCAAACCAAATGGCATTGGAAATTTTCAAATATCAGGTGTTGCCATCTAGGGGATAAATTGTTAATGGTTTGGGATAAGTCTACAGGAGAACGTTGTCCCTCAAATTCTTATATTAATGATTTATTTGTTCACGAATTATAAGTATAAACCATTTTTCTCATTTGGGGAAAACCTTTCACTATATACTAAGTACGTTATGTTTCATGAAATGTATTTGATTGATATTTAATCATGATAGTTTCTTTGTAATTGGAAATTATCTCTTTTGTATCTCACAGTTTAATAAAAGCATTTTCCACCAATGTTAATTTAAAGGCATTTTTTACAAATTTTAAAGTCAAATTACTAAATAATGGTTGGGTAGATTAAAAATTTTCTTTCATACAAACCTTCCCCTGGCATTAAGGAACACAACAAAAAAAGAATCGTCCAATTTGGTGCACTCGTTCTCGAGTTATGGAGTCACGTCAAAAAAAGGGATTGTGATTTATTTATATAGATTGTTGAGAGCTCGTCACAAAGAACCACGGAAAACAGTGCTCGGTCGTTATGACGTCACAGGTAGTTGCTGCGTAATATACAAGCAGCCCACGTCGACGTCACACCGAGCTGGCCTTCTCTGAGCGGCCTTGGTAGGCGACGAGGGCCGTCCACCGGGCGCCTCACCACCACCATACGCCGGTGACGAGGTCCGTCCACCGGGCACCTCACCATCACCATACGCTGGCGACAAGGGCCGTCTACCGGGCACCTCACCACCACCATTTACGTGGTAGGCAACAAAGGCCGTCCACCGGGCACCTCAACACCACCATACACTTGGTAGGCGACGAGGGCCGTCCACCGAGCACCTCACTACCACCATACGCTGGCGACGCGGGCCGTCCACCGGACACCTCACCCCCACCATACGCCGGTGACGAGGGCCGTCCACCGAGCACCTCACTACCACCATACGCTGGCAACGCGGGTCGCTCACCTGACACCTCCACCACCACGCACCTGGTAGGCGACGATAGCCGTCCACCGGACACCTCACCCCCACCATACGCCGGTGACGAGGGCCGTCCACCGAGCACCTCACTACCACCATACGCTGGCGACGCGGGTCGCTCACCTGACACCTCCACAACCACGCACCTGGTAGGCGACGATAGCCGTCCACCGGACACCTCACCCCCACCATACGCCGGTGACGAGGGCCGTCCACCGAGCACCTCACTACCAGCATACGCTGGCGACGCGGGTCGCTCACCTGACACCTCCACCACCATGCACCTGGTAGGCGACGAGGGCCGTCCACCGGACACCTCACCCCCACCATACGCCGGTGACGAGGTCCGTCCACCGGGCACCTCACCATCACCATACGCTGGCGACAAGGGCCGTCTACCGGGCACCTCACCACCACCATTTACATGGTAGGCAACAAAGGCCGTCCACCGGGCACCTCAACACCACCATACACTTGGTAGGCGACGAGGGCCATCCACCGAGCACCTCAACACCACCATACACTTAGTAGGCGACGAGGGCCGTCCACCGAGCACCTCACTACCACCATACGCTGGCGACGCGGGTCGCTCACCTGACACCTCCACCACCACGCACCTGGTAGGCGACGATAGCCGTCCACCGGACACCTCACCCCCACCATACGCCGGTGACGAGGGCCGTCCACAGAGCACCTCACCACCGCCATATGCTGGCGACGAGGGCCGTCCACCGAGTACCTCACCACCACCATCCACCTGGTAGGCGATGAGGGCCTTCCACCGAGCACCTCACCACCACCATACACCTGGTAGGCGACGAGAGCCGTCCACCGGACACCTCACCACAACCATATACCTGGTAGGTGACGAGGGCCGTCCACCGAGCACATCACTACCACCATACGCTGGCGACGAGAGCCGTCCACCGGACACCTCACCACCACCATACACCTGATAGGCGACGAGGGCCGTCCACCGAACACCTCACCACCACCATACACCTGTTAGGCGACGAGGGCCGTCCAGCGGACACCCCACCACCACCATACACCTGGTAGGCGATGAGGGCCGTCCACCGGACACCTCACCCCCACCATACGCCGGTAACGAGGTCCGTCCACCGGGCACCTCACCACCACCATACGCTGGCGACAAGGGCCGTCTACCGGGCACCTCACCACCACCATTTACGTGGTAGGCAACAAAGGCCGTCCACCGGGCACCTCAACACCACCATACACTTGGTAGGCGACGAGGGCCGTCCACCGAGCACCTCAC
The DNA here is from genome assembly GCA_963675035.1 of Allygus modestus. Taxonomy (NCBI): domain Eukaryota; kingdom Metazoa; phylum Arthropoda; class Insecta; order Hemiptera; family Cicadellidae; genus Allygus; species Allygus modestus. The sequence goes on along the minus strand of OY776111.1, from coordinate 236,293,660 downwards.
TACCACCATACGCTGGCGACGCGGGCCGTCCACCGGACACCTCACCCCCACCATACGCCGGTGACGAGGGCCGTCCACCGAGCACCTCACTACCACCATACGCTGGCGACGCGGGTCGCTCACCTGACACCTCCACCACCACGCACCTGGTAGGCGACGATAGCCGTCCACCGGACACCTCACCCCCACCATACGCCGGTGACGAGGGCCGTCCACCGAGCACCTCACTACCACCATACGCTGGCGACGCGGGTCGCTCACCTGACACCTCCACCACCACGCACCTGGTAGGTGACGATAGCCGTCCACCGGACACCTCACCCCCACCATACGCCGGTGACGAGGGCCGTCCACCGAGCACCTCACTACCACCATACGCTGGCGACGCGGGTCGCTCACCTGACACCTCCACCACCACGCACCTGGTAGGCGACGAGGGCCGTCCACCGGACACCTCACCCCCACCATACGCCGGTGACGAGGTCCGTCCACCGGGCACCTCACCATCACCATACGCTGGCGACAAGGGCCGTCTACCGGGCACCTCACCACCACCATTTACATGGTAGGCAACAAAGGCCGTCCACCGGGCACCTCAACACCACCATACACTTGGTAGGCGACGAGGGCCATCCACCGAGCACCTCAACACCACCATACACTTAGTAGGCGACGAGGGCCGTCCACCGAGCACCTCACTACCACCATACGCTGGCGACGCGGGTCGCTCACCTGACACCTCCACCACCACCCACCTGGTAGGCGACGATAGCCGTCCACCGGACACCTCACCCCCACCATACGCCGGTGACGAGGGCCGTCCACAGAGCACCTCACCACCGCCATATGCTGGCGACGAGGGCCGTCCACCGAGTACCTCACCACCACCATCCACCTGGTAGGCGATGAGGGCCTTCCACCGAGCACCTCACCACCACCATACACCTGGTAGGCGACGAGGGCCGTCCACCGGACACCTCACCACAACCATATACCTGGTAGGTGACGAGGGCCGTCCACCGAGCACATCACTACCACCATACGCTGGCGACGAGAGCCGTCCACCGGACACCTCACCACCACCATACACCTGATAGGCGACGAGGGCCGTCCACCGAACACCTCACCACCACCATACACCTGGTAGGCGACGAGGGCCGTCCAGCGGACACCCCACCACCACCATACACCTGGTAGGCGATGAGGGCCGTCCACCGGACACCTCACCCCCACCATACGCCGGTAACGAGGTCCGTCCACCGGGCACCTCACCACCACCATACGCTGGCGACAAGGGCCGTCTACCGGGCACCTCACCACCACCATTTACATGGTAGGCAACAAAGGCCGTCCACCGGGCACCTCAACACCACCATACACTTGGTAGGCAACGAGGGCCGTCCACCGAGCACCTCACTACCACCATACGCTGGCGACGCGGGTCGCTCACCTGACACCTCCACCACCACGCACCTGGTAGGCGACGATGGCCGTCCACCGGACACCTCACCCCCACCATACGCCGGTGACGAGGGCCGTCCACAGAGCACCTCACCACTGCCATATGCCGGCGACGAGGGCCGTCCACCGAGTGCCCCACCACCACCATACACCTGGTAGGCGACGAGGGCCGTCCACCGGACACCTCACCACAACCATATACCTGGTAGGCGACGAGGGCCGTCCACCAAGCACATCACTACCACCATACGCTGGCGACGAGAGCCGTCCACCGGACATTTTTTTTTTCATTTCTCTCTGTCTTCTTAGCCCTCCCCTTCCTTTCGGCATATAGGGCCATCCTATTCCTTAATCTTTCTTAACTTGTCCTTATCTTTTCGTTTCCTAAGTTTCAATAATCATTCAAATTTTACTCACAACTCTCCCACTCCTTTCCGCTCTCCCATCTCCCTCCATCCTTCCAATCCTCCTATCCCTAATCCAATCACATGCAATTCACATATCCTGACCTTCTCTATCCCTTCTTCCTCCTTCTGTCCACTCTTCATTCCACTCTAACTCTAACAGTAACTAACAGTCTAACAACCGTTCTGTTCCCATTTCCAGCAAAAATCGCCGGGGGACCCACGGTAGCACAGGTCCACTGGTGTGAAGTTTGTCTCAATCGGTGGTTGGTCTCGAAAGTGGTGGGGCCTCTCAGGTTTCCAGGTGTCGTCAGCCCAGGCGGAGGTGAAGTCTTCCAAGGTTGCAAGGCAGCATCTCAGGTGTAGTCCCAAAAGTGACGTGATCCTAGTCAATTCTTCATTGGTAGAGTATGCGCAGGTCTCCAACGGTGACGCCACACAGGTAGGTCCTTAACGGGTAGTCCTCTCAGGTTTTCAGGTGACGTCCTCTCAGGTAGATCCTTCAAGGTCGAAGTCCTCTCAGGTCCCCCAGGTGACGTCATCGCAGGTAGGCCCTTACCAGGCGGAGTCCTCTCAGGTCTTCAGAGGTGACGTCATCACAGGTAGGTAGGTCGTTCAAGGCAGAGTCCTCTCAGGTCCCCAACGCAGCCCATCACATACAGGCCCTTTACAGGCAGCGTCCTCTCAGGTTCTCAGGTGACGTCATCATCAGCGGGGTCCTTGAAGTGAAGTCATTTCAGGTTCTTTTCAGAGTGAAGGGAAGTTTCAGTAGCAGAAATGATTGTGCTATTACAAATCTCTTCTTAGATGAAGGGTTTTCCAAAGCCACATTGTTTTTTCACACAACTCCTTATTCCTTAAGATTACACTTAAGTTCCAGGGTCCATTCACTCCAAGACTTCTGTATCCAGACTCTATCTCACTCCTAACATCTTCAGCCGCTTCACACTCCAACAATGCATGGAGCGGACCATCTTCTTCAGGACAAAGTGGGCAGGTATTTGTTTCCCTTTTATTGTATTTGAAAAGGTAGTCTCCAAAAGCTCCATGTCCGGTAATTAGCTGCACTGAATAATGATCAAGATCTTGGAGATGTTTCAGTTCCAGCAATCTTTCTTCTATGCTAGGAAGAAGACTGAACGTGAATCTACCCTTATCTGAACTGGTCCATTCATCCTGCCATAGATCTAAGAACCTAGTCCTAATATCTCTAGGTAGTTCTACGGCTGCCCTACCTTGTCTCCGACTCCTCCAAACTTCTACATCCTGTTTAAGTTTCAAGTCAATCGGAATATTTGCCGTTATAGCACAAAGTGCCATCAATGACGTTGTGCAATATGCACCAGTGACATTAATCAGGACTCTTCTTTGTGTTCCCCTAATATTTTTCCTTATGTGAGAATGATCTATTCTATGGTACCATGCTCTTGCAGCATAGCCAATGATTGGAACAAAGACTAATGATTGACTAATGATTGGTGAGGCGTCCACCGGACACCTCACCACCACCATACACCTGATAGGCGACGAGGGCCGTCCACCGGACACCTCACCACCACCATACACCTGATAGGCGACGAGGGCCGTCCACCGGACACCTCACCACCACCATACACCTGATAGGCGACGAGAGCCGTCCACCGGACACCTCACCACCACCATACACCTGGTAGGCGACGAGGGCCGTCCACCGGACACCTCACCACCACCATACGCCGGTGACGAGGTCCGTCCACCGGGCACCTCACCACCACCATACGCTGGCGACAAGGGCCGTCTACCGGGCACCTCACCCCCACCATACGCCGGTGACGAGGTCCGTCCACCGGGCACCTCACCACCACCTTACGCTGGCCACAAGGGCCGTCTACCGGGCACCTCACCACCACCATTTACATGGTAGGCAACAAAGGCCATCCACCGGGCACCTCAACACCACCATACACTTGGTAGGCGACGAGGGCCGTCCACCGAGCACCTCACCACCACCATACGCTGGCGACGCGGGTCGCTCACCTGACACCTCCACCACCACGCACCTGGTAGGTGACGATGGCCGTCCACCGGGCACCTCAACACCACCATACACTTGGTAGGCGACAAAGGCCGTCCACCGAGCACCTCACCACCACCATACACTTGGTAGGCAACGATGGCCGTCCACCGGGCACCTCAACCCCACCATACACTTGGTAGGCGACAAAGGCCGTCCACCGAGCACCTCACCACCACCATACACCTGGTAGGCGACGAGGGCCGTCCACCGGACACCTCACCACCACCATATACCTGATAGGTGACGAGGGCTGTCCACCGGACACCTTACCACCTCCATACACCTGGTAGGTGGCGAGGGTTGTCCACCGGGCGCCTCACCATCACCATACGCCGTCGACGAGGGTCGTCCACCGGACACCTCACCACCACCATACACCTGGTAGGCGGCGATGGCTGTCCACCGGGCGCCTCACCATCACCATACGCCAGCGACGAGGGTCGTCCACCGGGCACCTCATCACCACCATACACCTGGTAGGCGGCGATGGCTGTCCACCGGGCGCCTCACCATCACCATACGCCAGCGACGAGAGCTGTCCACCAGGCACCTCATCACCACCATGCACCTGGTAGGCGGCGATGGCTGTCCACCGGGCGCCTCACCATCACCATACGCCAGCGACGAGGGTCGTCCACCAGGCACCTCATCACCACCATGCACCTGGTAGGCGACGAGGGCTGTCCACCGGGCGCCTCACCATCACCATACGCCAGCGACGAGGGCCGTCCACCAGGCACCTCATCACCACCATACACCTGGTAGGCGGCGATGGCTGTCCACCGGGCGCCTCACCATCACCATACGCCAGCGACGAGGGTCGTCCACCGGGCACCTCTCTACCATGTATATACTGCGTTAACATTGCGTCGATATTGTATGCTTTTAATTCCCATCTAATTCCTTATAGAGACGTCTGTTCCAGCGCTATTCCATTATTACTTTGTTTAGGTTCAAAATATTGCTGATTGATTCATAACATGAAACGTTGCTTGTACATAACTTACTTACAAACCATAACTCATTTTGGATTTTTATGACGCAAAACCGAACTTGCAATCTAATTCTTGCAATCTAATATAAAAAATGAATTATAATATTTATTAAAAAAATGTAAATTTTTATGTTTGACAATTTTTGTCTGGTAAGCTGTAACATTTATACGAATTTTTACTCGCAAAAATCACTGTTTACTTTATTTTTAGTAGTCAAAAAATTACCTAAATCACATTGAAAATTAAATAAAAATGTGGGTCCTAAATAGATAGATGTTTAGTTAGCATTGCGCTTGTGGAGAATCAATCCAATATGACCAACGGGGGGAGCGTCTTATTAGTCTTACCAAAAATCTATAACGAAATTTGTAATTGTCCCTCAAGAACAGGTTAACAATTCAATTACTTAAAAAAGGTCAATATTATAATGTTGTTTGTATAACTCAATTTTTGGACAGTAGCCTAAATGTTTTTCCAAATTCAAATCCAAATGTACTTCCTGCTGTTTTTACTGAGTTCGAAACGAATTGTCAGATCAATAACATATCCTTTATCTTTATCTTTGTCCAAAACGATAGTGTCACTTCGCCTAATAGAACAATTGTCTTTAGTTGCTGTAATTTCTTCATATACCTCGTAAGATTTTGAACTAAATCCATTGGCACTCAGTGATCTATTAAGTCAAACGTTTCTGAGTGAGCTTCCATGCTTCAAGGGCATGTGGCAATGTCTCTTTGGTTTATGTCTCGGTTGTAGGACAATGTCTACACCGGTTGCCGTCCCTGTCCCTTCCCTGTAATCTTCTTATACCGGAGCAACATTTCAGACCATTTATATATATATATATATATATAATCTTTATATTCAGTATCAGAAAGATATTTAAACGTGTGCATCTTTTATTTATTGTAGGACATCCGTTTTTACCTTATCGGGCACCACTTTCCAAATTATACATTATGAAGTTTTAGCCAAATTTGTTTTGAAATTAGTTTAAAATTGGGATCGAAATCTGTTATCTGCAATTGTTTTAAGCAGTCATTGATTTCAAGTCCCTATTATTCTAAATCATTCTAGATATATCTTGAGCTCCACACTGTCAACTCCTCGAGAATTTTATTGAAGGTATTCGTATATTAGCTATTATTATTATTGTGCTAATATTAGCACATATTTATTTCGTACACGCACCGTCTTATTTCGTATAGCCTACAAATGGGTTTATGTATCAGGTGTCTATTTTGTATATACTGTGACATATCCTTAGAAGAGTGAGGCACGGTTGCCGCTACAGTACTGGAAACAACGACCTCTTTGTCTGGAGACCGACGCAGACTCAGAGGTCACACGCAGCGAGACCTTCACACTACACACGCGTGCGCACACACACGGGACATCCGCGTCCCCTGCAGCCACCCACCGCGTCGATCGATCACTATGCTTATTGTCAACCATCTAGATTTCAAATATACGGGTGGTGAACAATTCTTGAAACTCCTGTATATTATGTTTTTTAATAAACATACTATAGTGCAATGCTCAGGATTTACGTCCTTACTTACCGTACGATACGGTTGTTATATTTCACTTCGTGGGCCTTGCCACGGAAAGAAATCTCAACAATTTGTACATTTCTCAGGAAGAAAGAAATATGACAGGTAAATATCTTAAAGTGCCAGTTTTTCACGAATTCACTAAATCACTGTATAAGACGCCGGCGCAACTAGGGCGAATTTTAAAGCGAAGATGAATGACTGATCCGTGTATAATGGGTGAGATTCCTTGTTTTACAAGGTGGTTATATTTTTAATAATCTAAAAATGTTGTTGTTGTATTTTAATTAATAAATTTCATGTCCAGACGTTTTATGTACCCGGTGTGCAGTTTACATAATAAACATCTTATTTTGAATACTTGTTTTCAAGTAATTAGAGCTTGAAGTAAAGAATGGACGTGTTCTAACAAAAAGAGAAGTGCTTTTAAGAATGGAAATGCATCGCTTCAAGGACGTGTCGATATATATTTGTCGCTATAGGAGGACACGGGTCCTGGGTCCTAATCGTAGCTGCTCGACTGACCTCTTTCACTTTTGGGCCCAACAAACCCTCAGGTTCCAGAAACATTCAGGATTATAAGTTTATCTACTAAGGAATTGTGGCAGGCATATCCATATACTGATACTCAATCGATATTTTTTTCCATTCCACAAAATAGGGGGATAAAGTCATATAATGTTTCGACTTTATTTATTCAGTAAGTCTGATGCCTAGTTCCAATTTTGAATAACATTAAACCTTCTTATACAACCAACTTTTAAGTTAATGCGATCCGAGTCGAGTGCTCCACCATTACACGAGTTATTTCCCCAGACAGAACCTATTCCGGTCGGAGGCAAACTGAAGCAATTTTAAACAGTCTTCTGGTTCGAACATAGGAACCGTGTGTACTATAACAGGTAATAGCAGTGATTGCCAAGGGATCGATGAGCTGACAAGGCCGACCGGTCGTTTTGACGTCACTCACAGCTGATTTAAATAGTTAAACACGGTTTGTTGATTGTATTTCTATTGACATTCCGATGTTGCACGACCCATCCGCATCAGTGCCAAACTTATTCCAGAATGAACCCCATTTCTTTTCAAGCCGGTTGACGTTCTCTAATGAGAAAACTAGTGTAACTCTCTTGCCTACTTTATCGTTGAGCATGTTGATTACCAAATTACTAGTGAGGCTCTCAAATGCTCATAAATCGCTGGTGGTTTAAAATCTGTTTTATGCTAACCACAATATAGTTTTTGAGGATTGTTTGTTTAGTATTATTCACAACACATGTAAGCCTTGAACACATTATGCCGAAATCAAATCTGCAGAGGTATCCTGCGGTCCGACGCCGACGCCGCGCCGCCCTGGAGGCCTGTGGCCGTAGTCTCGCCCTCATCCAAGGTCGCCCGGTTTTTATCTCGTGTCTGTTGGAATTAATAGTCTGATGACCTCTTATCCTCATCTTTTTGGGCACTCCCGAACTTTGAAATATGAGATGGAGTTTCTATAATTTGTATAAAAAATAATTTGCTTTTTATAAATGTGATATTTTTTGTAAATGATTTAATTAAACGGTTACTCGGTAAAGTTATGCGAAAAGCTTGTTCTAGGCACGTTTCAAATAGTTTAAAAGTAATTATTACATTTATCTTTTTAATAGTTATCAAACTCTTAAGCTGTAAACTATCGACTTTCTCGGTCTTCTCATTTAACCATTCGCTATTTCATAATAATCAAGGCAGTCTTTGATACTGTACTTTAAAAAACAAAAACTACACATTATGTTACCTGCAGTTTGCAGGCATCAACGTTGATATATCTATTTGTTTGGCCATTCAAAAGATGGCTTATAACGATGTAATGAATAATATACAGTAAGTGTTTTCTCTTGAATTCTCGAGTTCCAAGAACTTCTCATCAGTGGCGGATCCAAGGGGGGCGATCGCCCCCCCCCCCAAGCTCAGAAATGTTTGTTATATACTGTATAAAAAATAGTGCAGTTATGTAATTTGCATCTGGTTACATGTATTGCGAGTAATTCTTTATCGCCAATCCAATTTATGCATTGTCTACCATATGTTATTTTTCTAAACGGTCTGTATGCATACAACAGTTTTAGATCTATGCGTAATTTCGTTCTGATGACGCCTGACAGTTGGCTGCACTGACGCAACTACGCGAGCGCCCTTACACCCTGCCCCCTTTTTTACCCGCGAAACCCCCGTGTCGGGTTCTTGGGTGTGGGTGCCGGCAAACGTCAAGATTAACGTTGTGTAGTTATCAGAAGATCTCAGATACAACAGCGGGTATGTAGCTCGAGTGAGCGGGGCGGCGAGGTGCAGGCAGAATGGTGAATCCGTCACGTTACCATGGCAACGGGAGTTTGACCACGCATCCACTGTGTCCTCGTGATGTGATATTGTTAGTCATTACACCCTTACACTGCGCATGAACGCTGTTCTGCCTTTTGTGTCTTAGATCAGTTCACTTAAGTGTATGTTGGGTTTAACTATTATTTTTAGTATTTGATTACTATTACAATTAAAATCCGTAACAATAAAAATCTGTGGGGGAGGGGGTATTCCACCACTAAGTTCTCCCCCCTGACTTTAAAAGCTGGATCCGCCACTGCTTCTCATATGACACGTTTTAGTTTTCGGCGAGAACAGTCTAATGGACCCTGTCGTATAATGTAACTGTAGCCTGTTATTGTCTGCTTTTTGACTCCTGGCAATTCCACCATTTGCTCCCCTTCATTTTACTACTGATTTTAACACTTATACATCTAACGCTCAGCACGCGCCTTGTTTTCAACTAAGAGAATGAATTTCAACTACAGCTGACTAAGCGTAGACAAGCGCAGATTCTTAACACGTTGCCCATCTTAAATGGATAGTTTTAAACAAGGTTCTTAACAGTCGCGTTGTTGAGTCCAACAGACTCGGGAAAAATATAGGCAGTTTTCTCGACAATTTTGTAAGCAAGGAAGTAAAAACCCATACTAGATAAGTGTGAGTTTTAACCGTGTTTCTGGGGCCCCTGGCGCGTACCGCGAACCGACTGATCCGACGTCGTCGGTGGGCATCAACTGGGCTCCGTTGCCCTTGTTTGTTTTGTCCGTTATGTAATTGGTTCTGGTTTTGTCACTGATGAAATATAAGGTTCTTCGCTGAGTTGTAGCCTCTAGTTTTCTTTTATGTTCATGGATATTTTCCCATGTTGTTTTAATGTAGAATCTATTTATTTAATTCCGTAAGCGAATCGGTCCCCACGAAATATCTCGAGCTACGAAGAAGTTAAGTTAGGTTATGACGATTCATTTTAAAGCTTGAAGGCCAAGGACGGTTGGAAAAATATTAGAAATGTCAATAATTACGTGGGCTACGCTCCACTGGACTTCAAAGATCCAATGATTTGCTTATGAAAATATCACTACAGTGTTTTTATTAATAAGCAAAATGAACTAACGATCAGCTGTAATTATCCACTTACACAAAAACCATATGTTAGGGGCTATAGCCCCTGTAAGCCACTAGTTCTTTTAATAATTTACTAATCTGTTTTTGCTTTTTCAGGTATATTTTTCGGTTCTCATCAAAGCAGAGTGATTCACACAATGTTGAGTAAGTAAAATTTGCTAAACACTATTAAGAAATTAAGGTACCTTTTTTACAAATGGTCCCCTATTACAGATTGTGTTATCGTTATAGATGTAATTTCCAAGCTACACAAACATTATACCTCGAACGTTATCCAGCCGGGGTGTGGGAGAGTTATTGTTTAACGAGTGAGGGCTTTCGCGCTCACAGCTAATGCGATTAGTGATTAGTGAATGTATTTTTCCGCTGAGCAGTTTCATCAGATCGCGGAACAGTGATGTAACAGACTACAGAGTATACGATGCACCACCGCCAGTCGCTATGACGCAAGCCGACGGAAACTCACAAAGTGTAAATCTCAACTGAAAACGGCCAACGAGGTTTAATTCCTGTAGGGAGTTCTGAAACCCATATATCGCCTATTACTATTACACGACTCTCTCAGGTAGTCCGACGGGTGGGGGCAAAGCTGGTCTGCGTAGCCCTGGGGAAATGACCAACAAGCGATATGGGAGAGGGCCGCTGTTACAGTGGATGATGGGCTATCTATAGCCGTCCCATCTGGGGAACCCTGGGGAAATGACCCAACAACGATATGGCAGAGGGCCGCAGTTACAGGGGGGATGGGCTATCTATAGCCGTTCAATCTGAGTAGCCCTGGGGAAACTACCCACAAACGATTTGGTAGAGGGCCGCGGTTACAGTGGGGGATGGGCTAGCTATAGCTGTTCCATCTGAGGAGCCCTGGGGAAACTACCCACCAACGATATGGTAGAGGCCGCGGTTACAGTAGGGGTTGAGCTATTTATAGCTGTTCCATCTGAAGAGCCCTGGGGAAACTGCCCACCAACAACGATATGGTAGAGGTCGCGGTTACAGTAGGGGTTGGGCTATTTATAGCTGTTCCATCTGAGGAGCCCTGGGGAAACTACCCACCAACGATATAGTAGAGGGCCGCGGTTACAGTGGAGGATGGGCTATCTATAGCCATTCCATTAGGGGAGCCCTGGGGAAATGACCCAACAACGATATGATAGAGGGCCGCGGTTACAGGGGGGATGGGCTATCCATACCCGTTCCATCTGGAGAGCCCTGGGGAAGCTACCCACCAACGATATGGTAGAGGGCCGGGGTTATTGGGGGAGGGATGGGCTATCTATAGCCGTTCCATCTGAGGAGCCCTGGAGAAACGACCCACCAACGATATGGTAGAGGCCGCAGTTACAGTGGGGACGCGACTATCTGGGGAGACCTGGGCCGGGAGGTCCAATTTTATGTTTTCGTCTCCAGAGGTATTTCTTTATTTTTGTTCTGCAATTTTCAGCCTTTAAAACTTTTATTTTGTATAATTCATTGGTATTAATCCAATGATCTTACTCACTAGACGTGCCTTTTTGGGGTATTGAAAAACATCCAACTTCAGGACTCCGCTCAATGGGATCTTAAAGTTACAATGTTAATCTTAAGGAGTTGTTAGTGAATTTCCTTTGGAAAGTGAACTATTAGCATGACCTGCACGGTGAAACTTAAGCCCGGGACCACCATAGAAGTTCCTAACGTGACCCCCTGAACACGATTTGGGGGGTCGTTCAAAATTTTATATATATATATATGTGTTTGCACTCTAGCGGTCGCATTCTTTGTCCGATTTACTTCAAATTTGGTAGGGACGTTCCTTTCTGTAATCAGTTGGACAAGTTCGTTGGGCAAAACAATCGGAAAACTCTAAACCCCTTTTTTAGGGATTAATCTTTCAAATTTCGAGTTTTTGGGCCCAAAAAGGGTCATAAAAGCCCCTGATGCAAAATAAATGCATGTAAAAAGATGGGAATTAGTGAGGCGAAAGTTTTAAGCCCTCTCTCGTCATTCTAGCATAAATATTTACCGAGTTATTAAAGAAAATGTGTATCGACTAAACACAGTACGTTGTCTTATGGGGGTTTTAAACTAGAAAAGCCTGTTATTCCTTTGTTAGAGTACTTTTATCATCCCCAGCAACCTCACGCCTACTTTCAAGCCTGTCTGGACCTTCTCCTAACCTTATAATGCGCAAAATTGTATTCCCAGCTTTGCAAGTAAATGAAACCAGGAGTATCAGAACAGCCAAAAAATCAATATTTTCAGATTTCAATAAAAATTGGAAAAATGTATATTTTTACACTTATTTTGAGTTTTACAACTTTTTATGTGGAAATTCACTTCCCTCACGTCAGCGTGCGGCGTGCGAACTCGTTTTATTTATTTAAGTAGTCAGCTGATTTTAACGTCAAACGCTGAATTTCAAACATCTAGCATCTGGCTCTTTGCTTTTGAGATCCCGTGCAGAGAACGGGAGACCACCTAGTCTTTGGTAAAATGGGTTGTTTTACACATCTTAATTAAAGCGGGTGCGGATTTTTATTTCATCTATCAACAACAATAAGTTTATGTGATTCTAATTAAAGATTAGAAATATTAAGAATTTTTAATTAGTCCTATTATTCTAGTAGCAAACACGTTTATATAATATGTTTACGACAGACATTGATGTCATATCAAATCCACCGTGATATGTTTTCAAATTCACCACGATATGCTGTCAAATACGACATGATATAATACTAGCTCAAAGTTGTGACCATATTCCCTTAAAAAAAAAATAAACAACTAAAAGAATTCTTTTTTTTTCAAAAGTATGTTTCGTTCTTTGGGCATTTTACGTTATATAGTTTATATGCATTAAATGTACATTCTGGGCATATTTGACAGTTTTTTTTGGGGGGGGGCACGTTATATGAACTTCTATAGTAGTCTCACTGTGTAAATAGTTCATATTTCTATAGAAAAGTTGTTTATAAAGTTAATAAATGTATTAACTCTGAATGGACAATTAATTTAAATGTCAGCATATTTAAATATTTATCCGGAGATGATCTTCTAAGTTCTCAAGGAGACTCTGAAAATGACATATACATGTCAAAATCTTTCATCCAAAGAATTTGTCCAAAGTCTCAAGGAGACCCATCAGGAATCTGGTAGACCAAAGCCCTGAAATTAATCTCTACGATCTCTCGGCGAAATCCGAGCCCGAAGCCCTTTAGTGGACCGCATTCCTTTCTCGCAGGTGTTTTATCGATGTATTGTAGTTTTTTACTAGTTCACTGCCACCTATCCTTGACTGTGTGCCAAATGTGACTTCAAGGGCAAGTCTTCGATTCAAAAAATTCTACATACAAATGTTCCATCACCATTTTTAAACTATTAGAATTTCTGCTATATCTAACAAATATGTCTCATTATATATACTAGCGTTATACGCAGGTTGAAAAATTAAAGTACATCTTTCAACTTTAAAATTATGTAGGTGAAAATAAAATTTCAATTTTAAATAGAATTTGTCTAATGAAATGTAAGGTATTTAACTAACATAATTACCTAAAACCCATGGTATAACCAGCAGGTACAGATCATCTGAACAATGCAATGATGTCGATTGTTGTCAGAATGATTAAATACTGTATACATTTTTATGTTCATCATTGAAATTGGTTCAGCTTTTAGTTAGCATCCCTGCTTATAAATGTCCTAATGAAGTGAATTGCTTTATTTGATTTTAGTCCAGGATAGGGCTACCTTCTGTTGGCAATGACAAATTACCGGTTCCATTAAGAAAATTCCACCCAAGTTAAAAGTCTATAGCCTGGGTCTTATTGATAGTTGTTGCAATAAAAGTTGGAACTGCGGAAAAGTGCCGCAAGTCATTTGAAAACAAACCCAATAGACTGGACATTCCTCAACACTTAACGAATACGACACAAATAAACCTAACTCAGTCGTGGAATTTATTCGTGGGGCCTTTTTTTGGAAGCTTCCACTCTAGTAAACAATTGCATGCTCATACATTATATGGCATGGTATTATATCGATAATTAGATCGAGTCAATGATCGTTATGGTTACGTTAAAAACATATGTATAAGCATTGTAAGCTCATAATTCCTATATTGTTCTTAAGAGATATATTGTTCCTACATTATATCTGCGCTCTTAATCGAGAACTAACTTCCTCTAATAGTCAGATCAGATCCAAAATGTTGCTTTATGATTAATAAATCATAGCCCATTTTGGGGTTTTATTACAAACAGAAAAAACATAAATCTTAATAAATTTCTTTCTATTTATTACTCCATCACACATAAGCAGCTTGACCTGTAAGGCTGAAATGTCTGAGGAAGACACAGCGAATTCTACTAATAAAGCACACATATCCTTTAGGACCCTGACCCATCGGCCTACAAAGTTCTTAGTCTTATAAACTCTGACTTTTTATCCAAGCAGATGCTCATTATTCTATATAGTTAAACAAGGTTTATCACAGAGTGCAGCACGCACAATTATAACCAGTATTGTATCATCGGTTGATAACGGCCACTGCATCTAGTCAAGTAGGCAGATAAAAGTCTTATAAGTTATACAAGTTATAAGTTACAAGTTACAAGTTATAAGTTTTATAAGAATAGTAGCTTTTCTTACAACTTTAGAATAAATTACTCTTTGATATTAATACTAAGCTGGGTCTGGGTGTTTGGCCTTTACTAAGTTTAATCCTCACTTTTAGCGAACTTCCCCTATAGGGAAGAAGCTATTACCACGTAGTCGGTATGGTAAGACCTAGGCCCGGGACCATGATTACTTTTCGTTTTGAGGTCCCCAGATACCAAAAACACCATTCGTTCAAAACTATATATATATATGTGTGTGTGTGTGTGTGTGTGTGTGTGTGTGTGTGTGTGTGTGTGTGTGTGTGTGTGTGTGTGTGTGGTGCGAAAACTCTCGTAAAAATGCTCAGATTTTGATGAAATTTGGTACAAACAAGTAAAGCATCATTAATGACTCAAGAGTCTGAAAGTTGATTTCCATAAAAGATATCCAACATAGAGTCCCAACAATCAACAATTCATACATAATGATATAATGCACGGGATGGTCAGTTATTCAGCTAAGCTAAGAATAACGTTTAAAATAAAACGAATCATTTAATCTCAAATACTTTTGTTAAATAATTAACTGTGAGTTATGACACCTCTAATAAATCACTTATAATACATATAAGGTACTTTTAGTTTGAACATAGCTTTTAAACCTTTTTGATCGTGTTAGAGCACAAAAGTGTATACCGTTAATTGTTTATTGCAACCAATTAAAGCAGAATTATATTTGTAACTAGATTTGCTGTAGTATAGTTTTACTTATAATAGTGCATGGTCGGATTTACTAAATAGTAGTAAACAAATTAACAAATTAACTAAATAGTAGTAATAATGCATATGATCCAATCATATGTATATACTGGCCATTACAAACTGAAACCTATATGTTTGATATAAATCACTACTATGAAATTAGCATCACACAAATCCGCTGCTTCCTTATAAAAACGGCATACATATTCGTGAATATAAATAACGTGATTGCTTCCTGCAATAACCAACTAATGAAAGTGGCATTAAATTTCGTGATATAATGAAAAATTAAAAACTTCATCGATTATTTATTGTGTGGGGCATTTGATTTTGAAATAAAATAATTGTTCGTGCACCTCTTCGACCAAGAAACTGGATCAATGTTTTGAGTATTGTAATTGGGGAACTTCTGTTTTCTTATACATTTTTATCAGGACATCTGAAGGATTTAAAAACTAGTGATTATATTTTGTAACAAGAAGATAAGTAATTGTAACAAATATTATCAACAAAGGCAGACTCGATTTTATCAACACAGCGGAACATTTCAATAGTTGTTTTACAGTGAAACAGCGTTACGGAACATTAAGTACTGAAGCTGACGTCAATACCACTATTGCCAAATGATTGTTAAAACGTGAGCCAATGACGTAATAGCTAAATGTCCATAAAATCGACCGTTACGTTACTGTGCAATGTAAGAGTTGCCAGCACAATTAATAATTTTCTTTAAGCTAAAACAAATATGTGATTATTTTTCTAAATTACACAGCAAAAATAACTCTTATCTGAGTTTTTCTACATGTTTTGTGTGCTAACACGCACGTTGTCTGAACACCGATTTGCTATGTATTTCAATCTCTACAAACTCGATGAACGTAGCTGCTGAGTGTTGACGGCATTTTCCACGTTGTTTTGTGCGTCACGCGGACCATCGCGCCGCGTTATCGCGTTATCGCGTGGCGGATGTCGCGCGTTGTACTACTCGTATCGCTATTCGCCAGATGCGTGTTATCAGTCAGTGCCAGCTGTGATACCCTGCAGGTTACGGCATCGGATATTACATAAACCTGTCCGCAATGTAAACACACTCGCTGATTAGGGTAACAGCAGCTAGCGAACACAGTATTTAGTGCCATAAGATCAAGTACTTCATTGTGATTTCCCTCCTTCCACAAGTCCTCACGATCGTTCCAGTTAATATATCCGACGACATCGTGACGAATAAAAAGCGTTGTTAAACTACTTATAAGTCTCTCACTCTATCATCAATGAAATTTTACGATTTAATCACGATCAAACGAAAAAGGCAATTCTTCACAATATGTTGAAATTGTTGGCACAAATTTAAACAAGTTTCCAAGTTTTTATACTGGTCCTCACTAGTTAATACTATCTCTATTTCAGTAAAATTATCCTTTTAAATGAGAACCTACGGGGCTGCGTCTGCGGTGCGGTCTACGATACATTGGAATGAAGCAGTGCAGACTCAGCAGTCGCGTCATCGCAATGGTGCGGCTGCGGCTGAAATCTTCGCCGCAATTTTCTGAAACCGCAGAACCGCCGCACCGGATTTTATTCTCTTGCCCTAGGCTACAGCCGCCGCGGCACCGCAGCCGCATCCATAACCGCTGAGTGTGAGCTGGACCTAAACTTGCCTAAACCGACTGCTGAAGAGTGTGGCAAACTGGCAAGATGTTAGACATTATCTTCATGAACCCAGAGACGAAATTTCTTACATTTAATAAACTTGTTAGTAATAGAGTATCATATTAAACTTCAAGCAACTCATTTACAGTGTAAACTCATACGAACATAACATGTTAGAGGTTTTATTGGCTATAAAAATCGAATCATCACAAAGTGTCCATAGGTGAGAATTAATCAACTCTTTTGTGATCAATTGATACCTATTTTGATTGGTATAGCTAATACAACCAAATCCTTTTCCGTTCTTTTTAAGTTCTGATGGCTGGAAAAATACGCGAGCTTTAATAATTCCAATCCTGGCCTAGCTTCGCGTTTAGAGGTTTTCAGTGGGTAATCTACACACTCTATACCATTTTTAGGAGTCCCACACCACGAAAACACAGGGTATGTGCGTAAATGGATTTCCTTCCCGCTATTCAAATGAATACATGATGAACAGGCCTTTTGAGCCAGCGGAAAACCTTCCCTTGAGATTTCTGATTCCAAGACCTTGTTTTGACGGTGAAGTTTCCATATAGATAGAGAGTATCCAAGGAGTATCAAAAGGAGGTCAGTCAATTACCAGTTGGGGCAGCTGATGAATGTTCTGTTACCAACCGCTGATTGGTTCATTCACAACCGGAGGAGAAAGGTTGGGGCCTCCCCAGATGCCAGTTGTATAACGGGGGCTTCCCGGGACCCGGGCCTGAACTGTGAACACGGCCAGCTGCTCACATCCAAGAAACCCCCAATACCGTCACTTGACAGGCAATGTGCATGCATCACTTATGCAAAATAGTTGCGTAGAAGGCCTTCTCAGAGTGTGACTGAAGGGTTCAGCCTACACCTTCAGGAGTAGAATCGTTCAGGGGAGGGATACAGATTCCTCCCCCTGGATTACCGTGCGAGCGACATACGGATTGCTCCCCCTGCCAACCAGCTATAATTTTATCGAGTGGCGGGAGCGACAACGTACGTATTGCTCCCCCTGTCCGTGCTGGAATGCCTGTCCATATTATTTCTAAATCTGACTGTACCTATCTAAACCAAAGGCCGAATCAGTGTCGTAGTGTTTAAAATTAACTATGTTTGCATACAAGTTCGTACTAGATGTATATATCGTACTAGATATATACTAGATCGTAATTACAATAAAGAATAGATTCTCCATGATAATAACGACTATTTAAAGGATTCCCGTCGAGTCTTTGCTTTTTAAAAACATGTAATAGCCAAAAACTAATTCTGGCCTCATGTAACATTGTAAATATAAATTGTCAAATTTAAATTCATCAACAGCTGCGTTTACGGTAAGAGAACAATCACAAATGAAGATACCCCCGTCGCAGCAAACCTGCGTACTCAGCGAATTTCCAATGCAAAATATAAGTCTTAATACCACATAAAGCCGCATACCAAGTTTCATAAAAATATATTCAAAAATAAGCGATATATCAAATTTGAATTATTCTCTATAACAATAACATTGGGGATGAGTACGTAGGTTTGCTGCTACAAAAAACAACAAATATAGGGTTTCTTGTAAATATCAATATTACTCAACTAGGTGAAGCCACATACCAAGTTTCATCAATATAAGTTCATAAATAAGCGATATATGCCATTTTGATTATTCTCCATAAGAATAACATGGGAGATGAGTACGCAGGTTTGCTACAATAAGGAACACAAAAAATGGGTTTTTATGCAAATATCAATAGATCTCAACTAGGTGAACTAACATTCCAAGTTTTATTAATTTATGTTCATAATTAAGGGATACATTACATTTTACTTATTCTCCATAAGAATAACATGGGGGCTGAGGACTCAGGTTTGCTGCTACGGGAATTATTGGTAAAAATCGGTTTTTTGTGAAAATAACAATAAACCACAACCAGATGAAACCATATACCAAGTTTTGTTAGAATACGTTCATAAATAAGCGAGCTATAATTTTTTCTTATTCTCCATAAGAATAGCATTGGACAACGTACTGTGTTTAGCACTTTCAATATCTCTGTAACCATTTGACGTAGAGCAATGGTCAAAACACCAAATTGTGCGTCTTTTTAAGCTGATTCCAATGTAAGAAACTAAAATTTGACTTTTTCAAAAATTATATGTAGAAAACTCAAAAAACCCATTTTTGGGGTACAAAACCGCCCCAAAATACCCTTTCGGATAGTCCGATCTGTCTGGTTTTCGAACTTAAAGTCATAAATGCTGCTTTACACGCTTATACCAAATTTCGTCAAAATCGGATTATTTTTACGAGAGTTATCGCACCCACGGACACACACATATATATATATATATATACAGTTTCGAACGAATGGTGTTTTTGGGGTCTGGGGACCTCAAAACGAAAAGTTATCATGGTCCCGGGCCTAGGTCTTACCATGCCGACTACGGTAATAGCTTCTTCCCTATAGGGAAATTCGCTAATAATTCATATGCCGACCCGATGCAGCTTCGCCTGCGTAAACTATGCTATAAGTTGTATGTACTGCATTCTGTGGTTAGCCCGTGGAACTACTACGAATCAAGATCAGCTGTTTGAATTTTCATCAGCTCAAACCAAAGTGAATGTACATAAGGAATACATGGGAACTTCGGGTCCAGCGGGGCGGAACACAGGGGCAATTTCGTAATACCGTTTCTTAGCAAGCACCTAGGGCCAAAGACGGACGTATATGTCAAATTTCAACTCTGAAGGCCTTATAGTTATGGAGATTTCGTGATAGGTCAGTCAGTCAGTCAGTCAGTTAGTTTGTAGTATTTGGATTTTATATATTAAGATGATCACACACTATTTGAAATTATGAATGTAATATTACACGTGCCGTGGCTTTAAGTACAGTCAGGGCAAAAGCTGGGCTTGGTTATTTCACCTTGACCATGGGGAAGCAATATGTATGTTGTCGCTCGAGTATTGGTTAAATCAAACCGGTTTGGCAGGGGGAGCAATTCGTATGACACTGGTGCTACTGGCCAGGGGGAGCAATCCGTATGACACTGGTGCTACTGGCCAGGGGGAGCAATCCGTATGACACTGGTGCTACTGGCCAGGGGGAGCAATCCGTATGACACTGGTGCTACTGGCCAGGGGGAGCAATCCGTATGCAGCCCGTTTCAGAACGAGGCGGATTAGTGGCTAGCAGTTTAAATACAAACGCCATTTGATTATTTAAATTATGAAGAATCCAGGATTTCGCCAGCAAACAAATTAACGGGATTATAGCATTGAAACATACTATAGTAAACTGATACTTTTTTTATTTGTATTACTGGCTCATTTAGGTTATTTTTATATACAATTTTACTCCGTACGAGACGTGCTTAAATTACTTGTTAAGAAGTAGCATTCCCATTATCAATGAACTATATTACCAGTGGCGTAACTGCCGGGCCCGTAGGGCCCACGGTACGGGGGGGGCCACGAGGTGAGGTGGCGGGCCCGCGGGCCGAGGTAAAAGCTCTGGCGGGCCCTCATGATGGGGTGAAATTATAATATTTAATTTTCAGAATCCCAATACGTATGTTATTAGTAAACTTTAAGAATTAATTAATTTTTAACTTAATAATAATAGGTATTTCATTCGTTGTACTAAGTGTTTAATAAATAAAACACTTTAAGAGTGAAATAAGTCATATTATTTTATTAGTTCTCAAAATTCTAATTACTTTTAAAGTAAACTGGTGAGCTATTTAAAAAAATAACTATTTTGCATAAGAATTTTAAAACACTTGTCAATAGTGTTTATACAGTTATTAAACTGTGAAAATTCTATGTGATGTAAATTCACTTTCAAGGACGAATCAACGTAAGTTTGTGATAGCGATAAATGATTAATCGGTGGCTCATGATATGATCCGTTTAAAAACCTGAAAGTAGAACCGTAAACGGTATAGCGGCGATTTCACTCCAAACCGAATTGAATCCACTCCAAATACTTATTCTACATTTGGACAAGAAAAAGGAGCGAGTTACTGACCTAATGGGACCTGGACGTAAACAAGCTTTTCGTTTTGACACTTGTCAAAACGTTAATTCTTTGGCATTTTATACTACATTGGCGTGATGAAACTTGATTAAAAACAGTATAGCCTAAATAAGAACCTTGGCGTTATTAAATCACTAAAGTTAAATAATACTGGAACTGGCGTTACGTATCTGGAGGTTAGAAAACGTCTGGCAATAGATGTATAATACCTTACAAATATATCTATGGAAGTTTAGTTATATACTCATTATTTACTTTCCTTATCATCAAAATAATTATTTTCCTCAATTACAGGAGTTTGTTACGCGTAGATAGGCATGAACATTATCAATTCATATACTGTAATTATCGACCTATCCACAAAGCGGTCGGTGCGGAGGATGTCGGCATATCACAGGACATATCAAAGGACGTCGGCATATCACGCTTATCGTCTTGTTTGTCTCGATGGTGTCTAGCAAGTTCTGGTAGCGTGACGACCAGACAACCACGTGATCAGTCCCACCTACGCCTTGCATAACTGCTAGGCCTCGGCCTCGTCCTGGCGCTGGCAGCACAAACATGCCACTGACATGTTGGATGAGAGATCAACTTAATTTATGTAACAAGGTGAATGTGGTAGAAGATCCATTCGTTTGCATGCGGTATAAAATCTTGATATTTTTATGAACATACGTCATTTAGTATATTCAAAGAAACACATCCTAGTAAAATTTTAAACAAAACATTAATAAATATCAAAAGTACACTTGATCCTACAAAATTTGTTTATCTTATCGTTTAAAACTTTGTTGTTTCTTTATTTTGGTCTTTTTGGCACAAGAACCAATTAGAATGAAGGTTTGTATCTTCATCCCATCAACCTCCAGATTCTAGTCCTGAATCCTGTCTTACAATTTGTAAAACCTTCTGCTTTCCTGTAATATATGTTGTAAAATATCGTTTTAGGATGCACGTACTGCAGTTAATGATTGTCATTTCTAAAAGGATGCGAATCCTACCATATAAAGTCACGCCAAATATCTTAGAACTTTGTTAAATCAACACTAAAATCTTGAAAGGGCAATATCGAAAACGGCACAATAACGACAGTAAACGCGTGATTACATACAGTGTGTCCCAAAAGTCCCCCCCTATTATTTTTTAACGACTGCATATATCTAGATTATCTTCCGGGGAGGTCTTAGTGACCCAAAAAGGCAACTTTTGATGAGTCCAAATTTTCGACCCCCTCCCCCAAAATAGGAGTTTTGGGGGGTAAGTCAAAAAACCTAAATGGTAACCTACCTTGAGTGATGTATCATTTTAAAGGGCGTACAAAAAGAAGAAGAATGGCACAAATTAGGGGTTTATAGCTTTGTCCTATCAAACACAGCGTTCAATTGATTTTTTAAATTTTAAAACGTCATTTTGCATTTTTTTCATAGCAGTCATTTAAATTCACCAAAAACGTTTCGAAATAATAAGATTTTTCGATGGGAACGTTTAAGTAACCAAGCTATTTATCTTTTAGTGAGTGAAAAAGTTTGGCCCCATCCCCCAAAATAGGGGTTTTTGGGGCTAAGTCAAAAATGTTAAATAGCAACCCTTATTGAGTGATACCTATTTTTAACATTTTTAATAAAAGAAGATGAATGGTGCAAATTAGAGGTCTCTACGATGATCCTCCAAATCATAACAGCTTATTAAATATCGTTGTAAAATTTGACATTTAATAAGCTGCCATTTTTTAGGGGAGGATAATCGTAGAGACCTCTAGTTTGCACCATTCATCTTCTTTTATTAAGACCTTTAAAAAGAGGTATCACTCAGTAAGGGTTGCTATTGGACATTTTTGACTTGGCCCCAAAAACCCCTATTTTGGGGGATGGGGCCAAACTTTTTCACTCACTAAAAAATAAATGGGGCTTGGTTACTTAAATATCCCCATCAAAAAATCCTATTACTTCGAAAGCTTTTTGGTGAATTTAAATGACTGCTATACAAAAATAATGCTGAATGACGTTTTAAAATTCTAAAATTAAATTGAACGCTGTGTTTGATAGAACAAAGCTAGAAACCCCTAATTTGTGCCATTCTTCATATTTTTGTACGCCTTTAAAATGATACATCACTCAATGGGGGTTACCATTTAAGTTTTTTGACCTACCCCCCAAAACCCCTATTTTGGGGGAGGGGGTTGAAAATTAGGACTCATCAAAAGTTTCCTTTTTGGGTCACTAAGACTTCCCCGGAAGATAATCTCGATATATGCAGTCGTTAAAAAAATAATAGGGGGGACTTTTGGGACACACGGGTAAATTGGCCTATCAGTGAAGAAAACTCCAGTAGCTCAAACATAGTTGTTGTTGTCCGCCTACTCGTTAGACTTGAAATACAAATGACGTACAAATAAAATCAAAATCTGTCAAGATGAAAATGGGGTATCAATCTGTTTGGTCAACTGTTATACTCCATACATCATAAGCTAAAGTATCAGACCACTACGCAGCCTCTTTTATGACAATCTCTACAGCAGGCATCAGTCTGACCTTGCTGGTACCAACACTTACGCAATGTCACAGCTGATTTCCGGAAGACCGTGAGTCACACACACGCACACACTTTCGCACGCCGCCGTGGTGGCGGGCGGTGACGGCTCTCTCCCGGAGCCTTGGCCTGAATACACCGCTATACCTTCATTACCACCTCACAGTTCTATGGGTTATCCCTTGCATGGAGGATATCCTACAGTAAAATATCTTATTATCTACCAAAGGGTTTATTGGCAAAGCCATGGAAATCGTCAATGAAGTTGAAGACTGAAGAGTCAAGGAACGAGATTGAGACAAAAAGAGTTACTCATTACTAGTTTAAGCTTCAGTTTTCTACCAGTTTATTTTCTAAATTATCTTTGCCATACGACCTGAACATTATTCTGGCAGACCTTTGCGAATAACTGCCATTTGTAAATCTACCTGTGTGCTGGATTGTTCGATCAATGTTGAAAGTACTGCAGTTACCACGAGCAGTTGTATCCAGCAGTTGAGCCTTTGTAGATCATATCATTATGAGCACAATTTCGTGTTTGCTAGAACTTTTCATTGTCTGATTAAGTGATGCATAAACAAACTTTCAAGTAGCTCTAATCCATGCTCCCGAAATGCTCTTCCCCAATACTGAGTGTACTCTTTTCTCCAACACTGATGTACATAAACTGATGTACTGATGTACACTGATGTACTAAATCCATTCGCCGATTGATGAAGTCCTGTTGCAAATTGTTAACAGGAAATGAGCCTGCCCTAAGCCAGGGCGGAAAACGGAAGTTGATTGACAAGGCGGCCGCCATTTCGTTGTGGGCCACAGCTGATCGGTTCGTTCCGCCGAGCCCGCATGACGGTGAAAGTGTCAAAAATAGGTCGCCCGTTCCTAGCGCACTCAACGTGGTACCCAAGTGGTAACGGGATGCCCTCATGGTTTTGGAAACCTCCGGATCCGCTTTGTCACTGGCCACTCAATTTTCCAGTTGACACAGGCGTGTTTGTTTGCAAGTCATAAACTGACGTTGATGCGATTCGATTCTTCCCCCGGTTGCTATAACGCCAACACGAGTGTAATAATGTACCCATAGTCTCTGCCTCATCCCTCCCTGGTATCATTAACAATTTGACTATGCAGCCCTCAGCTCTATTCAACTCCGTCCTTCACCCTCTGCTTTGTAATTTTCAGCTCTCTCCATTATTAACCCTATACAGCCATCAGCCCAGAGACTCTGCCTCTCCGCCATCTACAGCGACAGAATTCAACCCTCTCCGTCATTAACCCTCTGCCTTGCAGTCCTCAACCCCCTCTATCATTAACCCTCTGTCTCTGCAGCCCTCAGCCCCCTTTGTTATTATATCCCTGTTTGTAGTCCTCAGTCTCCTCCGTCATTAACCCCCTGTCACTACAGTCCTCAGCCCGCTCCATCATAACCCCTTGTCACTGCAGTCCTCAGCCCCCTCCGTCATTAACCCCTTTTCACTGCAATCCTCAGCCCCCTCCGTCATTAACCCTCTGCTTGTGTAGCACTCAGCCCGCTCCTTAATTAACCCCTTGTCACTGCATTCCTCAGCCCCATCCGTCATTAACCCTCTCCCTTGCGATCCTCAGCCCCCTCCGTCATTAACCCCTTGTCACTGCAGTCCTCAGCCCCCTCCGTCATTAACCCTCTGCTTGTGTAGCCCTCAGCCCCCTCCGTCATTAACCCTGTCTTGCAGTCCTTAGCCCCCTCCGTCATCACCCCTGCAGTCCTCAGCACCCCCATAAGTAACCCTCTGTCTCTGCCCTCAGCCCCCTTCGTTATTATATCCCTGTTTGCAGTCCTCCAGCCGCCCCCCCCGTCACTAACTCTCTGCCTTTCCGCCCCTCAGCCTTTGACTCCAAGATTGCTTTAATAAGCACAAATGATAATGTTTTATAACAGAAATAGCTTTACTGTTGTCGGCCATATTCAAAAATATATTTTAAAAATTCACAAAACTATAGCACAATCAGCTAATATCAGGTTATTTTAAAACCATTGGTTTTCATTCAGTAAAATAAATTGAGTAAAACCACTAAATATTGAAACTAAATATTGAAATATGTAAACTGGCTGAGTGTGGTGGGCCGGATATGATGTAGGACGCCCGTGGCGCAAGTTGACCTTGATCAGCAGTGTCGAGCTGCAAATCTCGTTGGATAACGGTGCTATGGTAAAACTATAACACGGGGACGAGCGAAGTGAGCGAGGATTAACATACATGCACGTGGCCGAGCATGCCGAGCCAACAAGCCGCCTCACGGTCATGGTTACAACATTGTGACACAACTGTCTGTGTTACTGTCCTATTTACAGTTTGTTTCTGGCAAACACTTTACGCAAAGACTATATCCGGGGCAGGAATAAAATTAGTTATTACGCTTCATATTGTCAACTTGGGCATTCTCGTTTTGCGCACAGTGGTCAGGAATCTGTCAAAAACATGAGTCGTTTTGCGCACTCGGTCAATGCATAATGCCGTGGGCCGACCGCAGGTTTAAATTAGATCAAGCATATCGAAGACTAACATATTAGTTATTAAAATAAAAAGGAATAAGAAAAAAACTTTAAACATATTATTAGTTGGCGAAAAACTTACCTGTAAAACTAGATTGAAAATATTTAAGAAATACTAAGCTTAGGTTGTTGCTGATGGTTATTTTTCATTTTGTTGATAAGGTAGTGATGAGAGTTGCCAAAATACGTTGACCAATTGTTTTCATATTTGGTCTGAAAAACAGTATACATTAAGATAAACATACCCAAACCGTATTCTTTTGCAAATTCAGGAACTACCATTTAACGCAGAAAAATCCCAAAACAACCCCGTGATGGTGGTGTCAAAAGGAATTTGTCGCTTTACTAAGAATGCGATTTTAAGGATCAGGCTTTCATTACGAGTATTTCTCCTTTGGGATCATCTGTAAAATACTTGAACCTAGATCATCCTACAGTTGATACTGCATTCTTGATACTAAACAAATACTAACCATAATTTTGTATGAAGACACATTTGTCGTTTGCCGAAGAATGATATATAAAACATACTATGTCATATTGTCTCCATTAACATTGCATACCCAACATATTAAATTATTGAAAGTAAGTAAAGGATGGGTAGGGGATGAAGGGATTATTTGTAGCCCCATTAAAAGTGACCGTGTGCGCATACCGACAAACTCTTCGCGGGACCACAAAACTGACCCTCGTCAAAAACCTGACCGCTGTGCGCAAAACGGGTAGCCTCGTCAACTTGCGAACAGAAAGGAACGACGAATTCTGCCGCAAACAAGCTATTTACTGAACCACATGCAAGAAGTGACATCACTCTCTCCGGCCAAATATGTTATGTACAATGCTTTTAAAATTTGTATCGGCTATGCAATTTTTCTTGATGATAGGGTTTATGCCTTATATTCAAAATATTCCACACATTCGTTTCTGCTGGGATAGAATTTAATTGTTGATACTTAAATATGCTAATTAATATCCCATATTTGACAGGACTCTCATTCGACTTGTATCTCAGTTGATTCAATCAGCATAGGGATCATTTAGCGCTTTTTGCTTAGCTAAATAATGTTTACTCTTACCTCACCTCTGAAAACGAAAAACAGAGGAGCAGTTCCAAGTTACGGGTTACCAGCCGAATAAAACAAAAACTAAACAAATCCACCTACCCTACCTATAATCTACCTAACCTACCCATAATCTATCAACCCTATCGCAGAGCCAGGGCTCTCTACTTGAGGTTGCTAGCCAAATACAGCAGTCTATCTAGCTTATCGCAGAGCGAGGGCTGGGTGTATGTCTACTTGACACACTTCGTTGAAGCCATGGCCTCCTTAATCTCGACGTTGATGAAATCGTCGGAGAAAGTGATCAAGGAAAAGTAAACTCCTTGACTTCTTACTTTCCAAGCGCCAGGCCGGCGACGTAACCGCATATGTAATGGCGTCGGTGGCGCTGGCGGCGCCGGTGGCTGCGGGGTAACATGGAGGTGGGAGGAGAGGTCATGGCGGAGGGAAGCGCCGGGGTAGGGAACATGCGGTTGTCACCGTGATACGCCAGTGGGTATAGTGGTAAACATCACTGAAGTTCAGAGTGGAGGCGTACCTTCAATCATCTTTAGAAGAAATAGCTTGTTTTACATTCACAAGTAGAACTGAGTCTATACATAAACACTATATCCATTAGTATGTCTGTGGGACTGATCGCCTTACTACTATATATGCATCTTTTACTCGGCTTCAATGCGAGCAAATTATGCCATAAAGCATAAACACTTACTTTTGTTTACAAAACCGCTAAAAATCGAGGTACGATTGGGAGTTCCGTAGCCCGAAGGGCTGGTCTGCATTATATTAGTCATTTTAACCAAACTTGATCTGGCATTTCCATTCGGCCCCGCTCCCAACCCCGCCGAACCAGGAAGCAGTGGCCAGGGAGATGCACGACAGGGCCTCCAGCCATCGAGCTGTAGCCTGGCTGTATCCTGAGGCCATCCCACGGTAACACTAACGGTGCGGCTACCCGTTACTCCACCTCCGGCCGTTTAGTTATTGTTCTAGTGACCGAGTCTCCATTTCTTGAATAGTGTGCTAACGGACCTTTATTATGGTAGAATGGACACAAATATTTGCATCTTTACTTTAATTTCTCTAATATATCCCTAACCACCACATTTTCGCAATCCACGTTATTTTGGTTAAGTTCAAAGACAGTAGATAGGAGGTCCCGTCTTATGTCCCTAATGAAGGCGACTGGTCTTGAGGTTGAGCAACAATAAATTAAACTTATCAAAATCAATTTCCTATAATGTGTTTGATCGAATTACACCACTTTTTGTACATATACTTGTGATGCGTTGGGAAACAGATCTTCCGTTCGACACTAGTTACTAAGGCGGCTACGCTAGCCCAAAGCTCCACTGATAGCACCTCAAGGCTCAAGTATCCAAACTGGGCTCTTCGGGCTTTCATCGGTGACATATAACCCACCAGGGTGGGCACTATCTATGTAACCCACCGTAGTGTCGACCGTAAAAATATCTGCCAGTCAATGAGACTGAAGATAAACGCCCCCAGAATGATTTTCATATGTGCGGTTCAATATGTACGGAGAACAGTTATTTGTTCATAAATCTCTGGAATGCTGTAATTATGAGTACTATTTGAAAAAAATTATACCAAGACAATCTGAAGGGACCTATCATACACATTAAAAAGTGTAAATACATAGTATTAACATTCTGGAAAATTGATAGTAATTGGTAGGAACGTATTTACTTTGAATTTTTGAAAATACCAAGGACGGAGGTCGAGGCAGGAATGGATAATGTCAATGTCTATGAAAGCAAACTTTGTTTATGTAGGTGTGTTAAATTGTAATCGAGTTTCACAGCATTACAAGTACTTGGCTTGATTTCGAACATCATATCTTTTGGGACACATATATTTTGGTACACAATTGTCAAACATATAAGTTTAGCTTAAAATTGACATATTGTAAGTACATTTATGATTGTTTGATACAGTAAACCCTCTCTCTATGTAACTCTGGGACCGAACGAGACATTTGTCTGTATTTAATATTGAATATGTATTCAGTAATGATAAATTTATACCATGAGTTATGAGGTACAAAAGACCATTACGTTTACATTGTCTTTATATTAAATCATAACGGATACAAATTTTCTTCGTTCGTAGCTAAAAAATCTCTTGCTCTAAAAATACACGTACCCGTTCTATAGAAGCACTTCAAGGAGAAATATCTAATCGAACAGGAGGTGCAATCACGGGCTGATTACGGCTGGGGCCTCGGGGCCAGTGCGGTGTGTTGGCTAAATTACCCCAGATTGGATGCCCAGGCCACGTAAGTGTGAGTTGCGGTTGGTTATTTTACTGTTATTATTGGTTTAAATCGCTCGCTCAATTACTGGCGCCAGTGAGAGGCCAGTGTCTCACCAGATGATATTGGTAGCTACTGTTGTAGCACCACATGGTAGGAGCATAGAAAAATAAACCAGGTATTTTCCTATGGTAGGAGGGACTGGGACTAAGTGGCGAATAGCGAATGACGACAGTGTTCCAGTGGCCCACGCCCCACGCAGTTCATAAGGCCTCTCAGTTAATCTACACATAGCAAGAAAAGCACGAGTATTTTCAGTTACCTGTCATTAGACTATAGTTGATGAAAAAGGTTCTTATTTTGGCTTTTATGCTACTGTTTACTGTATCAGGTGCGGTATGACATCTACCGCTATGTGGTAGAGACTAATTCGGAAGTTTAACTATGACCAAAGGCAACTGAATACGTCATATTTCACGAATTTTGAAATTATTTATTGGTGTTTGGGGTGATCCCAAAGCCGTAATAAAGATCGCTCTTCAAACTTTAATTGAAAAAAAGGTTTCTCAAAATCTTCAAACTCCACTGAGTACATCAAGCATACCCGAATGCTTGAACCCGAATGGACACAAGTCAAATGATGACTGGAAATGAAAGTTCTTAATTCACAAACTGGAATTATGGACGATTATCGACAGCGTGATGGATTCCAGTTTTATTCGGTCGATGAAAGTCGTTATGGCGGTGGCGGTGGCGGCCATGATGGTGCTGGCTACAGAGTGTTCTGGAACTGGCACCGGCGTTGTGAGGCTCAGGCCAACATTACGGACCAACTCTCTCCCGACAATACGCTTTCTCGCTCCACACTCCCAGCAACAGCTTGCCACGCGAAATAAAACATCACCTCCCTCTTCATTGTCGCAACGCAACAGTTGTACACTGTATGAGCTCGCCACGCGTCGTGGCCCATGTTCTACAGTATTCATCATACGTGTACCGTCTACCGTCTACCGTCGTTTTGCTCGTCGCCATTACAATCAGATACATTTTCTTACTCGCTTATACGTCTTATATGTTTTAGCTTCAGCAAAAGTGCCGTTTCCTTAGAGGATGTCGTTTATTTTATGGTCATATAGTTAATTAATGAATTACTGCTAAATTGAAATTACTTTTGTAAATGCAAATTGGATTCTCAAATTTGATTACAGTATGATTGATCTACTTGTTAAATAAATTAGTTTAAAATGCATATTGTTGCAAGATAAGCTAGACAAAAACCGATGCGAGATTTGTCCAGTGTCGATGAGCCACTTGGCGGCAGCTATCATCTCTCAACCATCAGGGTCAGTTTGGATGGCCGCGGGCCGCTGGACGATTGGACGCCCGCATTGCCGACCGTCCCCGGAGAAACTACCGCTTTACTGTTTATCACCTAATCGGAAAAGTCAGAT
This sequence comes from Allygus modestus, assembly GCA_963675035.1. Lineage (NCBI taxonomy): Eukaryota > Metazoa > Arthropoda > Insecta > Hemiptera > Cicadellidae > Allygus > Allygus modestus. The sequence goes on along the minus strand of OY776111.1, from coordinate 236,262,836 downwards.
TAAAAATAAATAGGTATTTTTTGTTTAATTAATACAAGCTGATAGAATAACATTCAGGACGACTGCGAGAATCACCACTTACTTCGTTTATCCTTATTCCGCAACCTCAACTGTTGGCAATTGGCAACTACTGCCAATTAATATTATCTACTTCAGTTTGATTATCTTCGATTATTGATCATAAAATGGCTCACATCAAACATTGAGATACCTACGTGGAGGAGGTAAAACAATAAGTCTATAACACCACTTGATTACACTTCCTGAAACAGGGTAAAGTTTTCCGTAGGCGACGTATACAATTGTTTTATTTGTTCATTTACGACTGCCATTTTGGATTGTTAAACGCAAAAAAACTTAAGCTTGTGTAGCAAATTTGTTTAAGAAAGACAGCCTAATATTATAACCTAGCAAAAACGGTACCTAAAAATTTGGTTGGTAATTTTAGGGATTGTGTATAATAGATGCGTTTAGTAAATCACTACTCATCGTCATTACTTCCTCAGTTGCCTCGCACAATTGTCGCTTATGATTAATTTGTAATAGTGAATTTCCTATGGAAAGTGAACTATTAGCATGACCCGCACGGTAAAACTTAAAATCCCGAGACCACCATAGAAGTTCCTAACGTGACCCCCTGAACACGTTTTGGGAATCGATCACAATTATATATATATGTTTATGAAAAAATTCAATCCCTCAAAATCTAAATTAAGTTACAAAACAAGAAATAACTCATTCCATCTAATTAAAAAATTCACCAGCAAAAGAAATCTTCAAAAGAATGAATTTAAAAAATCAGGTATCTATAAGTTAACTTGTAGTGATTGTAGCAGTTATTATATCGGCCAAACACGGAGGAGTTTCAAATCCAGATACAATCACCACACGATCAAACAACAAACAGGCCACACGATCTAACAACATAACGTTACAAAAATCGTCATTTGCAGAACACATTTTGCAAACAGATCATACCTATAAAAATATTAATGTGAACCTACATATTTTGGAATACAAAAAGAAAGGACGAAAAATGAATACCAAAGAAGAACTCAATATTTATACGAACTTCCAAATTGGCAGCGAAAATAAACTCAGTGCAAACTAATGCGCGAAACCCATTATTTGACAAAATTAATGGAATCAGAAGATCAAAGAAACATTTCACCAACGGTTATAAGCCAAGAAAAGATAGCATATGATAGTTAGGTATACCTATTTTAATTCCATCTGATTGTCTTTGTTTATTTATATATTAGGTTAATGTACTTTTTTTATTATCTTTATTAAGGCTTGACTTAAGTCATGACAACCTATGATTAAACTTTATAAAATACATTTACATTTTTTTAAGTACCACTAAAATAGTCTTTTTATGTTCTTCACAACAGACTTCTTGTAGAAAGGAAAATTAAAAAGATAGACTTATACAAATTACACTTAAAGCAACACAGTTATAAACAGGAAACAAATGAAAAAATATACAAATTACAACTTCCTTTGTGTACTGGAAATAAATTTTTTGGTTTCTAATTTTCTGCTATGGGTGGAATTTTAAGATTTTATTAGTTTATTTAATTGTAAAAACATTTCTTTCATGGTTATGTATGTATGTGTGTTTTTCCGATATACTTCAAATTTGGTAGGGACGTTCTTTTGTATTACCAGTTGGACAAATTCGTTGGGCAAAACAATCGGAAAACTCTAACACCTTCTTTGGGGGGATTTTAAGTTTTCTAATTTTCATTTTGTTGTCAGAAAAGCCCCGGATGTAAAATTAATGCATGTAAAACGATGGAAATTAGTGAGGCGAAACTGTTAACCCCGTCATCATTCTAGCACAAATATATACCGAGTTGTTAAAGAAAATATGTATCGACTAAACACAGTACGTTGTCTTATGGGGGTTTTAGAAACGGCATTGGAAAAGTCTGTTATTAATTTGTTAGTTTACTTTTATCATCCCCAGCAACCTCACGCCTACGTTAAAGCCTGACTGGACTTTCTCCTAACCTTATAATGCGCAAAATTGTATTCCCAACATTGTAGGTAAATGAAACGAGGAACATCAGAACAGCTAGAAACTCAATGCTTTCAGATGTCAATAAAAATTGGAATAAATGTGTGTTTTTACACTGATTTTGAGTTTAAAAAGCTTGTCGTGGAAATTCGCTTCCCTCACGTCTGGTGCTGCGTGCGAAACTTGTTTGTTAAGTTAATTTTCATGTTAAGTTAATAATACTACAACAAATAACTCCTAATAGTTGACCAGAATTTCCAATGAATGTGTACGGATTCTATCGGGGTTATTAAGTGTCCAGGATCTTCCCTACACTTTTTAACGTTGCCGTATACAGCCCGTAAGAAGTTAGACAATACCTACGACGCGCGACGTCCTACTAAAGCTGCCGAAAAAAATATTTATGCATTCAGAGCGTAAAGACAATTTACATTCGAATTACATAGGGGGCCTCATCAGTTTTTCCTAAAACTGCCATTTGGATACAACATATAAAGATTCACTCTTGTCCAGTTTGGCTGAATTCACGAGATTGAGGCCAAAAACACCGAGTCAGTTAGCTTAGTCCAAAGCAGCAATCAGCTAGTTATACTTCAGCGAGCGGAAAAGTAAAGCGCAGCGAGCGAAAAAAGATTTGTTTTTTAGATCGTAATCAAGCACTTTATCCGTGATTATAGGACATTTATTTGTTCGCGATTGTGAAGCACTCTGCAGCTGGCCGGCAGCAGCGACGTGTGGCAGAGCGACTCGCCAGCTCGCCAGTAGCACCCGGCCACTTGGTGTTAATTAGCCGTCGCCTGCAATGCGAGGTCGGGATCATATGATCAAATGGACTCAATTTAGTGCTGCTCGAGCGATCGACTCCCGCGTCCTCGGCCCGCACTTCGCGCCATTCCGACATTTATGCGAAAGTTCCACTTACTTCTGTGAGTACTCCCTGTAGTCCAGCTTTTTTTAATGTCCGTTATTTTGTAACAGTGTATATTATATATTGTTAATGTAGTCTATGGGTTCATAACAAAGCAACTTTGGTACAAATTCGTGTAAATACAGTTTTTAAGTTGACTTTTCATTCTAAACTATTAATTCTAAGAACAACTTCTGTTTATTTTATTTTTTTGCTAAGCAAGAAAGTTAATAAAGTTGTATTTAAGATCGTAGTGATTTGATTAGTTTCATTATTAGTTTTAGTGTAAATAATACAGCTCTAAGAGCTATTCACAGTCAAACTATTAACACTCTGAGAATGGCTATTGTGAGAAATGACCACAGACAAATAGATAATGACCATAATTAATTTTGTCAGATAACTCGATTTTAAAGTTGTTTTTGTTAGGATATATTAAACAATATACGGTGTCAGAAAATTGTCACATATCTCCCTTTGAACCCTCTTTTAATGGACATATTCCGTTGTATTTAATATTTATTATACAAATATATATTAATAGAGGTTTGAAGGGGCCAAAGTTCCTAACCTTTCTCCCGTACTCTGCCTTATCTGATTTTTATGCTGAGAAAAATAGAACATTATAAGTAGGATCTCATATTTTAATGTAAACAAAGCAGAGTTTTTTTAATTTACCATGCTTTTCTAATGGGAGGGAGGGGGTGTTTTACCTTATTTCTCGTTTGCTTGTAACTTTTTAGAAATACTGTTATAGCGGACGACTGTACAGTTGAATACGCGGGAAGCGGGGTGATCCTTGCCTGATCCAAGGATGGCTGTGGCTCAGCGTCAAGGAACGCGTCGCTAATGGCTCGGAAATGCCGCTTCCACTTCCGGGAGGAAACGGAAACTGTTGAGCCTTCAGCAAGTGTTAAGGTTATTAAGGTCTTAATCAAACCCTTGTCATTGTGACGATATTAATTATGATTACGATACGATTTTTAAGGCATTTGTGTTACCGTACTTATAGTTTTTTTAATGATTGGCAAAAAAACCTGATGAAATAAATCGGAAACCACGAGCTAATCGGAAGTAAGGTTTAATGAGAAATTGTTTATTGATATTTGTTTTGTTTCAATAAATGTCACTGTTACTTCCGGTAGGAAACGTAACTTGTGGGCCTTCAAGAGGTGTAAAGGAAAACCCTCGCCATTATGACGCTATTCATTACAATTACCATACGCTTCTTTAGGTAAACAATTTTATATTACTTCTAGTTTTGATTACTACAACAAATTAATTTTAAAGTCGGAATTAATATACATGTGAAACAGCCTATACGATAATAATATTGTGTTTTTTTTTCAATAACTCGTCAGCTAGTTTATTCTCGTGTTGTTGTTTGATCTGAAAACGATTTATAGCTTCATAAATAAATTCATCTGAACTTTTCTTCAACTAAGTTGTTCAATTGATACTTTTAGCTGAGTATTATGCGATGAGTACTATCCCTTTTATGGCTCATTTTAGCGAATTTGAGCGATGAACCGAAGCTATTTCTGAGGTTATCAGTATTCAAGGTAATACTACCTCCAGGGGTAGGACGTATAATCTCAGATCGACGTTTGTTAATCCCCGTTGTTAATAAATTGTAAACTAAATACCATAGTGCACAAGTGCTAATGACAATTTTAAAATGTCGATGTATCATGTAAATGTTTAATTCTTATGTTCATTTTTCATTTTTTATTCGTAGTTATATTTTTTTGTCATGAAACTATGCTATGTCGTGGTGCATGTAGAAAGATTTATATTGTTTATATGATATTGAACTGAATTAAATTGTAGCTGGATAATTTTGTTGGAGTCCCGATTTTGGATGTAAATATGGCGAGTCACCCCGTGACAGTAGCGTTGTATGTACCGTTGCAACAGCGACGCGCCGATTCGTCAACCAGTTACTGGAGCGTAGCGGGACCGCTGGAACGGTTACCACACAGCTCCGGGCGTGAGGCAAGCGGGTAATGTCGTGGTTTTATGCCACATTGCGTACAGTATTGTGTGGTGCGTTATATAGTGTGGTGGGGAAAATTAAGTCCATAAAAGTAATTGAGTTGACATTCTGACACCAATTATTTAAGTCAAACTCTAAATACACAAGGGAAAACGTATTGCGGTATTGAAACACAGGATCAGTTCCTTGTATATTCATGATTCGCAGACACCACCTTATTTCGAAGTACGACCTTATACGTTGTGTGAGTCAAAGGTTTCTCGCTGGCGGTGACTGTTGTGCGAGTGGATCGCACGACACAGACCACACCATCACACCTCACACCTCACACCGCCAGGGTATCTCAGTCTCAGTAGTCGTCGTGGAGCCAGGGAGCCAGTGACTCACGGACAAGCCCACCCAACACTCGTGCCTCCTTATCAGCGCCACGGTCGCCCATCATGCCAACGTTGCCTTACCTCGGTGTGTTTGGAACTAGTACATGTTTTAATCCAGTAGGTCCTATTATCTACTGGTCTTGTTGCGTAAAACGTTCTTGAAAGTAAGAAGAGCGAGTGTCAATATCGGTCTTATTTACCAGTTGTGAAAGTTAGAAACCACCCTCTTCCTTCTCTCATAAATTGCACTTTATACGACAGGAGAAACTGTGACAGTCCAAGCCCGCGGTTGTTTGCTCTTCGGTCTCCGTTGCCGCTAGTCACTGGGGTCGGAGTTGTTTACCAGGAGTGTCGGATTTGCCATACGGTTGAACGAAGCGGAAGTTGTCGAGTAACACTTACAAAGTATTGTATGAATATTATAAAATTCAAAACATGTAGTCAACGTCTAATCTATTTCCAATTGACAATGCCTTTCGTTAAAAATATGTCAAGCATGATCATACTTCGTGTATACAATTTGATGTTAATTGTACACTGAGGACACCATTTTCACAAATGCTAAATCAATTAAATATAAATCTTTGTTATTTCGTTATTTGACATTCAAGCATTAGTTTTCATTTGCCCTACAATACAAATGTTTATCAATTAACTTTTGCATTTTCACCTGGTTCATTGCTGCTGTATAGTTTAATTTTGTGGTAGATTTAATCTTGCAAAAAAAGTAATCAAACCGTTATTGGCCTTGTTAACACAGCAATTAGATTTCTGGTTTAATGTTTTAAGTCTCACCAGTTTGTTACATATAGTGTGTAAAAAAAGTCCGCCCCCCCCCTTTAATTTTGTTGTTTGTTGAAACAAACAAATCACCTTTGGGGAACGATACTAACTTAACCGAAAGTATCTTTTGACGTTATCAGAAATTTTGAGTGTCTCCCAAATATGGGGGATTTTGGGGGCAAGTCAAACTTTTCAAATGTAAACCCCTTTAGAGTGACCCCTCATTTTAAAGAGCTTTAAAAAAATAGGCGAATGGTGGAGGTTGGAGGGCTGTAACGTGTTTCTATCCAAAATGGCAGCTTGTCAAAGTTTTGAATATAACTCATTCTTGAAACATGGCGTCTAAGACTTTTGGAGTTTTAATTTCACCTTTGGTGACTTAAAACTGGAACGACTCTTGAAGAAATGCTATTAAATGAAGAAGTGGTCTCTTTTGGTGATATTTAAAATTTTGAATGTCCCACAAAAATGGGGGATATTGGTGGCAACTCAAAATGTTCTGATGTAAACCCCATTTGAGTGGCCCCTCATTTTAAAGAGATTTTTAAACCTAGGCGAAGGGTGACAGTTAAAAGTAAATTTAACCCCTTCAAAAGGGGTTTACATTAGGAAATTTTGAGTTGCACCCGAAATCCCCCATTTTTCCGGGTTCTCAAAATTTTAAATATTACCAAAAGAGACCAGTTCTTCATTTAATAGCATTTCTTCAAGTCTTTTCAGTTTTAAGTCACCAAAGGTGAAATTAAAACTCCAAAAGTCTTAGACGCCAGGTTTCAAGAATGAGTTGTATTCAAAACTTTGACAAGCTGCCATTTTGGATAGAAACACGTTACAGACCTCCAACCTCCACCATTCACCTATTTTTAATGCTCTTTAAAATGAGGGGTCACTCAAAATGGGTTTACATCTGAAAATTTTGAGTTGCCCCCGAATCCCCCATTTTTGGGGAACTCAAAATTTTTGATAACGTCAAAAGATACTTTGGGTTAAGTTAGTATCGTTCCCCAAAGATGATTTGTTTGTTTTAACAAACAAAAAAATTAAAGCGGGGACGGACTTTTTTTACACACTGTATAGACCTGGAGACAGTGGAAGTGTCGACGCCATCAAGAAGCTGTGGTGATCACGTGACTGCCAGCCGCGCTCCACGTGTTCGCGGGGGGGGGGGGGGAGAGCGATAAACCGAATTATTTTATTAATCAGCTTACGCTTACAACCATCTTATCGTCAGTCATGCTTTACATTGCCACACGTTTAGCATCCAGTTCAGGGTGTTTGAATGTCATCAGTTATCAAGTCACACCTTTGCTATGTTATAAGGAAGTAGTATTTGAGCGTTAATTGAGCCAATTGTATGACGTAATTGCACGCCGTTGGAAATGACTGTGTTTCCTTCCTTAGTTAATTGTTGTCATCTAAACATAATTTAAAGTAAATGTGTACCAATATCACACGTGTAAAACAGTAAATATCAATCAAATAAAAAAGGATTCTGTAAAAATAGTTCCGAGTCCACAACTTGCAAACTTTGCTACTTAGGAATTAAACTCGTCTGACCTCGTTTAGTTACAAGCTAGTTTCCTACTCTGTTGGAAAACGGGGGGGTACTTATGACCAGTACCTACTCTAAAACCGGGGGGTACTTATGACCAGTACCTACTCTCTAAAACTGGGGGGTACTTATGACCAGTACCTACCCTAAAACCGGGGGGTACTTATGACCAGTACCTACTCTCTAAAACTGGGGGGTACTTATGACCAGTACCTACTCTAAAACCGGGGGGTACTTATGACCACTACCTACTCTCTAAAAATGGGGGGTACTTATGACCAGTACCTACTCTCTAAAACTGGGGGGTACTTATGACCAGTACCTACTCTCTAAAACTGGGGGGTACTTATGACCAGTACCTACTCTCTAAAACTGGGGGGGTACTTATGACCAGTACCTACTCTAAAACCGGGGGGTACTTATGACCAGTACCTACTCTCTAAAACTGGGGGGGTACTTATGACCAGTACCTACTCTAAAACTGGGGGGTACTTAAGACCAGTACCTACTCTCTAAAACTGGGGGGGGGGGTACTTATAACCAGTACCTACTCTAAAAATTGGGGGGTACTTATGACCAGTACCTACTCTCTAAAACTGGGAGGTACTTATGACCAGTACCTACTCTAAAACTGGGGGTACTTATGACCAGTACCTACTCTCTAAAACTGGGGGGTACTTATGACCAGTACCTACTCTCTAAAACTGGGGGTACTTATAACCAGTACCTACTCTAAAAATTGGGGGGTACTTATGACCAGTACCTACTCTAAAACTGGGGGGTACTTATGACCAGTACCTACTCTAAAACTGAGGTGTACTTATGACCAGTACCTACTCTAAAACTGGGGGGGGGGTACTTATGACCAGTACCCACTCTATAAACTGGGGGGTACTTATGACCAGTACCTACTCTAAAACTGGGGGGGGGTACTTATGACCAGTACCTACTCTAAAACTGGGGGGTACTTATGACCAGTACCTACTCTAAAACTGGGGGGGGGGTACTTATGACCAGTACCTACTCTAAAACTGGGGGGTACTTATGACCAGTACCTACTCTAAAACTGGGGGGGTACTTATGACCAGTATATCAAGCGGGTCCGTAGTATAAAACAACTGGGGGGGGGGGGTACTTATGACCAGTATATCAAGCGGGTACCTACTCTAAAACTGGGGGGGGGGTACTTATGACCAGTACCTACTCTAAAACTGGGGGGTACTTATGACCAGTACCTACTCTAAAACGTTTCCAAATTTAAAAGAGTATTTATAAAATGGCGATAACCCTTGTTGTGCTCTTTACTCTCCATGTGAGAGATATACTCCTGCGCCGTGACGTCAACCTCGAATCTCTTATCTGCTGTCGGTCTGATAAAGATTATATCGCCAGTTATACAACAAAATATTCCTAAAATAACCAGAACTTAACTAATGTGGTCTGAAGAATTACTTGCATTGCAAATAACGGATTAAACATTTATCTTACAAATGTCTTAAACTTCAGGTTCCCAAGCAAGGTTATTTTTTACTTTAATAGTTTGAAGGCTAGGGTTGTAAAAGTTATTAAAGAAGGATCTTTCTCATTTGCCGCTGTACAATCCTAAAACATCCCCTGTTTTCGGCCCGACTTGTCCACAGCCAGCCAGCGACCTGACTGTTCCTGCCCTGCACCTTGGCCCCCGCCCAGACTGTTGGTCCGTGGTCAGTTACTCCGTCGTCAACGCGGTGTCGCACTCGCAAGCCTCAGCACGATCAACATGTTCTTTTATTTCTCTTACGCCAGATACAGCTTTAGGTAAGCTACTTTGGTATAAGTACACCAGTTTACTGACAGAATCTGTTTAATAAGTGCATTAAAATAATATAAAATTCACCATAACAACTTTTTCTAGACGATGTTTTACGACGTAAACTTATATTATAATTAAATTTGTTTTCATTTTTATTTATCTAGATTTTGCTTTTTATTCTTTTCCTCAAACTTAACGTTGAAATATTGATTAAAAGTATGTGTTTTCAATAATATTCAATCCTATAATTGTAAAAATGGTTAATTACATGTTATTTAAGAAACTATCGCCGGCACTTTAAATCGCTGATTAAATTTCCGCAATTTGTTCTTAAATAACAAAAACTTACCACCACCAACAATGAATTTTAAACATAGAAGTTAATTAATTACAGTTCAAATAAAATTACATCATACAAAGTATTTTTCTTGAAAATATTTCCAAAAAGGAAAACACATTTTGAAAGCCAAAACCAAAACTAAGCTTCTCAAATAGCCCGACGATAATTGCGAATGCATAAACTCATGCTACAACGTAATAATCCAGTACGCGGTAGCTATAATGATGGGACAGTTGTTGCTATCGCCCGGTCAGAGGTGATAGTTAGTGGTGATCAGCTGGCGGTTACACGTTACACCGGTCCCGGTAACGGCACTGCATCTGCAGCCTCCTCTAACCGCGGTGTCAACACTACATACACTACAGGACACGTGACCGACATGTGGGTAAACACACGTGCCGGATCTACAACCATATCATTGAATACTTAGCATGATCGTGTATGGCGCAGATACCACTCCAGGCTCAGACCGGCATCTAAACTACCACAATTATCTATACGATTTCCGAATGGAGTTAGCAAATTTCTCCTTCAATGCAGGCCATCGTAGCGTGATCTTATGCGGTACGAACTGTGGAGGTATACGGTACGGGAAGGCCTAGGGGTCTACCGTGCTAACCTTCCAAATGTAGACCTCCTTTTGCATCAATAACACCATTTCCTTAAATTGGTTGGTAATTAATACATAAATAATATAACATATTATACGTATTGTGTGTGTGTCCATAAATACAGTAACGTTTGAACAAAACTAGGTCATATTGAAAATGTAGATCGTAAATTACCAATAATTGTATAAATATTTAGCTTTTTTATAGTTGCCTAATTTTTCAAAATGTTTGACAGTTAAAATTTAAATTTTTTTTAAATAAAGTAGTTGCAGAGATGCAACAATAATTACACCTTATAGCAATAATTGGTATTCTTATAAAGAAAAACATTCAATCTTTCTATATGGTAGATATGTTTATACATTTGCTTTGTTTGAAACGAGATGATTATACCGGTTTCACCCGGGGTATAAAATGTAGTTAAAAAAGTAAATCACTATTGTCAGCTATTTATTTGAATAACATTAAATAAATAGCAGAAAACTGTAACTCACAAAGAAGTAATTTCTCTGTGTATTACCGTATGGTCTCATTTGATTAACATTGGAATTCTGGATGTCCCTAGAGGATTTAGAGGAAACTGAGAGTCAGGTGCAACAGCTGTAACCTAAAGGAACCTACCCTGAAAATGTCATGCCTTAACTCCTTGTAGTTCAACCGTACGGCGATCCACACACATACAAGAACTCTGCCTTATTTATATAGATTTATTTTATTCGAATTTACAATGTTTAAAAATAGCTCACTAAGTTCGAAAGATTCTTTATAGGTTGTATTTTTAACTAACATTAATATTTGCCTAACTCGTTGCTGAAAAAAGGGTATCTATGTTAAAATGAAGTCACAGGATTTAGTAAAATATATAACTGGGATAGGCATAAAATTCCATTTGAGTACGGAGATTTTCTGCAGCGGAGGTATGTTTACAATTAATTCTTTATCAAACTGTTGTAACCCTTAGTAGGTACCGTATTCACATTACTCCGGCTTACGGTGTTGTTCGTGCTTTCCGCCAGAAACAAAACAACCACGCTTAGATAAAACGAACTACAGAATCACATTAGCCCACTCGACGTGGAATGATGGAAGTTTTTCAAGTGGGCCGTAATCTGCTTAGCTAATCTTAATTAATTTATGGCCCAAATCCGCGTAATTGCCCCGTGTTTTGGCGAGATAAAGCCGTGCTCAATCGCAAACTACCACGTAGTATCGCCCCTTGTCTCGTAGTAGGAGATTTACAGCCAAACATCGAGCGGTTTGCCGAAAGTGTGACAAGGAGGTCATTATCAGCTGTAATTTAAACAAACAGCTGATTAATAATCATCTAGTCGCCCAGGTCGTGATCTATACTGGGGGCAATAACATCAGGAATGTCTATTACTTTGATAACTCTGTTTGGTAAATTCCATTATATTAATATTATGTTTTATTTCAGCAGTTCTGAAATGTTGTTGATTCGAATCATTATACATCTATATTAAGGCAATTAGGCGTGTGGCTTTTGTGATGAGGCGACCTCTATAACGTATTCCATTATCTATCAATCATGACTTTAAAACTTATAACATGAATTTTGCATCTCTCGAGGGTCCCGTTTGGTTTTGCTGGTTCCAACAAACATGATATTCACTCAGCGGATTTTCTCGAAATACTGGCACAGTAAAAATTATTGAGGAGGACTGTTTATCCTTTACAGTGTTTAAGTATCTCTGTACTAAATGCCTCTGTCTTTGTTAAACAACTTTCATGAATCAAAGTGGAAATGAACCAAACATACAGTTTTTATCGAAGACTAAATTTTTCATTTTGTGAAATTCTAAAGTGCGTTGATATAAACTTTTTAAATGATTCTACGTATTTGTTGTTTTTAGGTAACTTTCCACGATAATTACTAATTTCTCCAAAGTTATTTTAAATTACAGTGATTGCGAAAATCCGTAAATTTACAAATGATGCACAAAAACAAGATAAACATCTGTAGTACGCGAAATGTGTGCTAAATTAATAAGTGTTACTGTGATTGTGTCAATCGCTATTAAGCGTAACCAACAACACATTACTGGTTACGTATTACTAATCTTTTGCAATCCTGCCATAAACAATAAAGACAAACAGGGCAATAAACAAATTCTCTTCGCAGGAATGATATCGAGTCAGAAGACTAAACAACAACAATTTATTAGCTACAAGGAATTACCAAAATAACAAGATTACATTGTTTTACTATTAATTAAATAATTCAGTTTGATACCAAGGTCGGTGCCAGTTTGTATACCTGCACCCAAAACCAGTTTACATTAAGTGAAGGACAAGAATATTTTCGACGTTTTCTGAAACGTTAAGTTATTGAAATCTAGTGCAAAAATAAAAATTTAAACTCCAAAAAGAACAATATTTAGAACACAATAATAATTATAATACACAATAATAATAATTATTGTGTCCTAAACATTGTTCTTTTTGGAGTTTAAATTTTTATTTTTGCACTGGATTTCAATTACGCAACGTTTCAGACAACGTCGAAAATATTCTTGTCCTTCACTTAATTTAAACTGGTTTTGTGTGCAGGTATACAAACAGGCACAGACCTTGGTATCAAACTGATACTTTTGTCAACTGTTATCAAGCGAAACTGAGATTTGCATAATTTATTATCTTGCTTTTATTATCTAGTTTCGAATGATCGGGAAGTTTCAAAAAGTTTCAAAGTTTCAAAAAGTTTCAAGTTTCAAAAAAGGTTAAAACAATTCTCCTGGTGGCTTCTTTCTCTATGGAGGTATAATAAATATATACGTTGATTTCCCCTAAATTTACAAAAAGTACTTTATGCCTTCACTAAGCTATATAAGTCAGTAGATATATAACCTGTCAATTCAAATGTCTCTAATCTAGTGCAAAGAAATTTATATTAGAAAAGAGATGCAACTCGGCACAAACCGTTTACTTGTTAAGCAGTTGTAGCGTGCAGGCGAGTGTGACTTGGTCTGACGGCTAACCGCCCAGTACGTACGACAGACAATCCCGGAGGAAACTCACAACTCCCTCCCTTGCAGATCATCATCCACATCCTCTTCCTCGCTGCCGCTGTCACTGTCCCCGACATTGTCAGTGTCAACCCCTCATCATCAACCCCTCTAACAAAAATAAATTGTTACACGTCCTCGTGATGCAGTCCTTCTTCCTAGGATTTCAGGGTGTTAGGCGTATTTCGTATTGAATCTTTGGAATAGGAAGGAGCAGTGTCACAAAAGTAATTAATTTAAGTTTGACCCTTTTTCAAAGTGATTAGTTGTGAGATTACAAATATTTTTGGGTTTATTGATCGTTAGAAAATCTTTTTTAAGATGGATTTAAGTTTTGATTAACTCTTCATTCGGTTTTGAATAAAAATTATAATTTTTATTAGAAGCCAAGTTGTGAGTCATCGTCCATCCAGATACAAGTGATAAGGAGGATGAGATGGCGGATGCTGAGTTGCCAAACTGTGTAAATGTCAAGTGAAAAGTAAGAGCGCGTGTAGGCCTATTATAACTGTCGTTGAAAACATGTCAGCAATATAATCAATCATACGTTACTGTACGAATCAATCACGTTTAAGCCAATGTTTAAACTGTGGAAACTTAGGGAGTGCCCAGCCAGGAGTCACGCGTGATGCCGCACGCAACTTGTGCGACGCGGTTGGTATACAGTATACAGTATACAGTACCACTTGGGCTATAGGTCCGCTCGATTGTAGCTGGTAGTCTAGTTGTTTTTCCGCTGTCACTACAATATGAACGGATGCTTTTTAAACTCTCACATGACCTACGTTTGCATCACTAGTCGCGTTGGCCTTATAAGAGCGCCAACCCCCTGGCGAGTGTTGTATGTCTTTCTTGTTAACTACATTAAAAATGATATGTTAGAGATGTTTGAGACGTTAAGTCACAAGAAGTGATTTGTTTTAAATATACAAATAATTACATCGTTTATGACGTCTTTTAGTGAGCGCTGTTTTTTGTACTGCCCTTTGGCAATGTTCTGGTTGTTTTCTTATCCGTTGCTCGTTGCTTCTCTATACTGTACTCGAAAAAATCCAAGCAGACGTTCGTGCGAATCAAACATTATGCCCTCGAATCCGGGGATCGCATTCACGCGATTTGATCCCCTGTACGAAACTGTGTTAATTAATGGAGTGATAGTCCGAAATCCCTTCACGTAGAGCCAGTGGCGGATTTAGGGGGGGGGGGGGTATAGGGGTTGTAGCCCAGGGCAGCAATTTTTTGGTTGCGGAAAATTTACAGAAAAATTAATAAGTTCTTTACAAAAGAAAGGTTGAACCGGGGAACATTTTGACGAAAGCGGACGACAATGATGGTGTGTCGCCCTTTTAAAGGTAAATGTAGTAAAAGAGACATTGAATATAGTAATCAATAATATTGAAAAGCACTAATTCAAGATTAAAATAGTCAGAATTTTGAGGCTAATGGTCCGAATTACGAATTTTAAGGATACAGTGCCATCATATCTTATTTATATCTTATATCATATATCTTATATCATATATCTTATATCATATATCTTATATCATATATCTTATATCATATATCTTATATCATATATCTTATATCATATCTTATTTATTACTATCTTCGGTAGTCAATGTATTGGTGTAAAATTTAATGTTTGATGAAATATAAGGAGGGATTTTTAGGCCTTTGCTTGTTATTGTAGCACTGCTTCACTCCTTTCAACACCAACATTTGTCTCTAGGGTTTACTGTCATTGAGTATATTGAATATTGAACTGTGTTTATGTGAGTCAAGTCAATTATAGATTATTTTACTGTTTTTTTAACTAGGAAATAACAGACATTTCTTAAACTTGTTCAGTCAGTAAATTCGTAACTTCTTTAGTTACTGTCACAAAATAATCCAAGATATATAACATGTGCGTAAACCTGGGCGGCGAAAAGGACACAGAATATACGGTGGAGGGGGGGAGCAGATATCCTAATAGCCCTTAGGCGGCAATTGCTTAAATCGCACCTGGTATTAAAATTATGCGTAGAGACCCTTTTAAAAGATTCAACTACAACTACGTATTATCAAGTTTGATAGCTATTGACTACACTAACTAAAGAGCTTCTACAGTTGTGAATGGCTTGAGCAGGGCATTACTCGCAGTGGGGTACGTTACAAATGACTTGGGCAGAGCATTATTCGCAGTGGGGTACGTTACAAATGACTTGAGCAGGGCATTACTTGCTGTGGGGTACGTTACAAATGACTTGAGCAGGGCATTACTCGCTGTGGGGTACCTTACAAATGACTTGAGCAGGGCATTACTCGCTGTGGGGTACCTTACAAATGACTTGAGCAGGTCATTACTCGATGTGGGGTACGTTACAAATGACTTGAGCAGGGCATCACTCGCTGTGGGGTACGTTACAAATGACTTGAACAGGGCATTACTCGCTGTGGGGTACCTTACAAATGACTTGAGCAGGGCATTACTCGCTGTGGGGTACGTTACAAATGACTTGAGCCGAGTATTATTCGCAGTGGGGTACGTTACAAATGACTTGAGCAGGGCATTACTCGCTGTGAGGTACGTTACAAATGACTTGAGCGGGGCATTACTCGCAGGGGGTACGTTACAAATGACTTGAGCAGAGCATTACTCGCTGTGGGGTACGTTACAAATGACTTGAGCAGGGCATTACTCGCTGTGAGGTACGTTACAAATGACTTGAGCAGGGCATTACTCGCTGTGGGGTACGTTACAAATGACTTGAGCAGGGCATTACTCGCTGTGGGGTACGTTACAAATGACTTGAGCAGGGCATTACTCGCAGTGGGGTACTTTACAAAGTTTCTTCTAGTACCGGTAATTGCTTACTTGCACGGTCTATCAGATGGCTGCGAGTTCCGATCACGCCATTCCTCAATCAGGATCATGTGCGACTTCTTGATTAAAAAAGATCTCGGTTTAATCAAGACGAGCGAAAACTTTCCACTGATACCAGGCGATGTCGGAGATGCAACTTTCTTTGTTAGTTTAAACTGTCAGCATTTTTCGACTACTTGTATGTTGTATGAAAATGGTTATACATAGTCGGATATAAAAGTCTCAACGATAAACTATTTGTTTCCAAAGTTATATATTATTCGGGTAATACATAAAGTGCTTACAATATGTGCAAAGACTTTTGAAACGTGTGCAATAATTATGAAGGGTAATCTTCGCCTCAACACTAATAACTGCTGGTGTTATTTTAAATTATGGCTTCACACGCCAGTGTCACTTGTGTCATTTGCCATGGCGTGTGAAAGCTGGAAGGTATTCACAAATTAATGAGACTTTCTATTTTAGTGGTCTGTTTACTATTTTTAAGGCAGTATAAATGATTACTGTTTTTTTACCATTCAAATTTATTTTTATGGGGATTTTAAACCTCTCACTCTTTTTGTTTTCGACAGGTTAATATTTTCTGAATATGTAGGCTGACATCAGTTTATATTTCTCCAATCTTTACAATCGCATCGTCCTCGACGGCTATCACCTGAGTCATACGAGGATGACATTAATACACTTGCATAACGTGTATGAGTGTTGTGGGACAATAATGGCACCATATCTCGCAATCGGAGGTGGCAAGACCTCGATAACCTCTGCAATCTGACCCCGGTTTGGCCATCTCGTAATTGCTATTCAGTAACTTCCCATAGCCCTGCGACAGATCGGTTGTGATTCGCGTTTATTTTCAGAAAAGACTGTAGGAAATTTTGTGACCAATCCAACAAATTATACCCCGATATAAACGTTTTACAGTGAGGTTTTCAATATGGGGTTTTCTGATGTCGCTTCAACGGCTATTTTTATAAGGTTTTTTTACAAATGAGGGAATTCCGAGATTCTGCAATTTCTTTTAACGGTTTTCTTAAGCAAAAAACTAATTAAATTATACAATTATTGAAAAAATCGTCTAAAATGCTCTTCCCTTAATGCAGTATACATTTTATGCAAGTGTTTCTCCACCAAAATTGTATTATGTTAAGCTTTATACTGCATGTTTATACTGTATTAAGAAAATCCACTCGCCCAGGCACATTGTGTCAACTTAACTTGATGGTTATGAGCACTACAGTAATAAGTAACAACAACTGCATGTACTATCTGTGCCTGTTGCATTTGACTATTGAGGTTTTACTTCATTTGGTAAAAGAGTGCAATATTCATTTCTAGGATGACTAAAATATTTTACAAAGTAAAAATGAATTACTGATATTAAATAGTATGTGGAGTATTATAATATCTGGTCTGGTTCAAATAATACAAAGCATCAGTTTTACAATTAATAGTAATTCAATGTCACTATGTGATAAATATTTCATCTAAACAGATTATAAATTATACAATTGTAAAATCTTAAAATAATATATGTTGAAATGAGGCTTTTAAAACTAGTTTTAAGAAAAGGTTTAAAATTAAAATTCTGGCCTTTTTGTTTAGACCGACTTTAAAATTAGTTTGTTTACGTAAATTAAGAATTATACTGAGGGCCTGGCGCATGGTAAGAGAAGAAGATTGATATGTTCACAATAACTAACCATGCTCCACCAGTCACCACCGCTATCTAGTCGCTCCGTCATTTTTCTTGTACGCTCCACAATTTATTTATTCAACATAGAAACAACAAAGGACATTACTTTTTCAATTTAAAACAAATATATAACTTATCCCATATTTTCTTTTATCGAGTCTTAAAAGTTATTCAGCATTAACATTATTGAAATTGAATAATTTCAATTACGTCCCTTAAAAATACTGTAATTAGGTACGTTTTCTAAAGGAAAAATTACTCATTTGATAGTTGAATACAACATTGGCTGAGATAATAACAAAGCTAGTTGTACACGAGGCGCGGAAGTGGCGCGGCGGAGAGCGGTGGTGAGTGTCAAAATTAACGCGGGCCTCGCGAGCCGCCATTGGTCGAGATAATACAGCTGCGACCAATGAGCGCGCGGGTAGGTGTGACGTCACAGCTACCGCTTAAATAACCTCGTTTGACTCGGCGTCCGATCCTCAGTCCACGCCGACAGCGTTTCGCTGGTTGGTGTAGTTCTGTGTCAAATGGTGGTTGTTCGTCGCAGTGCTAACAATCATACAGTTTTTACACTGTACACATGCAATTGGATATTCTAGTGTAATAATTGTGTTCGGTGCTACCCAGTGGCAACTGTTAAGTTCTGTGGTTCCGTGGAGGCTCCGATTCAGTGTGCGTAGCGCGGTTCAGAAAGCTGACGTTGCGTTTCCGCCCTGATGAAAATGTACAACTCCTAACGGGCTCCGTTCTCTCGATCAACCGACTGTGATATTCAGACCAAAGTGTACTTTTAGTAGCGGACCTCGTCGTCGAGCCGCTGGAGTCAGTGTCGATTCGGATCCGTTTCGTCTCCTACGAGCGGTTCTAGGCTGTGAGCGACATTCACTTTTCACTCGTTCCTGTTAAAATAATCTAGTTAATATGCCCAATAAGCAGGTTACTTTCGGCGACGTGATCACTTACCCGAACAAGCCGAAGTCGGAAAAAAAATCCGAGGTGGAAAAGACGGTTTCCATTAAGAACCGCTTCAATTGCGGAGCTCTTAGAAATAGTCTGAAACTGATGGCCGGAGGAAACGGCAACCATCTGATCGCCATTCGTTTGGTTCGCAGCAAGCTGAGGAAGCGGGAGGACAACCTGCACACGACGGTGACGACGAACCACAACAACAACGTGATCCACCAGCAGACGCCTCCGCAACAGACCCAGCAGCATCAGCAGGTGCAGGTGCAGCAGACGTGTCAGGAGGTGGTGGTGTCGTGCCCCCGGGACAGCCAAGAGTCGCTGCCGCCGCCCTTCCTCTGGACCAACAGCCGCTGCTCCACCACGGCCTCCTCGCAGTACACCCTGTACAACAATGATGAGGTAGGTAGCCTAGATAACTTACATATAAGCTTTTTACATAATTTGTGACTAGAAAAAGAGGATAAGACAAAGGTTATATTAATTTATTCACAAACAAGAAGGGTATTGCACGTGCGGAAATATTTTACGACGCGTTTTAAAACCATAAACTTCCCAATATAGACGAATTTATCAATTATAATAGATTTCCCAATCATTGTTAGATAAACGTTATAAAATTGTCATGTGATTTTATTTTAGTAATCCTTGAAGCTCAACATGTTCTAATTCTGAAATTTTCTAAGATCAGGCACTGCATATACCATTAATTGTATTGTTATGAATAAATTAGTCTAACCTTTCTCCAAACTAAGTCATAACTTAGTTAATATCGTGATAATAGACAATAACTTCCATTTTATATTGACTAATTGTAGCATATTACTTAAGCTACAAAGGTTAGTGTATAATATACTCGTTGAAATTACCTTCCAACAAGTTCACTTTGATACACGACAAATAAACTGCAATTAATAAGATAGGAAACTATGTGTAATAGGAACAGGTGTACCGTATCAAAAACGTTTACAGAATACTCAGTTTTGCATGAACTTACTATGTAAGCCTATTTTCAAACACTGACATTGATAGGTTATTTATGTATATTTGAACAAGTGTAGCAGTTGATAAGGAGGACCACAGCGAGCAGAGCCCTAAATAGTAGTTGTTTCTTGTATCATGCAAAACATAATCAGTTAAATATATACAGTTCAACTTGTCGTTTGTATAGCTTACAGATTTTCAACATAAACTTTAAATATATTGCAGATCAAATATACAGGATATATATTATTTCTTCTAGTCGCGAAGTTGCGGAGGTGATTAAAAAACGCGAAGCAAAATCAAAACAACGCCGCGGTCGGCGTTTGTCACGGAGGGGTCATTGCCCTCAAACTTGACTTTTTACCGCCGGCCGTCCAGACATTGGCCTTGATTCTGGAGGGGGGATGAGTTCAAAACCCGGACAGCTGTTTGAAAAATACGTTACGGGTTCGGTAATAACCATCGCAAGCGAAGCAGGGCGGTTGGCGGTTCAGTGACTCGACGATGGAGGAGTGACCCGGCTGGGACCCCGGGACTCGTGGTTAGCAACAACAGACTGGCGAATGGCGATGTCGGTATCGAGGGATATCGATCGGCTGTGCTGTGTTGAGGCCAGAGGGCGATGTCTCAGTGGGATACCTGAAGTGATGGTTGCAGTGAGTTACGCTTGAGATGGCGTCTATGTGAAGAAGGCTTCAAATAATAAATTTGTTCTAAAAACATCTTTAGGTTAAACCAACGGGTTAAACTTACTGTTGTTTGTGAAGATTCAGACTTATACATTCCCTTTCATTCCACATTATCCGGATAATTGATTTGTGAAAATTTGCCACTTCACTCTCCTTTATTTTACCGGAACTGACAACATTTGTGTTGTAAACTAAGTGTTGTATCAATGACTAATTAGAAAACAGTAGTTGTAAAGAGGCTTACAAACAGAGTAATTACTTCAAAAAATAATGGTTTTCTATTTTCACTAACTTTTGGGTAATTATTTGATTACCCACCTGCTAAGTTGGCTAAGTTATTGTTATTGGGGAACTGAACTCAAAGCATATTAAATATACTAAATATGATGCATTCATATGTGGAAAAGCTACCAAAAAATATATAACTTGATAGTGTAGAGCCCTTTAGCATCAAATAATCAGTTTTATTTTGAATACCAAGCCTTGGTCACGATACATTTCTTCCATAGACTAAGTAATAACATTAAGATTATACATGAAATATTCTTGCTGAACATATAATCCGCTGTTACATTGGGCGATTATTAACAAAATTAGTTGGCATACAATAAATACCGTTGTCTTTTATAACTAGGTATAATTAATTGCGGAAAAGCATATGCCCGTTTTTCTAATAGACCCTAATAACACGCTACGTAGTATCCTGCTTTGTAACACACGTGAATAAGCAGCGTCTATTTCCACCGCGCCTCGGTGTGGGACGGCCTCCCCGACGGCGGATGTTTTCAGCCCGCGCTGTACTGATACTGCTATAGCGACCGTGGGACCGAGGGGCGAGGGTGCGTGCCTGGGATCGATAGTCCTCCTACCCGGCCTTAGCAAAAAACACCACCAGGCTTTGAGGCGGGCCGAACGCGTTTCAACGGGGGACACCGTGGACAGTACAACTAGTTTTCTCTCTCTTTTTATAACAGATTGAACAAATTCAATCATTTTTACAATAAGCCGATTTTAACCGCACCTTTGGAAACTTTTAAGTAAAAGCATCGAACCAGAATTGCAAGAACAACACAGCCAGTTTATCGAAGACAATTTTGAAATTTGTAGCCTAGTTTATTCCTGCTGCTTGGAGTTTTGCCTCTCTTAACAAAGCTAACTTTCTATTAGCGTTACTCCTCATCGCACCGTGCCATCCAAGATATACGGTTTTAGTATGATAGAGGTTTAGTAGGTCTCTTATGAGAAACAAATTTTCAACAGGACTTATTTATATGTTATGCAAACTTAATACTATTACATTAAACTTCTAACAAATTGTTTAACAATTAAAATAAAAAGTTTTAAGATAAAATACATACGCAGGTGACTCAATGTAGGTGATTAAAAAACACAAAGCAAAATCAAAACAACACCGCGTTTAGGTACGGTACTACCTTAAACTTACTCAAATGTAATATTTATTGGAACAGTAACGCTCCTGAAAAAGTTAATATTGCTCTCGAGGGAATAAACTCCAAGACAGTCACCGACAGCTTTAAGTGATGAAGTGATGCTCTCAAAAATCACAAGTTACATCCAACCTTACCCGTTGTTTCCGGGCTGGATTGCGCGTGGGAGGAGGCCAAGCACCAAGGTGCACGGTATCGGTATTCAAGGTATACGGGCGACAATACCGAGGCCCCGGGCGAAGGTCCGTGCCGAGGCCGCCATGGAGGGTTCCCATCACCTCACTGCCGTTGTCAGTCAGTTGTTGTGTTGTTGTTAGTGTCAGCACGAGCGACGGTATGGCGGGCGACAGTTCGGTGAGTTTCACGATGATAACAGATCCCAAACATTGTTCCCAACAAATAAACAAAAACTCGTATGTTCAGTAATGGTGTTCGTTGACGGACTGCAACTACACTTTGACTGTTGCCCTTATAATTGTAAACATCCAACTCAGCAGAGGCCTTGTTCCAAAAGTAAACGTTTATTCTCGACCCAGTGTCCTCTGTCGAAGCGGTCTATTAACCCCTTCCTGCCGTTTCTTGGAACCAATTCGCAGAGGCTGCACTAGTCGGGTGCAAAGGGTGTAGAAGCTCATTGTTTTGCAAACGGTTGCAGTTGCAAAGAAACACAGCGCCCATGACACTATTGCGATGGGAAGTAGGTCGCGCACCCGTTGCCGTTACAGCTGGGCGTTAGGTTGGCAGTCTTGTTCAAAACTTGGCAACACCGCTTATCATTTGTGATTAACTGCGAAATCGCTCCATGCTGAATGTCGGCACAGCGCTGTCGAATAAAATGTCAAACTGCAAACTGCAAAGAATGGCTATAGTGAATACATTTTCATAAAGTTCTATTAACTTGGCAACACCGCTTATCATTTGTGATTAACTGCGAAATCGCTCCATGCTGAATGTCGGCACAGCGCTGTCGAATAAAATGTCAAACTGCAAAGAATGGCTATAGTGAATACATTTTCATAAAGTTCTATTAGTCGGTAAAACATGACCGCACATTTATAACGTATAATAGTAATTGCAATATAGCAAAATTATTCAACCTAGACCTAAATAGTGGGACAAGACATAATTTCATTTTTATTTTCTACGTAAATATAGAACTTGCTGTAATTATAGAAATGTCAATTGAACATGTCATTCCACCAATACACAATGACTTGTTGCGATGTGGTCGTTGTGTGTGGCGCGGGTGACCTTGGTACAACCACACGTTATCACCAGCAGCGGCAGTCGCATCACCCCAGCTGCAGTGAATAACAGGAGTATGTTTGCATCCAGCCACTTTCACCCGGATTGTGGAACACTGGGTCGCCCGTTGCGTCACAACTCACCCGCGCGAGTTGGGACAGCGAGAACAATGGCCGTGCTCAGGGTGATGCTGGTGCCACTCAGTGCTCCTGGCTTCTTGTAGGAGCCCTGCCTCGCTCAAGCGGTAGGAAAATATTGAAGCTAGGGGTACACATAGAGAAGTTACAATTTTCAAGGTAGTTATACCTGATCATTTCAAACTCTGTGGAAAATCTCAATCCAGTTTGTCGATCTCTCCTGTTGTTGCTCTGTCGTTCCCTATATATAGTTTCGTTTACCCCCTCGCCATTGCCAGTGCCACGTGCACGCGTGGAGCCCCGCGTCTTGCCGTGGCTTATCTCCCGTGATCCAAGGCCGTGCGTGCAAAATCCCGCTTTGTACTTTGTTTAATTGGCGAGCGTTGATAAGTCTCATTGTAATGAGTCCTTCTCCATATCTGTGTGAACGCGAACCTCGGGTGCAATTAAGTCGGTAGTAAGGGAAAGCTCGATTTTAAATAGGCGTATATCTCGACTTTATCTGGGCTCAAAGATAAAACACTCATGGTTTTGACACTTGGCCAAAGACTAACAAAGACGACGTTGACTTTGTCTTCCCTGCCAAACTGCGAATGAAAACGTTTTTACTAGGAGCGGCTGCCAAGCACGGTTAAATTTGGAACTCGGTAAATCTGATCTGCTAAAAATCTAGTTTTTAAAATAATTTAAATGAATAGTTCAGAATACTCAACTGATGGTCGGCTATCGTTAAATGATTGCTCATTGTGTTTCTAACGAATAAAACACAACGTTATGTATGTCCTTACACACGACATATATAAATAATAAATAAGTTAATCTTTAAACATGATTTAAAATGTGCTCGTTTCTAACTATGCTTTCGAAGAGATAGCTTAGAGCTCCTTGTTCTTTTTCGTTATACACATTTCAGCTCTTCCTTCGATACACTGTAAAGTGTAAGTGTTAGACTAATAACGATTTTCGCTCACTAATAGACGCCCGATTTTTCTTCCAGGTGGACAAAAGTGGTTTGTTGTACATGTTGGAGTACAGCGTGTTGACCAATGTTGTCCTTTTGCAGGACAACCTGGTACACAGCGTGGCTTGCGAGGAGCCGAGGGAGTGCAAGGGCCTCCGCAAGAATCTCAGCGGCAAGTGGCGGCGCCTGGTCAAGAAGAAGCCGCCGCAGGAGGTCTACACGTTACCCGCCGAGCTCCGGGACCAGCTCAAGACCATCTATGTTTATTGAATCTACCGTACTTTAGTTATATTATAGTATTCCGGCAGGATTATTTCATCGTTTACTTAAAAGTCTCCGATTGAAAAGTCACATTTCAAAAATTGTAGCTGTAAATTTAACTGTAACGTTCTCGGTTAGGGATAATTTATTGAATAGTACGGTACCGAGCAGTATTAAAGCACTCGGAGCGGGTGTCGAAACACGAGGAGCCATGAGAGTGCCATCGCTCAGCGGGCGGCAAGTGATATTCCAGTAGCCTAGTTGTATATATCCGTTGTAGTCTATGTATATATTCCTTCCATGTATTCCACAGACACGTCCTGACGGATTTGTTTCACTGGGTACCTTAGCGGTATTTTCCGGAAAAATGCCCGCTCTAGGAATTCTTTTATTTTTAAGTTTTTATCGTGATGACTCATATTGAGTCCTTAGTTAAGTAATTTTTTAGCTTTTAGTAAAGTAAGTTGTATCGCTTGATATGATGAATTTAAAATCTACCTTGTATGTACAGTTTACACGGCCGATTGAGCGTGAAATAGTGTTTAAAATGTGAATGTAAAGATTTTTGTATTTTTACAATATTTTTGTTGTATCAGTGTTTACCAGATTCTTTACTCATTTAATTTGGTTGGGGAGCAAAATTATAAGTAAATAAAAAATATAAAAATGTAGTTGTACAAATGGGAAAGGAATACTTTTATAACAAAATGTTTCATAAAGTTTAAAGTCTAATCAGTTAGTTTTTCCTTTATAAAACAGTTAGTCATTAAATCATTTTCAACATTTTGTGTAATTGGGAAAAGGCCTATATTCATTATTTGATAACATTCAGAAAAAAAACAATTCACTTATTTTCATGTTCAGTAAATCAGTGCAACATAAATTAACTAGTCATTAAACAATTTTCTAGGTCCAGATAAAAACATGACTGACTCTGTATCAGTATTTTCATTTGTACTTTGTTTACCTGTAAGAAAAGGAGCAAATATTTTGTTTATATAATATTAGAATCATAGATTGCCATGCAATAGTTTTAAATTTTTAATTAATGTAAAGAAGTGCAAAAATAAACTCAACCTGTAATTATTCAGAGTGATGTTTTGTCATTTCCAGATCCCTTAGAATCAGATAGGTAAGTGAAGCCAGTTAACACATCTGACTGCTATGCAGTATCATGATTTTGGTAGTGTGACTGGCAACAAAATATGAATTTATGAATAAATACTTTAGTAGCAAAACCTGCTATGTTCTTTGTTGAGCAGTGAAATATTCCCAGTTGAAGTGGAATTTCCCAATGTTATAAAATAACTGATAGTTAATCGAGTAAAGTTGATTTACATAATGAAATTGAGTTTTATAAGGAGGTTATGGATTTAATGTTCATCACTAAATCATGTTAAGAAACCCTCTGAATTAACTCATCTTCAGTTTTAGTTGGTATGGTATGTTTGGTAGCCAATTTTAGTTATGCCATCATTGGTAAACTTCTAGAAAATTAATTAACGTTATGCATTATTGGAGGAATTGGAAAGAGCATTTTGTAGAGCTGGAAATTTAAAGGCAAGTTTTCAAGAGAACAACCCCAGAGCAAGCTATACCAGGTGGTAAGTGAAACATGAGCTATGGAACAAGGGGCCGGGGCTTTCCATATCCTTGGAGAAAGAATCTCTAGTTCTTTTATAATATTCCTTCAACCTACAACATATCTTCAACTAAAAAAGCCTGAGGGGGCAGAAGAGTGACAGAGGGTAAAGCTAAAACACACAATTATACTCTAATAGCCTAATATCTGTTTGCAAATTTGTATTCAATTTGCATTACAACAAAGATAAAAAATTCTTTGACAATTACATAAACAAATAGACACTAAGAATTTTATATCATTCAATACTAAATATGTAAAATAGCATGTTCATAAGTTCTATATTTTTGGCATGCAAACAGAATTGCAAACAGAGTAGCACCGCTTTGTTATCAAAATTCTGTTTTCAGATGTTGAAGTGTTGTCTGGTCACACTGATGGCAACTAGCTTCAAATACAAATACTGAATGTTTGTTCTATAATTGTAAATAATCATTTACTCAAAATTGTCACTTTAATTTTATTCATAGTTCACATTTTTATTTGGTTAATGATGTCCCTGACCTTTTTCAAATCCCCTGACTCTCTAGAAAGTGTGAACCATGTTATTTATACTTCACATTTAGTTGCAATGCAATATCAGCCAGACTGCAGCAGCACAACAGGATTGGCCTTGGCTGTGCTCACTGATAAGTTGAACTTAGTGAATCAGCCTTTGGAAACAATGAATCACTCATTCTCCTGAAACAGTGAAAACTTGAGTAATCGACTACTATGCAATCTAAACTACACTGAAAATGTCGCCTATCCCACTTACTCTAGTGAATGTCAAGGTATACATAGGAACATATTGTGGCCATTCATCATATTTTACTTTATTACAGGGTTAATCTATAATTTTTGTAAATCAATCAAGCTCTTTTTTAATTTTCTTCAAGAAATTTAATGGCATCAACATTGTATCTCACTGTCAGTGTCTACAATATATTGTCACTAGCTCATTTTACATAAAAATACAATATAAAGGTCCTAGTAGTTGACCAACAGTTTTGATGTTGTAAGAGGATTAGAAAGCCTGAACTATCCCACATCCACAGGAAATCCTGTGAGGGCACTTCTGCTTGTTTTTAGTTATTTCGTCCTGGGTACGGAAAGGAGTGGAAGCTTTCCCTTATACCACCTCAGAGGGCTTTAACAT
Organism: Allygus modestus; assembly: GCA_963675035.1. Classification (NCBI taxonomy): domain Eukaryota; kingdom Metazoa; phylum Arthropoda; class Insecta; order Hemiptera; family Cicadellidae; genus Allygus; species Allygus modestus. Next base: position 236,235,399 of record OY776111.1, on the reverse strand, counting down.
TCCCATGCTGGAATTAATTATTAATAAGAGAAAGTGGAAGGACAATGAGGATGGGTAAGGGAGGTAGGAGAGGTTTGGCCAAGCTGTGACTAGATGGCCAGGAAATGCAATATAGCCAATAGAATCAGGGTTGATGCCTACCCTTGCCCATCTACCCACCACCCATCAAGCCAAGCCCAACCTCCCCTGGTGGGGAACTGAAGTTATCACTACAAGCCAGCTACTAACATTTCAGCAACATCCATTTGCTGTACCCATTGTTGCTAAACTGGCAGGAACCAGTTATGATCTCTCTGGAGTGACCAAAAGTTTTAAAATCCTACTAATAATAATTTAAACGAGCTCTGACTGAAAACTCTCTATGGCCCCATGGCCCCTTAGTAATTGAGAAAGGGGTCAATAGCCCTCTCCCACAAGATGCTGAACATTTATATTACTCTTATGGCATTCATTAGAGATACTGATGGTAAATGATTCCCCTCCCTTTCGTGAACCTGACTACTCGTTGATTATGCTCCAATTACTTCTTTTACCTAGTATAAACAGTCGACATTTGTCTTAGCTATAAATTAGCAATATAACTTGTGACCTTTCAAACTTTTAGGGGAACTTGTGTGAGTTATGAAATGAATGGTGAGAGTAATATATCAGAAGACTCTTGGCCCCAACCACCCAAAGTTCTGCTACATTACTCACTATATTTTATGAAGTAATTTGATTTTGTGGTTGTTTTCTCCCTTCATAATTGCTGTTGGTTGACCAAAATGTTCATGTTATGACTTTTGGAAATCAAATTATTCCTTACAGTGTATCTGAGGGAGCAGCACAAGTGAGAGTCCACTTATACTGCACTAACTGGAGTGGTGAACACTTCCCCACTGCTCAGTTGCCTCCCCTACATGAGTGAAATTCTTCTCTCACAGCCATGGCTAAACTGAAGGTCCTAGTTAGTTCCTGATTAATTATACATGGGATGATCAATCGGGAAGGCCAGCTCATGATGTAAAGTCTAAACATTTATGAAATCTGACATAGTATCATGAATTCATTTAATAATTTAAGTTGACAAACAAGATGTTATGTTTATTTAAAAATGGACCGCCATGTTCATAAATTATGGCACTCAGGAAAGTGCATAAAGTAATGATGCCATCAGTTTGTTTGGAAATTGGCAGTTCCAAAGATCAAATTCAATTATTTAAGCTGTGTACAGTGGCATAACTGCCAGGCCCACAGGCCCCGCGATGCGGAGGGCCCAAAGGCCTAAGGTGCGGAGGGCACCAGCCAAGGTTTCGGGGCCCGCGAGCCAAGCTAAAAGCACAGACTAACTACAGTACTTACAAATATGCTGTAGTTAGTCTATGGTAAAAGCTCTGACGAGCCTTCATAATGGGAAGAAATTGTTATAATTATTTTCAAAACAATAATTTTGTTAGTCAATTTTAAGGATTAATTTATTTTTAGCCTAGCGTTGCGCTTAGTGTTTAAATAAATTTAACAATTTAATCTGTTTCAAAACTTCAAAGCAACCATAAACGCTATAGCGGCGATTTCACACTTTTCCACATTTGGACAGGAACAGAGCGAGTTACTGACCTGGATGTTATGAAGCTACTGTATTTTTTAGCTGGATGTTTTGTCTCTTGTCAACTTTATTCTTAGGTATTTTATACAACATTCACGTGAATAAAACCTTTTGGCGTTATTAAATCGCTAAAATTAAACAACGCTGGAGCTGACGTTATGTATCTGGAGGTTATAGGGAACCATCTGGCTCATGCAACCTAATAACCCTATCCCAGAATATAAAAATGGATAGGGTTAGGGTGAAACTGTTGATTATGTTAAATGAGGGGGAAGCTGAAAATAAGTTTGCGGGGAGGGGGGGGGCAAAAAAATCAGTTACGCCACTGGCTGTATAGAATATAAAAACTATGTTCCTCTGTAAATCAATCACTCATACCTCAGTTTTTGAAGTGTATCCTTTACTGATAAGAGGGGATAAATTTACATCAGGTAAGGTTGCTACCAAAGCCATTTCCAAATTCGCAAGGAAACAAATGAAGACAGACAATCCAATTAGTTCCAGCAGCCGTGAAGGCTAACAGGCCTTGACTGTTTCCAGCCCAACACCATCTATGAGTTTGTATAAAAAGCGGACAATCATTTTTAAACTAACATCAGACACTTGACTTTTATTTTTTAAATACAATGCATTTAAGAAAGTTATGAAGTTGGAATATAATGTTTCAACTAAAGATTTCTCAATAACATCAAACAAGTACTGACTAATGCATTTCCTAACTGAAAAAAAACTGGGTTATTCTAAAATCCTACTGATAATCATTATACTAATTTTATAAATACGAAAGTTTGTTAGATAACTTATTTGTGACTCAATCATGCTTGAACATACTGAACCGATGAGCTGATATTTGGTAGGAAGATAACGATTATACTCAAGTAACACATAGACCTATTCTCCTTTTAAAATTCCTTTAGGGCTTTGTAATGCTGCGTGGTAAGGCTGTGACGGGCAACAGGTGTGGCTAATGAGTACATCTCCAGGGAATTCACAATCACTAATTTAAAAAAAGTTATGATGACAAAATTAATACGATTTACTATTCCATTCCATTTTGTTTGGACGACTTTCCCCTAGATAAATAAATGGACTTGCCCTTCTGTGCATATCCAGTGTGGCACATTCAGTCCGCTCCTAGCCACTGGCATGTCATTACTCTATACCTCACATAACATGGCACACTCTAAACTTTGTTGGTTATCTGCTCCTTAAAACTTGCTGAAGATAAGCCATTTAGTACTGTGTTAATAAAGATGTATTATTTGTGAATTTCCAATAGAAACTGAACTATTAGCATGACCCGCACGGTGAAACTTAAGCCCGGGCCCACCATAGCAGTTCCTAACGACCCGCTGAACAAGTTTTGGGGGGGTCATTCAAAATTATATATATATATATATATATATATACATATATATATATATATATATATATATATATCGTTTTTTGTCTGATTTACTTCAAATTTGGTATACTTCTATAATCAGTTGAACAAGATTGCTGGGCAAACCAATCAAAAAAGTCTAAACCCCTTTTTTGGGGATTAATATTTCAAATTTAGAGTTTTTAGGCTCTAAAAGGGCCAGAAAAGCCCCGGATATAAAATGAATGCATGTAAAAAGATGGGATTTAGTGAGGCGAAAGTTTTAAGCCTTCTCCCGTCATTCTAACATAAATATTTACCAAGTTATTAAAGAAAATTTGTATCGACTAAACACAGTACCTTGTCATAAGGGGGTTTTATATTAGAAAAGCCTGTTATTCATTTGTTGGTGTACTTTCATAATTCCCAGCAACTTCATGCCTACTTTCAAGCCCGACTGGACCTTCTCCTAACCTCTAAATGCGCAAAATTGTATTCCACGCATTGCAGTTAAATGAAACCAGGAGCATCAGAACAGCCAAAAAATCAATGTTTTCAGATTCCAAAAAAATTGGAATAAATATATGTTTTACACTGGTTTTAAGTTTTAAAAGTTTTGAATGTGGAAATTCACTTCCCTTACATCAGCGTGCTGAGTGCGAACTCGTTTATATTGTAAAATTATTTTTATAGGGGATCAAGTTCTCTTGTGCCATTGTGTAAAATAGGCGACGTGAAAAATATTTGTAAAGTTTATATAAAAAGATCTTTGGCTGTCAAAAAGTAAAGTACATCCTTAAAACATAAATGGGGACTTCTTTTCATATTTGTAATTACAATTACATAGGATGTGTCAATTAATTATACCTTAAATCACTGTAAAATTCAGTGTGTATCCAACCTTAAGAATGCTTAGTGGATTTGTTCCTACTGTCCGCGCAGAAATTATGGATACTCGAGATTATGGTATCACACCTCCGAAACGGTCAGTTCGATTTTAACAAAAGACCTATCAAATGAACGGAAATATTGTCAAATTTTATATTACGATGTTTAAAATCTTTATATAACTTTTTATAATTTATACATAACGAAAAAAGTGGAAAATGTTGGTATTTTTTTACAATGTTTGAGTAAATCTCAAATGTAGACGATTATTAGAAAATATCTAGTAAACGTATTAGCTTTAAATTTTTACTTTCTCCCCCTATACATAGTATATGGAGAAAGTATTGTTTTCGTAAAAATTTTCGAATTTGAGTTGTTAGTGGAAATATTCATTTTGGTGCTCCCTGAACCCAAAAAAGTGGTTTTTACGTGATGTCTGTCTGTGTGTGTGTGTGTGTGTGTGTGTGTGTGTGTGTGTCTGTGTGGATGTGTACAGAGCTAGAGCCCTAACCAATAGGCCGATTTTTATGAAATTTGGTATGTAGGTACTAATCCACGATATCTCCAGGCGTTTTTTTCATTTTTTGGAATTTTTGATTTTTAAGGGTAATTATCCCCCAAAAACCGCCAAAAAACATGAAAAATCAAAATTTCTCAAAAACGGCTCTAACGATTTTGATTAAACTTTAGTCGTTTGTAGAACTTTAGTCCTCCAACAAAATGACACCACCCGCATTTCTGTAAAAATGCGGGTTCAGAAATTACAAGACTTAAAACATCAAAAATTCAGTTTTTTGGATTTTTCATAAAAAGACATAAATATAAAAAAATATTACTATTCACCACTAAAAAGAGCTCTAAAAACTAAATAATTTAGTATTTTGAATTACTATTCTACGATTGCTGGTTTCGGAGAAAATTGAAATTTTCATTTTGCGGTAAACGCAGTACGTTGTCCAATGTTATTCTTATGGGGAATACAAAAATTATTATTTCTCTCTTATTTACTGATAAATTTCATTCAAACTTGATATGCTTGTCAATTTAGCATTGACCAACAGAGGAAATTCGAAATATGTTGTCCCTTAATAACCCTGGGGGGGGGAATAGGGGGCATTTCCCCTCTTAAAACCACGAGTGTATCAATGGATTCTGTAGTGCCTCCAAAGCAGGGATTTGGGTGGATGTTTTTTAAAACAACTTGTTTACAAGATTTTCTGTACATTCGACCGTGCTTTGTATTCTATATTTAGTAAATAAAAAGCAATTTATTCGTTAAAGTTGGGCTAAAAGGGAGAAAGTATGTGTCAGTTTCCTGATACCGTTTATTATAACTTTAACATTATCATTTTTTATGTTCTTGTACATTTTGTAAACGTTTGTTAACTTTGTTATTTTCCTCTTAAAATTCCCGTTCAAAGCAATGTTTTGACTATCAGTTGATTGTATGAACGAAACACATGGTGTCTAAAGAGTATAATGTAATTGTGATTTGTGAAGAGTTTATATTTGTTAAACGTTTTTATTCCCGTGCGAGGGGAGCTTGTAAGCGGGAAACGCGCGGGGGAAGGCTCACTTTCTCCCTCTCGAGGAGTGCGATGTTGCTGGAACATGAATGCATGACAGCATACTCATAGGGGTTAACTACAGGGTTGTTGTTTGCGGGCGTACAAGGGAAGGGTAATCACCAACCGGTTCTATAGCATTCCGGCAACATCGGAAGGGAGGGAGGGAGACAGTGAGCCTTCCCCCGCGCGTTTCCCGCTTACAAGCTCCCCCGCCCGTTTCCCGCTTACAAGCTCCCCCGCGCGTTTCCCGCTTACAAGCTCCCCCGCGCGGGAATAAAAACGTTTAACAAATATAAACTCATCACAAATCTCTAGTACAGTATACTCTTTAGACACCACGTGTTTCGTTCATACAATTAACTGATAGTCAAAAAAGTTCTTTGAACGGGAATTTAAAGCGCAAGATAACAAAGTTGAAAAAATTTACAAGAACATAAAAAATAATAACGTTAAAACTATGAAAAGTGACAAAAGTGTTTGTAAATAACCCTTATATAAGCCATAACAATTTGAAGCTGATGATATTTTGTAATAATCGTCTAGATTTGAGAGATTTACTCAAATATTGTCAAAAAACACCGATATTTTCTACTTTTTTTGTTATATAAATTATAAAAAGTGATGTAAAGATTTTAATCTCTGTAATATAAAATTTGACAATATTTCCGTTCATTTGTCTCTCATTAAAATCAAACTGGCTGTTTCAGAGGTGTGATACCGTAAACTCGAGTAGCCATAATTTCTGCGCGGACAGTAGGGCCGAAACATTCATAAATAAAAACATATAAATGCATAGATTCCCTATCTGTCGGTTTGTTTGTGGGTTTCATAAATGTTTTTAAAACTCAAGGCTTTTTCAAACATACAATTTAGAAAAACATTTTATTAGTGTATAAAATAATAATAATGTTCATGAGTGGGTAATTGTCATACTTTAATTTAAAACATTTTAAGTAGGTGGCCTTTTAACCCTTTGCGATCGGAATGCATATTTGCCGTTATTCCTCAGCGGTCGCGCGGCCAGCTCTACTGGCCGCCGCCATTAGCACGTGGAAGTCGGATTTTTTTCCACAGCAGTTGTCCTTTGCGATCGGACGGCCAGCGGTGCTGGCCAACATGAAATCCAACGAACGCTCGGGCGTCCAGCAGGACTGGCCGACAACAATGTTTTCGTTTGTAATATTCCAACTGTGGTATAATGCCTGTAGAGTGCTGCAACCTAGTGAGGAATTGTTAAACTAAACGATCATCAGGCTTGCAACATTATATCGTAAGAATTGTGGTGTAAACAACTAAAATAAACACCTGTTGTTCTGGCACAAGTGCTGTCATAATCATCATTGTTTTGATTCAGTTTTATGTGATTTTAACTGTGTTTTGGTGATTTTATCGAGAGATTTGTGTTTATTTGTATTTTTAATTAAGTTTTAAGTTTTAATGTACATGATTATAAGAACACTTGTACGTTTACGTATAGGCCTACACTTATATTATAATTAGGCCTACAATAAAATTGTTTTATCCCGTATAAACATTTATTAGTAAGAATGGGGTTATGTTTTTCTCCCCGTATATTTAACTAAGTAATAATGAACGATCGTTAAAGATAAGACGAATTGAGAGACGTTTTATTAAAATTTAAATCCCCTATGCTAACATTGAAGGTTTTCAGTGAAAATAATTCCGAGCTGCGGGGAGCGAGCCGCCATGATAAATGCCGAGGTGACGCGTAGTGGGACGTGGCCAGTACAGCTGGCCGTCCGACCGTCGGAACCAAGTTAGTACGGAAAGAATTCCGACTGGCTGCCGACTGCGTTGTGGCCACTCCTGCTGGCCTTCCGATCGCAAAGGGTTAAAAACTTAGGTGGCAAATTTCATGGAAATCATCGTTTTTAAGAAACAATATTGCAGAACTCAAAGGTACATCAATCGATGCATTTGTTTTCTGCAACTAAACTAAATCTAACTAAGTGAAGGGGTATTATCACGACTTAAAAAATATGTGCTCTTAATACTATGGTAATTCCTTTACTTGGCCAAGGATGCAGATAATATTGTGGACAATCGTTTGCAGTAAAATCAAGGTCTTAAGATTTCTCACAATATTAGAAAACTAGGTTGGAGGCTTGATTAAATAATTGTAATATATAAACATAATGACTTTATTTAATAGACAACATTTAGAAACAAGATTATCAATAACCCATCCATCGTCCTGTACATCATATCACAATGATTACACGGTAAAAAATATATATTTTTCTACAAACATAACAGCATACAATCAACATAAACATAAGCCCTGCTGGAAGGTAAGGAACGCACAAGCTATGCTACATAGGCTCACGTCTAACTAAGAAAAATATACCTTAACACTCTTGGTTTAGTATTGGTACCACCTTTTAAAGGGATCTCTAATGTCTAAAGTACAAGACCAAAACAAACTAACTTTCACTGACTAAATCTCAAGAGTCACACTTTAAAAGCACTCTTAATTACACTCTTAATATCTGGAATGTTTAATTCATACTGAAGAACATTTCAGATGAAATACAATAAACAAAGTAACTTAATTAACAGCACCAACCAAGATCACAATCAACACAACTTTAACTGGAATATCACAAAATATAACTGATTAACTTAACTTAGACACAAAATAAAAGTAAAAGAGACAAACTATAAAAATCAAATTATTTTCCAAGGTTTCCATGATTCTGGAATCTAATAAATCAAACTATCACAACTATATAAAAATATATTTGTTGAGGGCATAATTTAACTATATAATTTTTTAAATGCAATACTTTTAAATGCTCTATAAATTTGGGTTTTCTATACTAATTTATATTCTTTATTTTGGTTCTATAGTAATGACTTCAGACTTCTAGGATCTAAGTTTAAAGAAATACATATAGGGATTGTTAATTATGCTACCAAGAAGTAAGTAGTAGCCTATAAAGGGAAAGCAATGCTTACAGAATTTATGAAATTGTGTATAACATTTTGCAATAGTTTAAAAGAAAATTGCTAAACAAATTAAGAAATTATTCCACAAACCAATTTCTAACCTCACACCTGACAGATTTCAGAATAATGTTATTACTGTTGAATCATTGTAAGGCACAAACTTTGTTCTTTAAATTTGTAACCTTGATTTAAAATAAAAAATAATTAAATTTTTATTTATACGAAAATACTTACAAAATCTGTTTCTTACTTGTAACACTTTTTTTACCAAGACATTTTTATTTTTTTAGAATTAGTTATTAGATTAAACCCACAATTTATAAATAGTTTAGAATTTATATAATTGAAAATTAATAAATTACAACATCACAGTTTTAAAACTAACTCAACAATTATAACCACTTTAGAAATTGTAAAATAATGGGAATGAAACCTTCAAATTAATGAATCTATTGACACGACACAACTTCAGTACAAATTACTGATAACTTTGACGATACTTTTATGTTATACCTCTTGATGAACTACTTGGTAAAGTTCACATACCAATTAAAGAAAATCCCATTAATATTATTTTGAACAGGGATGCATTAATATTTATGCAACCCAAATGTTCTCTATTTACATTCAAACATTAAAAATCATAATAATAATTCAAGTAACATGATTGTAAAATTTGCATTATGACAACATAAATCTGGATCTCAGACTAAAGAGAAATCTGAAAGAGCAGCTAAGGAATTTTATATATTTTGGAATCCTTTAAAATTATAATAATTTTGTTCGGAGACATCGCCAAAGTTATGTGCAACTTTCACAGATAATTAAAGTTCTGAAATAATTTATTTAAATGAAAGAAGTGTTTCCATAAACAGAATACAAATGTAATAACTATTTAATAAAAAGGAAAATTGTTATGTCTCGTTAAATTATTTTATTAACTAGTGGCTTGTGTGAGCTATATAGTCTAGCCCCTAACTTTTAAAGATAATAAGTTAATAGGTGGACAGCTGATGATATGGAAACAAAAAAATTGGGTTTGTTAGGTTCTTCTCCATCTAATTTTCTTAAATTTTCCAACTTCTAGGAAAATAGCTTGAGATACTTGCGCAAGACACAGAATTACCATTTTGCCTTACGCAATAATAATAAGATAACTTAATGATATTGTAAATGTACGCAGATGACTAATTTGATCTTTTTATAGATCCTCCTTTACACATTAGACTCTTAATGAGCTGCAGGTTGAGACACAAGTGTAGATGTCAGTTCTGTATTATGGTAAACCCCTCTTGATCCAAACATGAGAGGTGGTCAGTAGCGATAATACAAAAAATGTATAACTTACTTTTAAGCTATGGAATTTTTAGTGTAAAAAATAAATTTTAGCACTCATAAATAAAATGATCATGTGATAGGGACATTAACAGAAATAAATATAGCCCATGAGGAACTAAGTAATAATAATAACAAGATTTTCTCTCATTGTGCTAGTTTCATATGAAGTCTACCCAGCTACAAGAACAAGAAAAAAAACCCGCAGTAACCTAAAAGATTACATATAATGGTTTTAAATTACCTTATAGTCAGCAGTTCAAGTACCTTATCGTTCAGTTCGAGAACTGCTGTCAATAAGGTAATTTAAAACTATTGTAAATAGTCCCTACAGTTTAGGGGTGGGCGAGTCGGGTTTTTTTTAGTCGAGTCGAGTATTGAACCAAACTATTCGAGTATCAAGTTTAGTAGTTCTTTAAAAAGTAAAAAAAATTTTAATTTTTTTAAATTGAAAAAAATTTTTTTAAAAATATTAAACTTTAATTATAAACTAAAATTTTATTGAATTATTAATGTTATCATTTATTTTATTTTAAGCTTAATTTTACCATGAATGAATAATGATTTAAAAAATATATATATATTGTTTTCAACAACCATAACAAACAAGACAAGTATTACAAATATATATCCATACAATAATTTTGCGTTAGTTTATCAAAACCATAACATTTTAACAAGAAAGTGATTTTTTGACCCTGACCCAAACATCCTCTGTGCCCTCTCTTACTTAACTCACAGGAATCCATAAATGACCCACCTGTCATTGTCTCCTGTCATGTTAGACTTATTTTGTTAAATATTGGTTAGCGGCGTAAACGGCGGGAGTAGCTTTGCATTTTCAACTATTTGGGGTAAACGGCGGGAGTAATCAACTACTCGACTCAAATTTTCGAGTAGTCTGTAATACTCACTAGGCCTTCGAGTATTAGAAAATACTCGACAGGTACTCAAAATCTCGAGTACTCGCCCACCCCTAAATTATAATGACATTTCTACTATCCATCTATTCAGTTATCCGTCACAGTCCCGGTCCTAAAGGTTAATAGAGGTTCCACTGTACCTCCCGGTCTGTTTGCAACGTTCAGATTATTTCTTCTGTCTGTGGGAGTGACCGGACTGACGCAAATATGGGTCGCTCGGTAGCGAACGTGTTAACTTACAGGTAGTCATAAATAACCCACCTGTCATTGTCTCCTTTCATATGAGCTAAAAATAGATTTTAAGCTTAATTTTCTTTATTTCAGTCACTTATTTTGTTAAACATTGGTTAGCGGCGACTACTCGGGGTAAACGGCGGGAGTTTTCAACTACTCGACTACTCGAATTTTCGAGTAGACACTAATACTCACTCGGCCTTCGAGTATTAGAAAATACTCGATAGGTACTCTAAAACTCGAGCACTCGCCCACCCCTAAACAGTTCAGGGGCAACACTTCAAAAATGAATAAATTAAAAATAAGAAGACTAGTTTGTGGAACAGTATAAGTATCTCTAGTAAATACCTAAAAAATTCACAAGATTTAAAATTTTCAAATACTATATACCAGGTTTTACTTATTGTTTAATAAATGATCAGAAAATCACTGGTTACGACAAACTAACACAAATGGTTGCATATTTTTCGTGGCTCGTGAATTAGTTATGAGTGAGGGAAGGAATGCCTCATGCAGCCTGCAACTGACTATAATCGGGAGCAGGAAAGATGATATTGGGCTCCAGCCAACAATAAGGCTCCACGCTGCCACTGTTGCCATTCTGCCATAGGGAAATTTCACTCGATTGTTTTTGCCATCCAGCTGGTGTGCAGTTTTTCAATGAATCACGTCTTCTATTAGCTGTTCTTGGTTGACAGCCTTGAAAACCTCACCCTTAACTGTCATCTCTGCTGCTCTTGAGAATGAGATGGCTTGTTCCAAGCAGGATTAATAGCCCAATGATCATAGGCAATCGAGAGTCCAGTTTGTATATTCTGCAGTTGTCAACCACTATTTCAGTCGTAGGTCTGATTATGTTAAGGTTCTGACACACAATATTGATACATGATCTAGACTTGGCCGGTTATCCGACTGGGTCTTTGTCATGTGAGGGCGCATAGTGGACACCGACGACTGAGGATAAATCGCCACATGATGCTTGAAACCAGTATCAGTGGTGCACAGAAATATCGATAACGTTTGATTAAAAATGCATCTTCAATTTTGAAGTAGGATAGTGACTGAGTTATCTCAAACACAATATTCCCACAGTTAAAAAAGCTATATTTGTAAATTGCCATCCAATTTAGGCAAATTTTGTGTAGGAAAGAAACCTTAGGTGGCACGGTAAGACCCTGGCAAAGGATAAAATTCTGTAATATAACTCAAAATGTACAGCATACCATCATTAAAAAATAGCATATATTGTTTTAATAATATTACCAGAGTGTACAATATTATCTAACTGTACATAGCACATAGGAAACTTGCCGTGTAATATTAAGTTGTTAAATTACAACTTAAATATTGTGTGGAATTACATTAACAAACGCACTCGCAAACACATTTGGTGACAGCCCAGTTTAATGTGTAAAATTTTAATTCATATAAATAAAATCGCAAGTCACTCTGCTATTAAAATTCCTCAAAAGAATATAAAATAAAATACATATCTATAATTTGGAAAGATAGATTATTTACAAATAAGTTAATTACAAAGTAATAAATATGTTAAGACAATTCAAATAACTAACAAATACTCCTCTAGGGGCAGAAAAGGATTAAACGGTTTTAAAATAGTTGAATATTATACATTCAAATGGTATTAATAAACTCCAATGATAAAATCTATCAATTCTCATATATATTCAACAGTTTAACAATGATAATAATTTTGATTATTTAACCCTAAAACATTTTCCTGCAGCTTTAAATTACAAAGTGAAAATTCATCAATATCTGATAGTCGTTTGTATATTAAAAACAAAATAACATAGAAATAAAATAGCTACTCCAGAAAAGTATAATATAACAAATATGTATATCGACCTTTCAATATATATGTATATATGTACAAGAAAACATCGAAAGTAGTAAGACGAGTTAAAAAACAATAATGCCCTAAGTGAAGCTCTACACGAACCCTTAAAAATATACAATATACATTTATACAGAAGTATACAAAGTGGGAGGGTGTGAGTTACCGCGGGGGCATGGGCTCGAGGAAATCGAGCTCGATGTCCGTCTCGAGCTCTCCCAGGGAGAGGGGGGAGAAGTGGCCGCTGCTCATCACGGTGAAGAACGGGTGGAGGTCCGAGAGAGCTCGGATTGAGCCGCCGGGGGGCAGAAGCGGCAGGGGGATCTGCTCGGGCGGCCCGCCAAACTGGAACAGGCAGAGTTGTCATCATTATGATTTTGTATATAAAACCAACTGTTCTAATATCCTAACCTATTTAGGACTGATAGGGAGGACAGGCTTATTTTAAAACTGATGGAGTCCACTACATAGACACAAAAAGAAAATGCACACCATTTTGTTGTGCCTACGAAATGGACTTCATCTGTTTTAAGGGTACCCTGCTCTCCCTAGCAAACCTAAACGAGTTCGCACGCAGCACGCTGACGTGAGGGAAGTGAATTTCCATATAAAAACTTTTAAAACTCAAAATCAGTGTAAAACATATATTTATTCCAATTTTTATTGAAATCTGAAAACATTGATTTTTTTGGCTGTTCTGATGCTCCTGGTTTCATTTACCTGCAATGCTGGGAATACAATTTTGTGCATTATAAGGTTAGGAGAAGGTCCAGTCAGACTTGAAAGTAGGCGTGAGGTTGCTGGGGATGGTAAAAGTACACCAACAAATGAATAATAGGCTTTTTTAATGTAAAACCCCCATAAGACAACGTACTGTGTTTGGCCAATACACATTTTCTTCTATAACTTGGTAAATAGTTATGCTAGAATGACGGGAGAGGGCTTAACAGTTTCACCTCACTAATTCCTATCTTTATGCATGGATTAATTTTACATCTGGGGCTTTTATGACCCTTTTTGGGACCAAAAACTAAAAATTTGAAAGATTAATCCCAAAAAAGGGGTTTAGAGTTTTCCGATTGTTTTGCCCAAAGAACTTGTCCAACTGATTACAGAAAGGAATGTCCCTACAAAATTTGAAGTAAATCGGACAAAAAGTGTGACCGCTAGAGTGCAAACATATATATATCAATTTCACTAGTGCCCCTTCCTACAAACTATGCAAATTCCTAAATAAAATAATTTCTAATCAATTACAATTTGTTGAAAATTTAACATTACCATGTGAACATTACAATGTGAATTGATTGAAAAAATCAAAAATATAATAATCCCTGAAAACAGTATTTTTGTGTCTTTTGATGTTTCTAACATGTATACCAGCATCCCAACTCATGAAACTGTAACAATCCTCAAAGAATTACTCTCGAAAAATATTAACCTAAGTAAAAATAATGTTGATGAAACAATTAGATTAACTAAAACTACAATTTCTCAGAACTATTTTGAATTTAATATGAAATATTACAAACAAAATGAAGGGTTAGCCATGGGCTCTCCTCTTTCAGGCCTGCTAGCTAACTTATTTATGCAAGAACTAGAAAAATCTAAAATCATAAATGATTGTAACCCATGTAAAGAAAACATAATTTACTGGTACAGATATGTAGACGATGTCATTTGTCTTTTGAAAGGCGATGAATCAACTTGTGATAATTTATTACAATACTTAAACACCATATTACAGAGTATTAAATTTACAATGGAAAAGAAAAGAGATACTATTAACTTTCTAGATTTAACTATATATAGACAACTTGAAAAACACATGTTTAAAATTTATCGGAAAGAAACCCAAACAGACCTAATAATACCTGCTACATAAAACCACCCTTGGCAACATAAAACAGCAAGTTTTAGATCAATGAATTATAGACTTTTAAACATACCAATGGAGAAAGAGCATTACGACGAAGAGAAAAAACTTATCAAATCTTTAGCTGTAAGAAATGGTTATAAATCGTAAATGATCGATACGATGATAAACAACATGAATAAAACTAATTTTAGTGCCAAAAATAAAATAAAAGAAGAGTATAATGTCTACCATATAATAAAGTTTGAATAAAGCTGTAAGAAAAACATTTGACGGATAAAACCTTAAAATAAGCTATAGAACAAAAAACAACTCATTCAAACTGATACAAAAGATAAGTAGTATAAAGAATCAGCAAAACTTTGACGTATACGACAAAAGTGGCATTTACAAAATCCAGTGCAGCGAATGCCCCAAATTTTATATAGGCCAGACAGGAAGAAACTTTAAATGCAGATTTCGTGAACATATACAATCTATGAAATCAAACAACCGAACAATACAGAAATCTGCATTTGCTGAACATATTCTTGAAACTCAGCATAGTTACAAAAATATCTCAGAAAATATGGAAATTATAAATATTGCACAAAAAGGTGAAAAGATGAACATATTAGAAGAATACCAAATCTATAAGAACAAAAAACATGACCCTAATAATATTCTAAATGTGATAAAGAATGAAATCCAAAATCCAATATTTGAAAAAATTGAAGAATTAAGAAACAAATAATAGCCTGATGAACGCTATCTACCTTAATAACCCTATTTGTCTGTATATCTTTTATTTATTTTTTACTTTATCTATATTTTAATATATGTTTATTCATTTTAAATTTTACTATTTTATTTTAAGGTTATACTTTTTATACACTTTGAAAATGGATGGCATTATAGCCGAAACGCGTTGTGTAATAAAAATGTTTAAAAAAGGGTACTCTGGAAATTTTGTTTTCAATCTAACAATATATATATATATATATATATATATATATATACAATTTTGAACGACCCCCCCAAAACGTGTTCAGGGGGTCACGTTAGGAACTTCTATGGTGGTCCCGGGCTTAAGTTTCACCGTGTGGGTCATGCTAATAGTTCACTTTCCGTAGGAAATTCACTAATTACCAACCTGGCCTCGAGGTTAATAATTGCCCTTTTTTACTTCGCCCGATATCTGAACTGGATAAACAGATAAACTGAACCAAATGAATTATACCAAACACAATTTGAGAAATATATTGCAAATCAGACATCAAGAGTACGGCAAAACTGATTTAGATTAACAACATTAACAATTATATATACACATGGGAAGATATCCAAAGGAAAGTAAATGAGAGGCTCTATATACAGCATGTAGTTGTTACAGAGTATAGTGTGGTATTACTGTTTTTGCAGGCGTATTACAGGTTTTTGAAAATATAGTAAATAATATACTACAAAATTATTTCCTTCCCCAAAAGGTAGCACCTGCCATTTTTGTGGAGTCCAAAGCTAAGCTAAGAGAACATATTTTTTACCGGCAAAATAATCATGTCACCCATTTGCACTTTTTCTCTCGGATGAGTGTGTCCAGACTAATTCAGTCCATACAGTGTATACATTTAGTTATAGTATAAGAACTTTCTAACTTGGCAATTGACATAATGTTAACAAACCAAGGATATGACAAATTGGATTTGAAAATAAAAATTCTGACTTACAACGTGCAAGCCTCTTAAACAGTGTCTACCACTGGATGAAAATGCAATTCGGGGAACTTTTTAGGGACTTTTCGATGACCTTATTTAAAATCAGAGACTTTATTTTCATAAACTACTTGACTTTAGTGGTAACAACAAATTAAAAGTTCAAAAATAATAATTTTTGTAAAGTTATATAATTTAACAAAAGTAGGGCTAGTTTAGGCTACTCAACTTCAATAATTTAATGTCACCATGACTATCATCCTTGTTATTGTGATATAACTCCTTAGCCTATCTGGATGTAGTACAAAACCAAACATATACATATGGTCAGACAAGAGAAAAAACAAGGAAACATTTTAATATGATGACAGCCTAGTTATTAAAAGACCAGAATCACCGATGTTAAAAGTAGCAGACATCACAACATACTATTAGGCCTAGCATGACTTGGGCACTGACAAAATGATTCAGTAGGCCTTCTCTGTATAAGTTAACCAAAAACATCCATGACCAAAGAATTTCTTCCTTTGTTTTATAAACTTACTAATTAGTTTGAATGTTTTTTGTTTATTAAAAAATATAAACTTTGTCACCAGAATGTAAATATACAACATAACCTTAAAGCTTGCATTTCAGACATTCAGTGACTTCACTATCGGCTTTGTTCTTTATAAAGAATTTCCATACAATGCTATTCTTTTTCAGTTCTATTTTAAAGAAATTAATTTTTCAAAATCAAATAATAACCGAACGATGAAACTTGTGTAAATAAATTATAGATAACTAAGCTATGCTTTCGCGAATCCGTCGTCGCTGCTCGGCTGCTTCGCGTCATCGTAATACACACCCAACACATAACGAGTTTAAAAAGTGAAGGCTTTTCTTGGAGTATGAGAGCTCTAGATAGATTAAGCTCGTTGATCATAGCGGGAATCTTCCCCGTAGAGAAAGCTACGTAACTCGTTTTGCGCATGTCAGCAATATTTTACTCAGTGTTTTAAAGGTATTTAAAGTAAAAAATGTCAGTAGCAGCAATTTTAAATTTTATACACTAACATTTCTGATTTTGTATTGCAACTTTGGAATTACGACTTACTCTATGGGAGCTTGCTCATTGAATTGTGAGATGTTGATACAATCGGAAACAACTATCAACTTTAAATTATCAACTTAAAAGAAAAAGAAAAAGCTCAAATATTTTCTCGTAATAAGGCTTTGTATTCTTTTGATGAAATTTGATTTGATTACTAGAATAAGTAGCCATATAATTGTATTATTTTTAATGTTTAGTTATGAATAATAATAAGATTTGTTTTGTTATGACACCATTCATGTACATTTGTGTATATAACGAATAAAGAAAGTTTGAATTGAATTGAATTGAACTCATTCGCCAGTAATCCACTACTATTGTCTTGTTGTCTGCGTCTATTGCGTGAATCTTGAATCGACATCGAGTAGCAATGATGTATACATTTGCGAATGTTTACATCAAAAACGTTGCTATCGCACATTTCTCTTTATAGACCGTATTTATTCTTTGTTGCTACAGTGATGAACGATCCGGCCGAGTATCGCGATACGATACATCGCGAATCCACACAAATGTCGTATCGAAGCATTGATCCGTACCGAAACCGAACAACAAGCGACCGGCATTGCGTCACGTTATCTTGAACGACGTCAGAGTCAAAGCGTTTAGTAATGGTCCAAACATATTTATTGTTTTGTTTCTGGCTTATTATCCCCAGATATACAGTATATCCGAATAAGTTGGATTTAAGTTGGACCTTATCGAATGTCGAAAAAACGTTCGGATCGGATTCGGATATCTAATCCGATCCGAAACCGAACTGGCTTTTCGGATATCCGCACACCTCTACTAACCGTCACACACTTGTTGTGTGACAATCTTTTTTTGTTTATTTATTCGGCTTCGGTATAGTTTCATTAAAGCCCATTACAGAACTACATTGGGAAAAATTAATAAATAAGTTATTACAAAACACTAAATAGGTTGATATAAGTTACATATTTCATAATGACAAGTTCATATAGACCACAGTCAAATATTCAACATGATATTTACAACAAATAATTTTATTCTATAACAAATCTTGACAATGAAAACTAAATTTCAGAACTATCTTCTTTTAGTAAATTTAGTAGGCTACATTATAATTTCCAATAATTTTAAAACTTTTCAGGGCATTCAACAATTTTGATCTTGATTTTTTTCAAATTCGAGCATGTAAAAATGATATGATCCAAATCTCCATTTGGATATAAACAGTCACATGTAGGTTCAGACTTCACTTTGATTTTGAATAAATGGCAAGGGAAAATTCCATGGTCAATTCGCATTATATTAATAAGAGCAACTTCTTTTTCCTCTGTCTGCCCGAGAAAGCTGTTTTCATACTCGATATATGTCGCAAAACAGGTGATTCCCGTATTCATTTTACTTTGCGCACTCTCGATTTACTTTGCGTACTCCAGTGTTTCAATTTAAGAACACAAAAATAGTCAAAAAAATGTATGCAGGTAACGTTCTTTATGCATGAATTATGTTGGCAACACTGGATAATAAACATCTGATCTATTGTTGTTGTTCCCGAACAATATAAACATAACCTGTATTTTGTTGAAGTCTAATTAAATTGTGTTTATATAAAAAAGTGTCCATAAATTGTGAGTAGGCCTAGTTATGTTTCTATTACTTATATCAGGTATAGTATATATTTAAGTTACTTTAGCGAATTTCCCCTATAGGGAAGAAGCTATTACTGTAGGTCTCATGGTAAGACTTAAGCCCGAGACCATGATAACTTTTAGTTTTGAGGTCCCCAGATGCCAAAAACACAATTCGTTCAATTATATATATATGTATATAATATATATATGTCCGATAAGCACGATAACTCTCCTAAAAAAGGTCCGATGTTAATGAAATTGAAGTATCATTTATTTGAACAAGTTTGAAAACCAGACAAATCGCACATCCTAAGGGGGGTTTTGTACCCCAAAAATGGGTCTTCTGGGGGTTTTCACATGTAATTGTTATTTAAATCAAATTGTAACCCATACAGCTTAAAAAAAATTGTATTCAGCTTAAAAAAAACAAACAATTTGGATCAATGCTCTACATCAATTGATTACTGAGATATTGAAAGTGCTAAACACAGTATGTTGTCCAATGTTATTCTTATGGAGAAAAAGAAAAATTTTATATCACGGTTATTTATGAACATAAACTGACAAAACTTGGTATATCGCTTCATCTGGTTGTGGTTTGTTGTTGTTTACACAAAAAATCAATTTTTCGCCTATGGTTCCGTAGCAGCAAACCTAGGTACTTGGTCCCCATGTTGTTCTTATGGAGAATAATAAAAAATGTTATTTATCGCTTATTTATGAATGTATATGGATGAAACTTGGTATGTGACTTCACTTGGATGAGTTTTATTGATATTTGCATAAAAACCCATTATTTTATGTTCCTTGTTGCAGCAAACCTGCGTACTCATCCCTAATGCTGTTCTTATGGAGAATAATGAATATTTTAAATATCTCTTATTTATGAATATATTTCTTATGAATCCTGGTAAGAGACTTGATGTGTTATTAAGACATATATATTCATTGGAAATTCGCTGAGTATGCAGGTTTGCTGCGATGGGGGTATTTAATATTGGCAGCCTTCTTCTAAAAAAACCGAATAAATATAATTGGAACGCTTTATTTTAACTGTAGGAAATATATTATATAGGCTATCATTAATATTATACATATCATACTGTATAATCAATATTTATTTGGCAGAAGTAGGAAAAATTCAACATGCAACTTATGCGTAAAGTGGCACTTTGCGCTCTTGTTGCATAAATAACTGTTCTTCGTTTAGTTTTATAGGGATGAAACCAAGGTTTGCCTAACAAAAAACAAAAAAAATCTGCATTTATATCAAACTCTCAACACACACAATCTTACTTTTAAGCTTGAAGGAATATTCTTAATTCATTACTTTTTTCACACAATTTGTAGATTGTCCAATGTATTCATTTCCCAACTAGCCAACTAATTTCCCTTGGTTAATATCGCAATTTCCCTTTAGGTTAGGACAATAAAGTGTATGGTGATTCGTACTGGTTTTGAAATTTAGATTATCTAAGCCTACTTACCTTTTAAAAATTACTCTTTTCAAATAATAATCTTGAAGAGTCTATCTAAGAACCCAAAAATACCCCCATGCTCGTTCACCATATTTATCATTTCATAGCACAGTAGCCCAACAAACTTTAAGCTGCAGACGATAGTCAGCTGGAAGAGAACGTATGGGGCTTGACCACTGAGCTCTATGTTATGAGCTAAGTGCGCTTGATAGGCCAATGCCCGTCATAGATTACTAACCTCAAATACAAAAGTTTTAAATTAATTTTAATATGAAACATGATTGATTTCAATGTGACATCTATTTAAATTATAATATTAATTAAAAACTGTTTTAGATAGTGTGTACCAATATTTGTTTATTTTCCCCTGTCGTGGAGGGCATCAGGGCACCATTACAGGGAGGGCGCACCAGGATCTTTCCCGGTGTCCCGGCGGGTCAGTCCACCCCTGGGTTCAAATGAGGACAGCAACAATAAGAAAATATTTACACACACATTAAATCATATTTCGTTTTCAGTGTCTCGCTACTTGTCATCTGATGAAGTCTCCAATCGAGACAAAATATTATTTAATATGTATGTAAATATTTTCTTTTTGTTGCTGTGCTCATCTGAACCAGTTGCTTCAGGTGCGTTAGCTGTGTATCCCACATGTTTTCAATGACAAACCAAAGAAAATATTTCTTACTTATGAGCAAATGGTTCATTTGTGTTGCATAATTAAAGTTTTCTGTTTGTTGGTTAGATTATTTAACAACTAAGAAATCTGATCAAGAGCAATTCTAGTTGACAACAGTAAACAATATGAAAACAAATTAAACCAACCAATAATGATAAAAACTGTATAATTAAATAAGTCATATCGACTTAAAAAATTGTATTAGGATAAATTATTAAAGGTCAGATTGCTTGTAAAACAAATTATAAATTAGTGTAAACTTTTTCAAATAAAATATTCTCAAACAACATTTCTCGAATTTGTTTTGGAAATTCTCGTAAGATGGTCAAGTT
This sequence comes from Allygus modestus, assembly GCA_963675035.1. NCBI lineage: Eukaryota > Metazoa > Arthropoda > Insecta > Hemiptera > Cicadellidae > Allygus > Allygus modestus. Next base: position 236,213,925 of record OY776111.1, on the reverse strand, counting down.
CCCGAGATTTTTTAGGCTTCAAGTTACTAATGATATCATTATAGATAAAAAAATATGAACACTTTTGAGTCTGACATGAGAAATTATGGAAGTACTTGTTCTACAGCCGTGTGAGGCCCTTCGCAATTTTATAAAACAACAATGTTGACAGTACCTTGGCATCCATGAGCCTTGCTATCCTGGTGACGTGAGGAATAAAGTCTGCGTTGACTTGTGAGGTGGAAGAGCTGCACTTGGGACTGACAAAGGCCCAGCGGTACCTGCAACCACACAGTGCCACTCATGTACATGTAAATGGATCAAGACAATCGACGAGTGATTTACTTACAACACACTATTTTCACAAGATCATTGAATTAAAACGTTCGCTACCGACACAAAAATTGGACTTTCAGTACAGACCGACATCATGTATTTGTGACGCTATTTTTCGCTATAGACTGACGCCACACATGTGTCGCACGGGGTCCAAACCATAGCCCAATGTCACATATTTGTGACTCGTGCTTATTGTCATAAAATAGGCTCTGGCTGCCTAAGAGAGTGTACTTAATCGTCTTTACACCTGCATATTGGGCTAGAGGAATGTCTGTCACATAAATGTGTCGCATGGTCCGAGCGTGGGCCTTTTTATTTTGACTCCAGAGGAGCTTTGGCCAACCTGTTGATAATGTTATTCTGAACCGTACAGCTGAGTTAACTCGTGCATAACCTATTTATTAGCTTGTTAGGGATAGGCTAATCGATCAAACAAAACACAATACAATTTTACTGTGAAAAAAAAAACACAAACCACATCAAACACACACTATCACAGGCAACAAATACATTAAAATCGCCTACCCAAACAATGTAGAAAAGATTCTAATTATGTCTTCAGCTGTTTGCCTGGCAGAATTTCCAAAACCGGACATTTTCAGGGTGGCCTTATATCCCTTTATTTCAAGTTGTTTAAGGGTGTCCTGTCTGTTTGTTTAAATGTCCCAGGTTTTCACAAATATTGAAAGATATGTAAATATATTAAAAAAAACAGGGCTGCCACTGACTAGGAAAATCTGTAATTATGCATGAATTTGGGGTAGTGGGAAAATATCTATGGATTATACAGGAATTTTTGGCCAAACCGAGAATTTTAGGTAGCGACGCACTCTGTACCTGTCTGTAGACTACGCAATACGGTATCGATCGTCAAAACCATAACCGATGGCATTCGGGATTTTTGACTCTACTCAAATTTCCGTAATATATTTTCTACACACGCTGACAAAATAATAAGCTGAGAAAATAATCAATGCCTCAACATTATATGTATTATCTGCTGTATTTTTCAGTAATTACGTTGAAGTACAAATATGGTTTTTTAAAGTTGCTAAAAAAACGGATTTCTAACTAATATCTGTTAGCGCTCCTAGTGGAAAACAAAACAGTGATTAGTTGTGGCAAGTGCCAATAGCAATAACAGCTATTTACGCATCTAGGGTAGTAAGAGAGTCATTACAGCGTGAGGGCGATGCTTGAAAGGGTGTTAAACATCCGAAGGCTTTATGGCTCTTACTACTTAATGCACGTACACTATTTTATCAGGGCCCCCACCCACAATAAAGGCAAAGTAGATAACAAAAATTAGTAGTTTAGGAACTAGCACACTGCAATTTAAGGTTATATCAGCATTAAAACAAACAATAATTGTATTTTGTGCAAACTTTGAGTGTTGTAAACATAACAACTGATGTTATTAGAACAGCTGACTGAGCTCTGACGGGAGTGTAATCGAAACGCTTTGTGTCATTACCCCCCTGATCTGCAATAAAGCTCATTACTTACCTCTCAAGATAAGGACATTTAACATGTGGTGGGCGATAAAACATTACAGATATTTAAGATACCTATAGTTTTAACTTGTACTCACATCTGGAACTGCGGCAGGGTGTCGGCAGGCAGTTGGACAGCCAGGTAGAGCAGCTTGGCAGCGGCCAGTTGCAGCTGCAGCCAGTGGGGGTGGCCGTTGGCGTGGAGGCCGTTGTTGCTGTTGACCACCCACGACCAGTCCAGTGCTGACAGCAGGCGGATGTGTGAGCTGCAACACACAACCAGGTGTAACAGCGGCATAGACTGCCTTTTTCAATAAAAGTATTTATCTTAAAATGCATCAAAGATAAGTACACAGACTGGAAATGTCCCAGAACTGCTTTGAACTTTTCCTCATAAAAAGTTTCTAAACAAATTGCTTGCTATGTAAAATATTAATGATATAAAATTATATTCCGCGGTCATAATTAATTTTGCCTAGTACGGTTTTTGCCATGTCTTATTATTCAACCATTCAGAGTGGCAGTGTTCGACCTATTACTGTGACAAATCTGCTTTGCTGGAGATACATTGTGATATGTTTGGTTAGATGTGACCTTCATCCATTATGGGCAAAATTGTATCTCCATCTCCAGGTCTAAACAGTTTGGCTGAGTGATCTTCCAGTGATTCAATACTTATTTGTCAAATTCCATTACTGCATATTCATTAAAAATTATATCACTGTTATTATGACAGTACCAACAAATAATATGAGAATACAATGACTGGATAAATTGTTGCTTATAAGTGTTTTTCTTGTATAGTAATTATGATATAAGGTCTACTAAGAAAGCAGCTGAAACAATCAGCAGGGTCAAGGAACTCATCACGCTCCTAACCCTCTCCTGGCGCTGAGTGTAAAATAAACTAAAATAAACTGATAATTTATAAGTCATGTCGGCAGAAGTATAATCTAAAAACAAGAGTAACCAAACAATCACAATAGCAAACTACATAAGTTCTTACTCAGTACAACGCACAAATTCAAAATGCCTTTTACTTGTAACTTTAAACTAGATCAAATACCTGTTGTTCCTCCTGGTACCGCCACCGCAACAGAAGCAAAAACAAACAAACAAAACCCAGGTTAGCCAAGCTCACACAATAAAATTATATACACATAATATCATAATGCTTTTAAAAAATAAAAGAAAGTCAGAGTTCCCTTTTCAACACCAAACATCCATATTAAAAATGTGTAAAAAACTTAAACCCCACATAAATTAAAGATGCATTTTAGAAGTAAAATTATTATATCCCATTATTTATCAACCTCAATCCACCCATGATAAAGTTGTGTTAGATCTCTCTTCATTTTGTGTTCTATGAAAATGGCCTTTTTCATTCTCAAATCTGTATCCTGAAAGTGTAATCTAAACACTCCTATTTTGAGAAACGCAGCAGGCACATGACATTCATTCCACCATCAAATATATATGCTGACTTCTAAAAGTTTACAGTAAAAATTACAATTCTGAATACAATTTGGGGCTTACATCATTTTACATGTTCGTAAAAGTTGAAGCCAGTTTCATGTAACCGGTTAATTTATTTACAAATATCACACTACAGATGTCATGCAGTTCCATGCAATTTTCACTATAAAAAGAAAATTTTGTTTTTTAATAGAAAAAAAACAAGAAAACTTACAATATTGTTCTCGGAGGTAAGTCAGATTTTTACAGACGCAATGTAATTTTTCTATTATTTCTTCCGAAACGATCATAATTCTATGCAAATAATTTTTGTATTTGGTATATCATATGGGATCCCTTCAATCTAGTAAGATATCAAGCTGGAAATATTACCAGATTGACTGATGTGCAGTTTGGTCGCAGTGGTATTATTTCATTGTGGTAATGTCAACCACACCTTTTTATTGGTGACTATTGGTTTATTATTCTGGAGACTGATTAGTACATACAAGGGCAAGACAAGCAGAGATAGCAGGAAACAGGTATGCCAACCTAAATATCAGAAAAAATAATTCCCGTTTGTGGGAACTCGCAGTAAAAATATATTTTAAATGGGAGTGTGGGAATGCATTTTGCAAAATAGAACTCATATTTAAATCTAAGTTGTTTGGTATCTCATTAGAATGTAATAAACCTCTACTTTTGTTTTATGTTCAAAACGGAAATATAGTTCAATAAAACACTGATAATAAATCTACATTTAAAAATTAAACTTACAAATCAATAGCATTAATACAGTAACTATAATCAGCGAACTATTTTGAAATTGAAAAACATAATGAAAAAGAAAGTGCAACTTTACATAAATTGAGTAACCAGTAAGACAACCTCATTAACACAATCATCAAAGACACCAATAAATCCAATAAAAAACATCAAACGGCACCGGTTGATACCTTGTGATGTGTTTGGTTAGATGTGACCTTCATCCATTATGGGCAAAATTGTATCTCCATCTCCAGGTCTAAACAGTTTGGCTGAGTGATCTTTCAGTGATTCAATACTTATTTGTAAAATTCCATTACTGCACATTCATTAAAAATTATATCACTCATAACCAAATTCCAAACTAACGAGTGTAATCGAAACGCTTTGTGACATTACCTCCCTGATCCACCATCAGGCTTTGGCTTGGTCTCTTGTGTGATATGTTGTGTTTGTTATTTTTTTTTGGGTTTCTTTATAAGGGTTTGTTATTGTACCTGGTGATTTTTGAATATTTGATGTTTTTTATAATGTGTATGTGGCGCTGCGAAAGTTGCAAGGGCGGGTCCAGAGAGGGGGCACTAGGGGCAATTGCCCCCCCCCCAAAATTTGTATTGTTATGGTAAAATTTACCACAACAAAATTTAATGAAATTAGTTTTCAACTACTTATATTAGACTCAAGCATAAGAAACAAATATATAATTTTCTGATTTAAAATTAGTTTGATTTGGTAGAATATAATATAACATTTCTTTATTATCGTATATATGCTTACAAATGTCGCTACTATAGTCCAATAATCGAAAAGAAAGTGACTGGCAGAGCGGCCGCGCGGCGACCAAACGTTATATTTCATAACCTCATGGAAACAAAAAACAGAGGGTTAGAAATTTCCAACAAAGGTTATTTAAATAGTTAAAATAGCACATTTTTTCAAGTATTTTGTATCGTATTCCGATGAGTTTATATTGATAGTTATATTTTTTTAAACATGAATTACAATTTAAAGTCTTAATTCGTGTTTAAAAAAATATAACTATCAATATAAACTCATCGGAATACGATACTACATATTTGAAAAATGTGCTATAAACGTCTAACTGACTATTTGAATAACATAATTTTGGAAATTTCTAACCCTCTGTTTCATGTTTCCATGAGGTTATATGAAATAGAATATCCGATCACCGCGCGGCTGCCCCGTCAGTGACTTTCTTTCGATAATCGGTCTAGGCTATATTCGTAAGGAGTCCAGAAAGCAAAGTTTGGAATTTTGAGGTTTTGTTTTGGCAGCATTGATCCCGTTTCCCACCTTTGCCTGTTTTCCGTTTGTGAGATGGCTGTCAACAGCAAACACATTTCAGAGTAAGGAAAACTGTAAACGATCAGTGAACTGTGATAGTAACGAAAGGATTATAAGGATGCATAGCCTAAACTATCTATTGAGTTTTGTTCTTCACTGCTGATAATGTTTTCTTTACAATAACGAGATGTGTACGGAGTATTTTTGGGAGCAATAATCTTAAAAATCAGACGTTGAAAATTCTTATAAATAAAAAATAAAACTTAATTTCATTCTAGATATACTGCACTGCCATTCAGTGTAAAATAAGGTATACATAGAAGGGAGATTAATAAACTATTTAATCTGCAAACACTTTAAAATAAAATATATGTTGTTCAGGAAAACTTAACATTGATTTGTGGGTGGAAAACAGTAAGCCCAAATTGCTGATTTCATCATTTTATAGTCTGGTTAGCTGTGTTGCCATGGGAACGGTGGGAACAGTGGGGGAAATGGTGACCACCATGTAGGCTTCATATTTTTATTTGAGACTAATATGTGTATGAGATCTTTAGATGAATTAAGCTCGTTGCTCATTCCTCTTTCAAATAATAACGTACTAGCTGATGTCCCGTTTTCCGCACGGTGATCTAGCATGCATAAAGCCGGACGTTTTAAGAGTTTATTTACATTATAATCAGCTGACTAACCAAATAAAATATTTTGTTTATATAACTTTATTTAACATTTTCAATATGTTCTTATCTAGTTTCACCAGCGAGTAAATAATGTGCGAGTTATAATACAAAAAATAACATTAAAACTTGATTTAGTTGCTAATCACTGTTAGCGCTATCAAAATAACTACTGGTTCAGATAGATTAAAACTTTAAAAGCATATGGGGCAAAACACTGAAGGTGGAGGTTTATCAAAACCCCATTAGGCACATCTGAAGGGTAAGAGATTTTCATTTTATGGATACAAAATAATAGTTTTAGGGGTGGAAAATCACCAAACAAAAATCAAGATATTCTTTTAATAATATAGATAGATTTTGGTAAGACACAACAAGGTTAGATATATCTAGAGGTCTCGTTTCGCGTAAAAATATTGCAGCCTATGGTCGACCACAATTTGCTCATCTATCAACTCTGTTCCCACTTCCCATGGTAACTAATCGAATCTATACGACAGTCAGCTAACAATGATTTAACTTGTGAAGAGATAATTTGATTGGTTACCTGAGGAAAATGGCAGTCGACCATGTAGGCTTCACTTTTTTACCCCAACCGAGACCTCTAGATATAGTTTTAACCTCGTTGGTTAGGCAAGTTTTAGTCAACTAGTTGTTAATGAATTTTAAACTGGAGACAACACTCATCAACAAAATCGTGAGCTCAATTCTTTGTGATTTTTATTAAATACAGATTAGAATTGTGGCTAGCGGCAAAGATCTCTGTGTGTTGTGCAACAACAAAAATTGCAAGTGAAATGGTAACTAACAGCATAGATCTTTACCGTAGGCATACAAATTATTTTTGTGTCGTAAAAGCAGAAATGGCGGGTGAGTGTTCGGGCTTGTGCAGTTGCTTTTAATAGGAACGCGACCAGAACTGTATGCAGGACAATTAGTTTTCATAGGTTCTGCTTAGATACTATTTGGGTTGGGGTACAAATTAACCTCCCCCCCCCCCCGACGAAAGATCCTAGATCCGCCCTTGGGAAGTTGCCTGGATTAAATACAAATTTCCTTTGAATTTGATGCAATTTTCCCTTTGCAATATATTTACCAACACATAAAAACACAGTGAGGGGCAAGAATCTCTTTCTTGATACTGAGATTGTAAACTGTGTAAGGGTAATTTCTGATAGGTTGAGGGAAATATTTTAAGGAGAAAATGAATTAACGATGAGGGTAGAATGGATGAGAAGCCTTGTGTAGCCTTGTTACTGACTAAGACCGACCGTTTCTTTTATCAGGATTGTTAATTTTAGTTGCTGTTAAGTTTATCAAAGTTTTATGTGCTGATGATTCACACGAACAAATGTAAATATTAGATAACGCCGTACTATTTAAGAAACTAATTAACATTATTTAGAATCAATAAAATATTATTACTGTTTTTGTTTTACAAATGTATGTGTTTAATATTGTTTTAAATTTCTAACAGCAACAATTTCCTTAATTATTTGTGGAAAATGTTTAGCTTATAACTCAGATTTCACCCACGTGAAATTTAGAAAAATTTTGTAGGTAACGCTTAGTTAGAAAAAAAAGTGGATAACATTTATACTGACACTTAACATGGAAATGGTAACAAATGTAGAGTGATAACATTTAATTGTTTATAAGGACGTTGAAATCCCTGTGAGCTAGAACAGCTAGTGCTAAATACAAATATGATTTAGACAGCTTCAAAAAATATTCCTCACACGAATGAATTATAAATGGTTACTTTGCCACACTTGTAGGGGTGTGTGAGTATTCGAACTTCAAGCTTTTTCGAGCCGAATACTGCTCAAGATTTGTAAAAAAGTTTGAAGTTGGAACCAAATATTTAATTGTCAACTAGTGAAAAGAGTCGTCAACAAAAGTAAATTTAAAGCAAATAAAACATTCCAGATTAAATGTTAGAATTCTCGTAATTTGTGTTGGTAGAGCTCCTTAACAAATATAATCCAGCAATGCTAATGCTTTTGGTCCTTCGTTGAAAAAAAAACAAATATTAAAGTACTGTAATATTTTCAACAGCCGACCTGATCAACCAATGCAATCGATCTACTTTCTCTTCGCTCAATCACATCAAGTGGTCATTTCATACTATTCTGTTTGCAGTGCTGTGTTGCCGTTGCCCAATTGAGTTGTGCAATATTTCATGGTTAATAATGATTAATACAACATTCATACTGCTCCAGATAAAGTACCCCAGCAAAAAACTAAAATCCATGAAAACACTTTTTCTAACTGTTGCAGCAGTACAGTCTTTACTGAAACTTACAACTTCGAACATTACACAATAACTATATTCCCTGGAGTCTGAAATTACGTCTGGAAACACTGTTGGCATGTCCACTTTGCGAACTGCCTTAAGATGTTGATTGAAGATGGTTACAATGTAATAATGATTTAGCGTGACCAATAGCTAGGGACAAGCTTGTACGTGATGAACGCCAAATAATCATTACGGGGGTTTAGTGTGCAGCTAAAATAGTACTCTCCAAAAATTTGATTTGTTAAAAAATCGTCAGTTTACGGTAGAATCTAAAGTACTTTAAGAGAAAGTGAATAGAAATACAACAACTGTAATCATACTGTAGTTTTTAAAGCTAACAATTAGTGTCACTTCAATGTTGTAATAATTTACACTTAAAAATCACTAATTGTGAGGTTTACAAAATCTAAGGATTTTATAAAAATTCTGAATGGTTACGTCACACATGTTTATAATACCGGTGGTCATATTATTTAAAGGTCGATTATAATGTATGTACGCATAACCAAGAGCAAGACACGATCAAAATGGCATAGTGTTTTGTTACGCTACAGCTGAGCGATTAAAATCATATTGTTAACTCCGCTGGATTTTTTGAATTTGTGAATAAACGTCAGTAGAAAGCATCTCATTTTGTAGTTGTATGCTATCATATCAAATTGTTAAAGCACTGATGAAAGAATAATGTATTAATGATCCTCTTCCACATTCTGTTTGAGAAGCAGGTATAATAGGTTAGGTCCATTAGGTAATAGGCTAGATACAACATAAGCTAGGTCTACGATTATTGGATAACTTATTTCTGTAAATACAATAAGATATAAAGATTGGTTTAAGTAAATTATAAAAGGGTAACCTAAAAATTACTATTTACAGGTAGGAATGAGAGGTAGGCTTACTGGGTTTGTCAAATCCCTAGGCTAGGGTCTAAGTGTTTGGTTAAATGGAGAGTACATAGTGACACAAAGTCTGTTTATTATGGCTGTTAATAAACACGGTAATAACTGCATTAGTGAACTTGTAGGCTTATCAGTCTAGTTAAAAATTTGCAGTTATCTTCCTTTACGTTATTTTTTTTCCTATGTACCGTACCTAGTTTATGTTGAAAGACAGATTATTGTTCGTTACTATCAAAAAGTGGTCTCAATAGATTTTATTTTTTAGTACTTATATTGTTATTTTCCCACTGTACCGGTCGGTCTTTATTTATTGAATGGAGGCCTAATGAATATAGAAGTGAATGAAAGATGACAAATATTGAAAGTTATAAATTATTTTACATTACCGGTACCATAATGAATAAAATGTTTGTTTTTTTAAACATAATATAAATAAAGAATACATATAGACCTAATCAAAAATGCTCAAAGCTCGAGAACGTTGAAAAAATTCGGCCTAGCTTGGCTCGAGTCAGAAAATCACTACTGGTATATTGCACACCCCTAGAGAAAATTCCCAACAAAAATGCTCGCTCAAGAAAGCTCGAAGTTCGAGATCTTAGAAAAAAGTTCGGCTCGGCTAGTGTAATAAGAAATCACTATTCGCACACCCCTACTCATTTGACACCTAGAAACAACAGTCAACCCTAGCACAGTCTGGTAGGTTTTCCTCCTGATTTGTCTCTAGTTGTTTAACTTTAAAAGGTAGTGACTAATTATGGGTGTATGAAATTAAATCAAAATTTTACTCAAATATTTAAATCCCCGAAGAAAAAACTCTACTCAACCAACACTTGTTCAAACTGATCAATAACAATCTTAATTTGCATGTTAATGAAGCATTAAAACAATCCAACGTGAGTACAAACAGTGAGTAGTGAGAATAGGCTAGTACTACTTTGTCTTCTCAAAAACCACAAATTACTGCAGAACACATGTACTGAACAAAACACGAGAGTGTGTCAACTTCAACTGCACACATTTGTCTCCCCCAGTTAAGAGGTACCTGTCAGGTTCTGTAGTACCAGTAATTGAAACAAACTTCAACAGGTAGTCAAGCCCCCACACCAGATCGGACCAATCCCCCGAGCTCACCGTGGAAACACTCCAACTTTTAGAGAGTGCCAAAATATTCTTTAGTATTATATACAGTACAGATAGGTTTTACATCAAACTAATATAATTCAACTGATTTTTAATACAATAAAAAATACAAACAAAAATTATAATTATAAAGATGTCATAAATCTACAATCATATATAAATATAAAATAAAAAATAAATGTTACATTCTGAGATGTCTATGAAAAATATCATCTCTTGCTATTCTGGTTATTTTTTTAACATTTCACTAACACATATAGCTGCAGTACTTTTACAAAATTACTCTAAAGTTCATGTTTAAAACCAACAATTTTTCTATGACAATATTTAACATTAAGGATATGTTGGTTCTGATTCCCATTTCTTGGTTTTATGGGTTTTAGGGGAAAAAATGAAACTGAGAACCGGAATAATACATTTTAACCTGTAAACGACTACAGCACCACACTAAATTGGCTGTTAACGACGACTATACCATGCATTGTCATCATAATAAGATAATCAAAAACGTAGTATCACCCGTAAAATACAATCAAATCTGTAATATTGGCTGAAAAATCTGGTGTCATATCTTGTGGTGACAGTAATGTACATAATGTGAAAAACAAATACCCCGTCGCAGCAAACCTGCGTACTCAGCAAATTTCCAATGCATATATATGTGACTCACTACTACATAGAGCTATTTACCAAGTTTCACAAAAATACATCCATAAATAAGTGATGTATAGCATTTTATTTATTCTCTATAAGAATAACATTAGGGTTGAGGACGCAGGTTTGCTGCAACGAGGAAGATAAGTAATGTGTTTTTTTTTTAATTTATCAATACAACTGAACCAGGTGAAGCTACATACCAAGTTCTCTTAATGTAGGTTCATAATTAAGGGAGATATACAACTTTACTTATTCTCCATATGAATAACATGGGGGCCGAGTATGCAGGTTTGCTGCTATGGGGACTATCAACAAAAAACTTTTTTCTTGTGCTAATATCAATATACCACAACTAGTTGAAGCCACATACCAAGTTTTATCAATATAAATTCATAAATAATCCAGATATAGAATTTTATTCATCCTCCATAAGGATAACATTGGACAACGTACTGTGTTTAGCACTTTGAATATCTCTGCAACGGTTGGACGTAGAACAACGATTAAAACACCAAAATGTTTGTTTTGTTGAGCTAAATACATTAATCAACAGAAATTTGAAGTTTTTAGTAAAACAATCTGAGAAAAATCTAAAAACCTTTTTCCCATAAGATTAACATGGGACATGTTTTTTTGGATTTTCTCTGCAACCACTTAACCTAGGTTAACGATTAAAAATACTAAATTATTTGTTCTGTTAAGCTCTATAAAATGGTTCTAACCAAAATTGATTGTTTTTAACATTTTGGGGTCAAATTTGCATAAAACCGATTTTTGGAAAATTGTAAACCCCCATAAAACCCCCTTCCCATAGTGCGATCGATCTGGTTTTCGAACTTAAAGTCATAAATGCTACTACTTGTGCCAAATTTCATCGAAATCGGGTGTTTCTTTCAAAAGTTATCGCGGTAACGGACACACACACACACACACACACACACACACACACACACACACACACATATATATATATATAAATTTGAACGAAAAGTGTTTTTGGCATCTGGGGACCTCAAAACGAAAAGTTATCATGGTCTCGGGCTTAAGTCTTACCATGCCACCTACGGTAATAGCTTCTTCCCTATAGGGGAAATTCGCTAAAATGACAAAAGAACTGTGTAACATTGACTGAAACTGCAACAGGACTACAGTTTATCAATAGTGATAACTTTTATTAAGCGTTAAATATGTATGTATCATGAAAACAGACTAGGTGCAATATGAACTGCAATTGAACTGAAGAAAATTTGACTGACACATCCTTAACAAACATCTAAACATGATTACCACCTTATTAACTCTAAATTACGACAATTATTCAAACATTACTTGTTGACACTACTTATACTTCTTAAACAGTGTTAAACAAAAATGAATATAACACTCTGGAACTTGTCTGACTCTCATGTTATAACAATATATTAGTGGTGTACGAGTAGTGATTTTTTGAACCGAGTCGAGTCGAGTAGTGCCAATTATTTTCGAGTTTTGAGTATTTTAGAGCGAGTATTTGCCATCAGTTGGAAGTTTAAAATAGTGTGATGGGATTTGCATACCACCCTAGATTTGATAATCTAAACATGGTTTTTAACTAATACATGAGTAGCAATACAAAGTTTTGGCCACTACATTCAAACTGGACTACGTATTCACAAACAAAACGTAGTTTGACATTCGTTTACGGCCAATAAAACACAATCCGGTTGTCATTTGGCCAATATCACCTGGTCCAGACATCGCTTATAATTAATATTTGATGACGAAATTGTCAGTTACGGCCGATATTAAGTGGCCCGGTCGCCACTTGCCTCTGTTATATTTTTCGTCATCATTTACGGCCGATTTTACGTGATGCATTCGCCTTTTGCGGCCGTTACTATGCGTTTTGGCCGGTCACAATCGTTAGTAAACGTCTGGAAATCAGCGAGAACTACTCGCTCAAACTTTCGAGTATTTTTTAAAACTTCAAGTCGAGTTTGAGTATTAAAATACTCGGCTGAAAACTCAAAGTTTTGAGTACTCGCACACCCCTACAATATATATGTATATGGGTTCAGACAAAGAAAACATTAAGAGCCTTGGAAAAACAACTACTTCTGAACAAATTATGATTAAATTTGGTAGAAATATTTCTAATGTACCAGAACCAAACTACTTGTAGCCACATGATGGGTGATCATTGAGGCCTAAGAAATTTGTATTTGCTTTTAATTTTAATAAACTGTTTTGTTCATTTACCCCTTTGTTGTTTTACATCAGTTGAATGTGCAATATTCTGTGGTCAACTTAACACATCTGGTTCAACAAAATTTATCGTAAAACTGGTTCAAAATAAAGGGGGCAAAAGCGTTTAGGATTACCTGATTACCCATATAATCAACAGTTTATATTAAAGGCTGTTTTGGTACAAAAATTGTCAAATTGATACATTTAAACATTACTACCTGACAATTCCAGTTACCCAGAAATATTCATAGAGAACAAAAAACGTATATACTGCATTCTGTGGAGGAACTGATGAACTTTTATGGCTAACGTAGAATGCTGTATAATTTTGTATAATCACCTGACTAAATAAAATCATCGTCTGCCATAAATCATCGTCTGCCATAGATAAACATTGAAACTTTTAAGGCCAAAGAGGTAAAGCCCTGAATGGATTTCGGACATTTTTCTAAATTTTTACTTTTTAGAGAGTAAGAAAAATACAAATACCCAAACAAATCTGTTTTTTGTCTCTTTTGGTATTGGTGGGAAGTGTAAACAACCACTTTGATGTACAATATGTTTGGGTTTTATTCTGATCACACCTTCAATTTTGGCACGGTGGATTTCCTATTTCATAAGATGTATTCCAAAATTAGTCTATTCAATATAGATTTTAATTACTGTGAAATGATAAAATCCACTAACTGTGATAACCAATTCTATTACTGAAAATAGTTGACAATATTTTCTGGACTTTTTCTTCTAGGGATGGGTCGGTTGCATTTTTTATCAGTTTGGTTTCGGTTAGGTTTTTTACAAAAAACGGTCGTCGGTTTTGGTTATTTTTAAGAACTTACCATAACTGTCTCATCCATACTTTAAATTTAACTTTCTACCTAAATTCTGAAATTCTGCCTATTTTACATCACAGGGTCATTATCAACTCACAAATAACGATTTTACCAAACTTTAATTGACTATATACCTATAAATACTTATTTCAGACTTTTTTCACTGATTTACAGAAATACTGCTGCAGAAATACTACGCAGGAGAGTTGGTTAAAAAGTCACAAGTAATCAAAGACAAATCAAATGAATTTAAATTAAATATTATGGGCCATTACAAAACGAATTAATCAACTATGCTTAAAACTATTTTTAGCTAATAATAACAAAGTTAGCCTTAGCCATACTCTAAGTAATCCTTAACTTATTGTTAAGATGTTAAGGTTTTAGTTTAGCCTACTGTAGGCCTACCCTTAACACTTTCGCTGCTGCAAATATGTTTAATCATGAAATTTGCATAAGTTTCTATGTTGAGAAAAAACCCCGATCAGGGTCCGCAGCAGCCAAAATGTTAAAAACAAAATATGTCTGCATGGGTTTGCTGATATTTTAGTTTTGCAGACTTTTGAAACCCTACAATCTTTTCCTACAGGAAGGATATAAAATCATAAATACAGTAGGCCTAGGATAAATACTGTAGTCATACGGAAACAGTAGGACTAGAATTACCTCCGGGGTCGGGGTTGTTAGCAATGTCAACTGGGCTAAATGGTAGATCGTCGACTAATTCTTCATCTGGCATTATCGACGATATTAACAAACTTTCTTAATAAAAATGTCCGACTTTATTAAATACACAGTAAAATTGACAGTAATCCCGAAGACCCGTTTAGACGTCGCGTCGTCGTCTGCTAGTGAGCGATGTGATGATATGCACACAATCTGGTATAAACGAATACACTCGCGAAGGTTGTACGTAAATTGTCGCCCGAAGACACTGACGACCCCGGTGTCTGGAGTCAAAAACAGTAGTGATCCTGGGGGTTGGAGGTCAAATCTCGTGCTTCTTGCCGTTCTTGTATTGGTTGTAGTTTGTGTATTCTCACCACGTGAGCTAACGAGGCGCTCTTGTTCCGGGCGGTAAATTCATTAATGTAACTTATAGTTGTGATGTGCATGTTCGATACGTAACGTATTGAAATATCGCGATAGAGATGATACGATACACATGATGCGTCACTGTCACTAGCAGATGAAGTCCGAACTGCAGTCGATTAGTATTTAATTTCTCAAATCTGGCGTTATTTGTAATTTGTGTTAAGTTTAACTCATCACATATGTTCTTCTTTTTTAAGTTTAAACCGTTTGTTAACTTATTAATCAATAATTTGGAATACGATATTCCAAAGGCGAAATTTTTTTAACAAAACAGGTATTGCGATTCAGAGCCTCGATATGATATGGCAATACCATTGACTATAAATACTGAAGTAGACTTCTCATCAGGGGCGGCCCGTCAGTTTTTCAGCGCCCGTGGAAAGACCAAATTTTCCGCCCCCCGCCCCCCACCCCATAGTTCCTCCCTACACCATAGTTCTGAGATGGACTGATACGTGCGCGCCTCGCCCCCTCTCGTTGTTGCGTTTACGATGTTTCTGGTTCCGTGCTATGCTGATCACCTGAAATGACAAGCTATGGAACACATTCAGATAAGAAACTTGTGTAGTTCAAAATCTTGATTTCATATATTATTGTCCTGGAAATGTATCCCGTTTCCGATCTTCCGCGCCACTAATATTTTTCAACAAAACCCAGAACCTCAAATAATTAAAAATATAAATTTATAAAAACAACAAATGTGCACACTTGTAGTCAACGTATCACAACCAAAGACTTAAAACTACTGGACCGCTCGCGCCCGTGGTGAAGCGAACCAAATTTCGGTCCGGCCGCGTTCGAGGTCGCGCCGCAAATGGTGGGCTACCGCGGCAGCGCTTAGCATGGGAGATATAGGGAAAAAACACGACGCGCGCTCACTTGAATTGAATTTGCAGCCAGGGAACATTTTTTATGGTTAAATGGCCTTCTGATCCGTATTCCTAAATAGTTTCTCGAATTTTTAATACCGAAAGTAAATATATTCGACCAAGGGTTAGTTGCGTAAAAATAACAGAAAGTTGGGAGTTTTGTAAAATAATCTCCTCGATGACTGATTCTTTCATATTTCCAGTTATATAAATTTATGTACGATCCACTAGGCTTTAGGTGTTGTTCAATAATGATATTTTGAAGTTTTTGGTACTGGAATGAATTTTTTATGAGCAGTAATATCGTTCTTTGGACTAGTGAAACTTTGAATTTTAGCATATAAACTTCGACGTTCGCCAAAAGTTGTAGATTGTATGAAAGTTAATTGGCCTATATCATAAAATGTTGTTGATGAATGAATAACAAGACAAATACTTTTTAATAGAAAATTTATTCTTAATAAACATTAATTACCAACATGGTTCGTTCACCCGTCCACGTATAGTAGTAAGAACGATTACATAATGTTGCATTAATACAACATTTCGCTATTGAATAATAAAACATTATCTTCAGTGTATGATAACAATTGATTATGATTTAAGAGACGATACAAGTACAGTATAATAATAATGGGGTATAATATAAATGTATCCGTAGCATTAGTCAGTTAAGAGTATTTTGGAAGGCATAGGATTAAATGAAATGATTTTTCTCAAAATTAATTTTTATTTACTGATTAACTGTTACATTACACATTAAAGTTGCATTGTAGAATGTTGTAAGATTACTTAGCAAAAGACGACTAAAACAAAAGTCGTATAACTATGTATTTTATCAAAAAACTAGGCCATGTTGTAACACAGTATCACTGAGTTGAATTTAACAACGCGGCACGGCGCGTGGCACGTCTTGGATAGAGCGCGGCGAAAAGTTTCAGCATCTTTCAAAACGAATTGTAGGCAAACCAACAACTTTACCGAAAAATGTTAGAAATAAAAGTTTTAGAAAAACTAATTATCTACAACTTTCCCGCTAGAAGTTTGTTTCTAACCTAAAAATAAAAAACTTCCTCGCTGAGTAACTTTTTCATGTCCCTCTTTAATAACACTAAGAGTTTTTAATTATTAAAAATATTAAAAAACTGTAAAATAAAACAACATTTATACTTTCGGATTCCGTAGTTCACGTACACAAAGGATATATAAATTTCATTACAATTCAAAAATGGCAGTGAAGTCCAGGAGCGTGTAAACGACAGCGCGTTCAACGCTAGAAACAGCTCTGAGCACACAGTGGCACACCATTTCTGTTCCGCACAGACCTTCGCGGACCGTTTTTAGCTCACTTAGCGATCTCTCCAGTAGTTTTACCTCGATGATCACAACACACTGTATATCATAAAACAATTTTGTGTTTCTTTAAGAAAAATAATAATTAAAACAAACCCTTAAAACTGAGTAGGAATTGTGAAGTACATACTGATAACAGTACATCTGTTCTGAGCGTGGGAAAGATTTCGTCCAGGGGAACCAAAACAATAATCAAAACGCTGATCAAAACCAACCGCGATTCAATGATGGTTCCTGGAATCTGTGAGGCTGAAGTTTGCAATGGATACAGCAAAGTTTGTATGAAAAAAAAACTAATGTTTTCTGAATATAATATTTGTGTATCGATTCTAATGTATAACACGTTTTTCAGTTATACGGACTCAATCTTCGAGTATTTCATCTTTAAGTTTTTTGTGTAGCTATAAAGCTTATTTTAATTTTTTTTTGTATTCTGTGATATATTGAATCTTACCTTCTAAAAGGGTTTGGATCAATTAAGTTTAATACCAATGACTCTAAAAACTCAAGATGGGTGCAAACATGTTTTGTTCGTTAGTACTATACTGTGATATACTGTCGCAACTTACTTAAAGTATTGCCAATTTGTAAGAAATACAGATGATTAGTCAATTAACCACGACCAGAGCTCAAATAATCTTAATATGTAATGAGGAGAGGTATGTTTAATTCTTAACATTTCCCACTCCATCTCCAATACTCCGAAATGACTCAGTTAATAAATAAGAACTTGGTTGAAATGGTTACTAAACAGACGGAACGATAAAGTGTATTTTTCAAAGTAAGCTAAACGAGTGGACCTTACAAGTAACGATGTAAGGGGGCGTCAAAATCTGAGGAGGGTGCATCATATTTCCCCCTTATTTCATATAATACTAAACTGAAATAGATCAAATCCCTATTCAATACTCTCCAGTCTCCAAACCATATCTTTCCTCATCTATAGGAACTAGTTTAAAACAATCGACGTGGGCGGATTAAAACAATTAGTTGCATTGTGTTACTTTATATTTTAACATTGCAAATTTCTTGCATCGTGTATTGCGAGTTTTATTCAAACTCTCAATACCAATCAGAATGCCCTGAAGTTGTCACAAACCGATAGAGGTCAAAAACACTTCTCGTTTTGAAATAGATGGGAGCAGAAGTTGTATTATCTGATTTGTAAATTTAATGTTTAAGTACGATGAAGGTGCAACATGGTGAATACTCCATAACATTCTTTCAAATAATGTCTTTCAACAGCTTATAATACTAATATACAACAATTTACAAAATCAGCTTTGGTTTTTATATTTATACAAATACTTTATGTTAGCGCTACGGCCTATGCCCCCCACCCCGCACCAGGTGGCGTACCGATGGGGGGGGGGTGTGGGGGGCGGACCGACCCAGGCCCCGCTTTGGCATAGGCCCCCAAATTTTGAAAAATGTTAAAAAATCTGAGTGAGTATTTCCCGCCGATTTCCGGAGAATTGCTACCGATCTACTGTCGTATTTTCGACCGTTATTACGTAGTAAAGTCGTCATTTCTGGACAGTATTTTGCTTTCCATCGTCGTTTATAGCCGATATTACGCGGCAAGGACGTTAATTCCAGATTATATCATCTGTAACGTCTTCAATTACAGCTGATAATACGTGGATCGGTCGCCATTTACTTAGGTTGTTATTTATGTCCAATTTATATGTAATAATAATGTTATGTCTCGTAATTTTCGGCCGATTTTACATGGTGCGATCGTCTTTGGCGGCGGTTTACTACGTGATTTGGCAGGTCAGGATCATCCAAAGATTGGCGGGAAATACTCGCTCGAACTTTGGAGTATTTTTTTAAACTTTGAGTTCATTTGACTATTTAAATACAGTACTCAAAGTTTGAGTACTCGCACGCTCCTAATACATTGTATACACAAATACGAATAGGCCTTCTTCTTTAACCCCTAATGTATATATAGGCCCCTACAAATATATCCGCCGCCCCAGTGCCCCAACTACGACAGTATGCCACTGCCGCATCCCACGACCCGTTATGAGCGCCGACCGCCGCCCCCCCAAAAGCGCCGCGCCCCGTGCTGGAGCACGGCTCGCACTGCCCTAGAGCCGGTACTGCTTCTCATTGCCATTATAAAATGTGTCCCTAGTTTTGTGTATGCCAGGATTAAAAGAGGTCGTAGTCTACACCAATCACCAACAGAGTATACTGCTGTCAACTATTACTTATCCTCTCAAGGAGGGGATAATACAACAGTTGGTGTGTCAAGAAGCAAACACAAGTTGATGATTACGTGCTTTCTGGGGTGGAGATATTTTAAAAGTTGATGTAAATAACTAAAATAAATAGTTGACAGCAGCACAATCTGTCGGTGACCTAATCAAACTACTTCAATTTTAAATTCTAGCATAGACTAAAAGTGGGACAGCTGGACCATATGGATGGGATGTCTCTTTCAGTATTCATAGTCAATGGCAATACTCATAATATCGAATAAAATTTGATAAGCAGTAAAGTATGCACTGGTTGTTATACCAATGGGAGATGACATTTAAGTAGGCCTATTGGGCTTATGTATCGCGATACGTGTATCTCTTTTATCATACCATTTTTGTCGTATCGTGTCATTAGACTTTCACTGATGTATCTCATTGACTGGGTTAGGAGTTTAAGCAATATTTGTACAACATTATAATGGTTATTTCCAATATGAGCACTTACTGACAGTGAAAAACCGAAACCGACATTTGACCATCGGTTCTCGGTTTCGGTTTTTTTGTAAAAAACCGGTAAAACCGACAACCGACTTTAAGAACCGACACATCCCTACTTTCTTCACAATGTATGGAGGCAGCAGATGGAGGCTCTTCATCTTGGTATTTATGCCACACTTAATAATCTAGTCTACTTACTGTCTAATAGACTAACTGTTTTCGATTATGGTATCGGTATAGCCAGGTTTCAGTTTAGAGGTGTTCGGTTAAACGGGGTTTGTTTGGATTACCATTTACATTTTAGAGACCAGTGGGACATAGACATAATGGAATTTAAAAACAGTAATAGATCTTTGTTTGTTTCTGATTTATAAACTATTATACTACCTAGATTCAGCTCAAATGGATTTGTTTTGTGTGTGTTTACAAACCCAAACAAGTTTACAAGGCCAAACCCTGGTCTTGTTACTATCTAACGTCGACCTTTAGTAAGAAAGCATAATTAACTAATAGCCCAATCAAAAAAAGCAGCTGGTTCCAGCCAGTATCAAACGTTTAACAAATTTGTAGATTTTACTCAGGATTGATCTGGCGAACTTCAGATTACAAGGCAAGCACTCTACTATACCCGACCCAGCCAGCTGGTCTGAGTAGTTTTAGCATAATCAAGTCAAATAAATTCACATGTATAATATTAATACCCCCGTCACAGCATACCTGAATACTCAGCGAATTTACAATGGATATATAAATGTCTTAAATCTACTATATATTTGTCAAATCCACCGACTCACTCACTCACGTATCATCGCACAGCCTAAACTACTTGACCTAGAACCTTGAAATTTTGCATGGACGTTCCTTTTAGGGTGTAGGCACCCACTAAGAACTGGTTTGACAAAATTCAAAATTTTAGGGTGGTTTTCGGGGGGTTGAAGTTTTAGGAAAAATAGGACTGTACTTCCTGTACACTATCGCCTCTAGCGCCTAAACAAGTGAACCTACCTTCAATCTGATTGAAAAACGTTAGTGTGGAAATAAATTTTAAACATTTTTTGTCCAATAAATTTTTTGTCTATCTCTTATTGGTTTCCGAGTTATTTAGCAAAACGTGCCAACGTGAGCGTGCGGCGGCGGCCGGAATTGAAAACAGTATCGATAATGTAGTCCATATAAGTTTAATTGCTGTCCACATTGCAGTGTGCAGACTTTTAGCTATTAAAATTAAATTAATTGCTAATTTTGATATTATTTGCTGACAAAAAATCTCTGTGTTTGGTCATAATTTGATTCATAACTAAAAATATACTTTTAATTCGTTTTGAAAAGTAAAATATATAATATTTATATTTAGTTCTCACCAGCGAGTAAATTACAACAATCATACATCTTTGCCCAAGGATTGACGCACATTATTGGCTCTTTTCCCTCATCTAGCGTTTGTCTGTGCGTTTGTTGGTAGCGCTTTAAACCCTCATAGGGTTAATATTATACCTGGTGATGGCGCCAAGGCGAAACTGTATTCATACCCCGAATTCCTGTTATTCCTTCAGACTACCCTTTTCAGTTTAAACGTCTGCAATTCCCTGTGAGGGTCTGTTATGCTATGACAATCAACAAGGCTCAGGGGCAGAGTTTGAAAGTAGCTGGTGTGGATCTGAGAAGTGATTGTTTCGCTCATGGCCAACTGTATGTGGCGAGTTCAAGGGTGAGCTCTCCTGGCAGCTTGGTTATTTTGCAACCAGAAAGAAGAACAAAGAGTGTAGTGTACAGAGAGGTTCTTAGCACCTAAGAGCTTTTTCTCTCGAGCATAAGCCCTGTACAGTACTGAAAGATAGTTTTGATTGCATGTAAATAGAGTGTGAATAATCTGTAAATATCTGCTAAAATTTGTTAAGTTAATGAGGCAAGGGTGCCTGAAAAAAAACTTTCTATGGGAAACGAGCATCGTTACCAGCAAACCGGTTTCTTGGGAATTTCGTTTCCTGAAATAAAAATATTGATAATGAAAAATTAAAGTGCTATGTAAGTACCACAAATCGTCCGTTGCGAAGCACGGGTACACAGCTAGTACTACATAAAGCCACTTACCAAGTTTCATAAAAATATATTCACAAATAAGCGAAATATACAATTTGAATTATTCTCTATAAGAATAACATTGGGACTGAGTACGCAGGTTTGCTGCAACAAGGAACACAAAAAATGGGGTTTTATGCTAATATTTATATAACTCAACTAGGTGAAGTTGTATACCAGTTTTTATTCATTTATGTTCATAATTAAGGGAGACATAGCATTTAATTATTCTCCACAAGAATAACATGGGGGCTGAGTATGCAGGTTCGCTGCTACGGGAGCCTTTGGCAAAAAATTGTTTTTTTTTGAGCAAATATGAATAGACCACAACCAGATAAAGCCGTATACCAATTTTCGTCATTATACGTTCATAAATAAGCAAGATATAAAATTTTTCTTTTCCTCCATAAGAATAACATTAGACAACGTACTGTGTTTAGCACTTCCAATATCTCAGTAACCAATTGACATAGAGTAATGATCAAAATACCAAATTGTGTGTTTTTTTAAGCTGGATCTAATGGGAAAAACTAAAATTTGACTATTTAAAAAATTATATGTAAACAATTCAAAAAACTTATTTTTGGGGTACAAAACCCCCCCAAAATACCCCTTCGGATAGGGCAAACTGGCTAGTTTTCGAACTTAGTCATAAATATTGCTTTACAAGTTTATGCCAAATTTTATCAAAATCGGATCAGTTTTACGAGAGTTATCGTGCTCACGGACATATATATATACATACAGTTTCGAACAAATGGTGTTTTTGGGGTCTGGGGACCTCAAAACGAAAAGTTATCATGGTCCCGGGCCTAGGTCTTACCATGCCGAGTACGGTAATAGCTTCTTCTCAACAGGGGAAATTCACTAATAGAATTTCCCCTATAGGGAAGAAGCTATTACCGTAGTCGGCATGGTAAGACCTAGGCCCAGGACCATGATAACTTTTCGTTTTGAGACCCCAAACCCCAATTCCCCAGACCTCAGACCCCAAAAACACCATTCGTTCGAAACTGCATATATATATATATATATATATATATATATTTATACATGTGTCCGTGAGCACGATAACTCTCGTAAAAATTATCCGATTTTGATGAAATTTGGTATAAACGTGTAAAGCAACATTATGACTTTAAGTTCAAAAAACCAGCCATATCGCTCCATCCGAAGGGGTATTTTGGGGGGTTTTGTACCCCAAAAATGGGTTTTTTGAATTTTTAACATCTAATTTTTGAAATAGTCAAATTTTAGTTTTTACCATTGGATTCAGCTTAAAAAACACACAATATGGTATTTTGATCATTCCTCTACGTCAATTGGTAACCGAGATATTGCAAGTGCTAAACACAGTACATTGTCTAATGTTATTCTTATGGAGGAAAAGAAAAACTGTACATCTCGCTTATTTATAAACGTATACTGACGAAAATTTGTATACGGCTTCATCTAGTTGTGGTCCAGTGATATTTGCTCAAAAAATAAATTTTTCGCCAAAGGCTCCCATAGCAGCAAACCTGCGTACTCAGCCCCATGTTATTCTTATGGATAATAATTAAATGCTATGTCTCCCTTAATTATGAACATAAATGAGTAAAAACTGGTATACGACTTCACCTAGTTGAGTTGTATTGATTTTAGCATAAAAACCCATTTTTTGTGTTCCTTCATGCAGCAAACCTGCGAACTCAGCCCCAATGTTATTCTTATAGAGAATAATTAAAATTTTATGTATCGCTTATTTGTGAATATATTTTTATGAAAGTTGGTAAATAGCTTATGTAGTATTAAGACATTTATATCTCCAATGGAAATTCGCTGAGTATGCAGGTTTGCTGCAACGGGGGTATTTTATTTTCTATTTAACATCCAAAATTAAATCGTTAGTTATTTTAAATATATTTTAAATGGTTAAAATGAACAATTTATGTAAACTTTATTTATTTTCTTTCAGTTGCACTTGACTGCATTGTGAAGTGTTTAGAAAATATATATCTTATTTATTTAAAAAATATATATCCTCTTTTGTCCTCGTGTTTTATTTACTTAGTTAAAATTAGTGAAAACGAGTTTCCTCATGTATTTCTACAATAGTTTCAATAATAAACTCAACTATTAACCCTAGGAGTGGCGCCATGTTAACGCGTAGTGTGGCAAGCTAAATTTGGCGATTTTGCAGACCTTTTTTTAAAAATCCATATAAATTCAACCGTTAGAGTAAACAAGTTAACTTTATATTCATTTTGTTCAGAAAGAACAGGAGATTCTAGAAATAGTAAAATAATAAAGATCTAGACATTTTTTTCCGGTAAAGTGAAAAGAATAAGAAAATTTTGATTTTTTTTTTGAAATTTCAAAAGCAGCCAGGGTAAAATTTTTTCCACAGATTTTTTATGGAAAATTCATTATATACATTTTGTAGACAATCTAATTCCCTACATAGAAATATATAACATGTTGGGGAAAGAATTTTCTTATAAGTTTTTTGGGGCATAATGTAATAATAAACGGAAACCCGAAAAATGCGTAAACTGTACAGTGTTAGTTTGTGATGTAAATAAGTAATGTAATATATATGTATACTAATAATGATATATATATATATATATATTTGTAGAGCTAATGAAGTAAGGAATCCAAAAAAGTCATAGGTTTATGGTAAAAAATTATTGTCACTTATAAATACATGTAAATAAAATAGCGTTTTGGAATTTTTGCGTATTTGGAAAAAGAAATTTCACAGTTTTTAGTATATAACTTTTTGACCAAATATTTTACCCCCAAACCAATATAACCATGCTGTAGTACATTCAATTACCTACATAAAAATGTATAACACTTAGGGTAAATTATTGTTTTTATATGTGTTATATAGAAAATAATCATATAGTCGCGAACTTGGAAAATCTGTTGAAATTAGCCGAGGGCCTAGGCTGATATTTTTCAATGAGATGTGTATAAACATAAATAATGTCATATTATATATATTTATTATTACTACAGATGATAACAGACAATAAAATATATATATATATATGTACATATACATAGGCTCAAGTCTTTCTCTAGTAACTGTTTTATAAAGTTATCAGACATTATGCTAAAGAAAACAAAACACTTTATAAAACACCAATTTCCACACTTCAGTAATATTTATGCATAATATAATGCATAAAGATTACTGTTATATACACACAAACACTTCACTTACACTAAAAACTCCGTAATAATAAATTATTTAGTAATAACTCACTGATAATAGTTATAAAACACGAAAATATCAAACACGATTTCTCGAATGGAAAATATTTTCATTAGAAATAGCCTTGTAATAATTAACTCATAGCAGCTGACGGTAGAGTCAGTGCTGCCATCGCGCAACACCAAATTATTCGCCATTCTTTCTTCTTTCAAATAAGATATTATATGTCATGCAAATATAACATTACACTGGATATATATTCGATTTTGCAATCCGCCGGTTTACAGAAGAACAAAAATCGTCTGTGTTTATAAAATCATATGATCTGTCAAATCAATATATCGATCTAAAATTCCATACTAAAATGAAATATAACTCCTTGGCTGTGCATTGGTACTTCCCGCAACATCGTGCGACGAAAATTACCCGAGGTGGGTAATTTCAAAAAAGTCATGTTTTGACATTCCCCAAGTGTCGGCTGCAAGTATCGTGTCGCGCCTAAAATTCATTTGATTTCTAATCGTGGTGACATTGTTATATACCTGCTACAGGGTTTGTTTATGTAATAAAATGAAAGTTCAGAATATTATCTTTCGAATGATATATATATTATTCACTTTTGAGTTGATTAAT
This sequence comes from Allygus modestus, assembly GCA_963675035.1. Lineage (NCBI taxonomy): Eukaryota > Metazoa > Arthropoda > Insecta > Hemiptera > Cicadellidae > Allygus > Allygus modestus. The sequence continues at coordinate 236,187,913 of OY776111.1, read as the reverse complement.
AGTGGTTTATTTATGTTGCAAAATTTTCGGTCAAAATCCGCCGGAAACCGGCGGTCGCCACAATAGGCGACACAAAAATCCGCCGGAAACCGGCGGATCGCCACTCCTAGGGTTAAAGGTAGGAACAATTATCCTATCTCAAAAACTTGATGAGTGACAAGTCTTTAAAAGGAAAAATAGTATATTAAGGAAAAATATTTGATCGTAGAGGATCAAGTCACCAAATGTGTAAAATTGTACTTAAGTCAGGCCAAGCTTTTTCTGTGTATTGTAGTTGAATTTGCATCTATCAGGAAAAAATTTAGTAGTGTAACCAATGAGTATGGATACTGAAGTAAATGTTCTATCGCCGTTATGGAATGTGTCACCATAACGCACCAAAGAGCACTTTAAAAAGGTTTTACACACTAATTGAGGAAGTCTCTACACCGTGGCAAATCTAGCAGTAGCCACTGGAAGCTTGCTGCCCGGCGCTCGCGGTGGAAACATGTGGTGAACATCGAACAGCTATCACTGGTCTGGAGGGAGCCTACCCAAGGCCAACCCTCCCACAACATTCCTCTACCACCCTGGAGCTATGACAGCTTTGCTGTATGACAAGCCTTACTGTTGCAAAGCATTTCACAAATCCGCTGCTAAGTTGGTGTGGAGCTCGGGCATCCAGTGAAGCAAGGAGGGGTAAGAGAATGTATGTCGCAATGCACATTGCGGGTGAAGGGGACTGTGGAACAGACCGAGCGATTGTCAACGGCAGCACACTCCCTCAGAAGCTCAACAAAATATAAAAACTAACGTACACTCGAGCCAGCACAACCGTGTCATATAGATGGAAAGTATACATCAGTATCAATAGTCAAATGGTGTTAACAAAACCCTGATTAATTTGGTATCAATCATCGAGATCAGAATTTCATCTTTATTATAGTTCTGTCCTATGCAATCTAATGCTTCAATTCAAATTAACTAACAATTGTTCCCACTAAGAATCACTGGAATTTGGAATTTTCGTTCGACTAATTTACATGTCAAACCAAACACACACAGCAGAAACATGTGAATTGACTATCTACGAACCTGAACTCCTCAGTATCAGTAGAGAGGTCATGCTCCATATGAAGCATGACTTGAACCATCTCAGACACTATGATTGGCCACAGTGATGTGACATGGTGGGGTGACATTCTTAACAACAACACGCGGAAACACAGGAACACTTGCGACTGAACACCTGGCACTACCTGGGGCAGTCTCAAACTCTCTGCAAGCCTCTCTGTAACACAAGGTCGATGTTATGTAGTTTGGCCATGATTGGCCACAGTGATGTGACATGGTGGGGTGACATTCTTAACAACAACACGCGGAAACACAGGAACACTTGCGACTCAACACCTGGCACCACCTGGGGCAGTCTCAAACTCTCTGCAAGCCTCTCTGTAACACAAGGTCGATGTTATGTAGTTTGGCCATGATTGGCCACAGTGATGTGACATGGTGGGGTGACATTCTTAACAACAACACGCGGAAACACAGGAACACTTGCGACTGAACACCTGGCATCACCTGGGGCAGTCTCAAACTCTCTGCAAGCCTCTCTGTAACACAAGGTCGATGTTACGTGGTTTGGCCATGATTGGCCACAGTGATGTGACATGGTGGGGTGACATTCTTAACAACAACACACGGAAACACAGTAACACTTGCGACTGAACACCTGGCACCACCTGGGGCAGTCTCAAACTCTCTGCAAGCCTCTCTGTAACACAAGGTTGATGTTATGTGGTTTGGCCATGATTGGCCACAGTGATGTGACATGGTGGGGTGACATTCTTAACAACAACACACGGAAACACAGGAACACTTGCGACTGAACACCTGGCACCACCTGGGGCAGTCTCAAACTCTCTGCAAGCCTCTCTGTAACACAAGGTCGATGTTATGTGGTTTGGCCATGATTGCAGAGCCAATAAAATACCTACTAGTGTCGACTACAAAAATTACTATTCAGAAGAATATTTATATCTCAATCCTTTTGAATATTGATATCTGTTATGACTTTTTTTTTAATCAATTATATGCAATGAGGCAAAAACTGGTAACTGCAATTTTGGTGAATACATTTTGTTTTTAACTCTACTTGAACATTTTTATTAAAATTAAGCTTGCACCACTCATTGTGTGGTGGCAGAGGCATATTGCTAACCTTGAATGTCTGGTGTGTGTTTGTGGAACTGGTCCTTCTCACTGCAGAGGATGACAAAGGCAAGTCGCTTGAGCAGCTGCGCTCTCTGCTCGTACTCCTGCTCTCGGGAAGAGAACAGACTCAGCGAGTTGCCTTGGCTCATGGACACTCGGCCTGCACACATCATCACACTCTCATACCAAATGTTACTGACTACAAATCCAAAGTACAAATGCTTCATAAGGTGATCATTAGTTTTTAACATTTAATATTTAGTTCCAAAATGCAACATAACTAACAAAAGTGAGTTAAAGTGAGTTTTCTGACTATAATTTTGCAAAGACCTGCCAAACCCCTTACAAACTACTATCAACTTTCACTTACATCATTGTAAATTGATTTAAAAATGCTTCTGACCATGTGTTAGTAACTAGTTTTTTAATTTTTCAAAATAGAGTAAATTGGTTTCACAGTAACTGCCAAATGGTATAGTAACATGTAATTTAATCAACAACAATTATTACTACAAGGTTCCTACACAAACTAGATAATCTAAATCACTGTTTTTACAGCCTAAAATGTTTGTTAATTTCAAAGCCAAAATAGTAATTCAAATTGGAAACGCTCCACAAATGAAAACCCAACCACTCTCAATCAACTACGCCTTTAACATGTATTTAACACTAGGCAATTTCACAGAGCGACTTCATTTGCAACCTATGCTATAGTATCAAATCAAATTAAATACAAATATTCTTTTTTTTATAAGTACAAATCCTGTACATAGATTGTGTCACAATATGGTTATTCCCCTGAATAATAGGGGTGTGCGGGTACTCAAAACTTTGAGAAACTCGACTCGGATGTTTTGAAAAATATTCCAAAGTTCGAGTGAGTATTTCCCGCCGATTTTCGGACAATCTCTAACGATTGCGACGGGACAAATCGCGTAGTAACGGCCGCAAAAGGCGATCGCATCACGTACAATCGGTCAAAAATTACGATCAGACTGTGAATTTAAAACTAAATAATTAATAAATGACAACGGAAAACATAATATCGGCCAAATATGACGACTGGATCTCGTAATAAAGACCAAAAATGACAACCAGACCGAGAAATTAAAATTAAATAATTAATAAATGACGAGGAAAACATAATATCGGCCAAAAATGACGACTGGATCGACTGAAAGAAAATTACAATGTAAACGTAATTTCGGCAAAAGTGGCAACCGGGCCACTTAATATCGGTGGTAACTACTATCAACTACAAGCAAAATTCTCAGCTTATTTAGTCATCTAATATTGATTATGAGCAATGTCCGGACAAGGTGATATTGGCCAGAAACGAATGTCAAACCTGTTTTGTTTGTCAATACTATGTAATCCAGTTTGATTTACTGGCCAAAAATTTGTATTGCTCCTCATGTATTAGTATTATATTGGTATTCAACTTCATTACACTATTTGAAACTACCACCTGATGGCAAATGTTTGCTCCAAAATACTCAAAACTCAAAAATAATTGGCACTACTCGACTCCATTAAAAAATCACTACTCGCACACCCCTACTAAATACATATATATACATGGTAAGGCAAGGCAAGTAAGAGTAAATACACGCAACAGCACAGCCGATTCCTGTACAAAAATGAGACCCAACAGACCCCCATGAAACCTCCAGAGTCCAAGCTTATTTATTCAGTGGTTTGTTTGCATAAATTCATTTAAAGAATAATATGGGTTTTGGAAGAAAAATGTTTTTAGTCTGGTCTTAAATTTAATTTTTCAATTCTAAAGGCAACATTCTATAAAATGTTGATCCCATAATATATATAGGTTTTTTGTTAAAAAAGACAACTTATATTTTTGAATGTCAATATAATTTTGATGCCTTGTGTTATATTTATGTATATTACAACGCAATGTTATTTTCTCCGAATTAGTTTTCAGGTAAATTATACATTAAAATATATACTGGTTATAAACAGTTACTATTTCTAAGCTTTTAACATATTCTCTAACATGTGTATCATGTCGAAGCTTTAGCATGACCCTTATTGTTTTTTTTTGTAAAATTGAAGTATGTGCTTCCATAAATGGCATGCCATCCACAATGTGAGAATGTATGTGAGCATGGTAGATAATTTTCAAGACTGTCAGGCTACACAGATTTACCATTCTTTTCAAAACTAATATTCCAGAACTGATTTTTGTCATAAGATTTTTTACATGACCGTCCCAGCTCAGATTATTATCTGCCTCCAAGCCTAGAAATTTGGTATTATAAATTTGGTAAATAAATTTGGACAGTAGAGGAAACTGTCTTGCCTGGCAAGGAAATTCTCAGCTAACTCAAGGTTTTTTAAAGTGTTCAAAATCCACAGCTTATTCACGGTTTTGGGTGGGAATCCTGTACTAGTCAACACATTACTAGTAAAAATCTGCAACTAAACATAAAAAAAGTGTTTTACATTTGATGAAGCTGTATGAAACTAAAACCATGATACATCAGTAGAAAACTTCCCAACTCACTACAAGAGAGGGACCTCACTGAAATCAGCACCAAATAAATGACTTCTGCATCAACCTTTCTACTCACTTGGGAAATTTCTTCAAGGAACCTTCCAGAACTAACCTGTCATTTACAAATTAAATTTACAATCATGAATAGATGTATTTCTTGACTAAATGTACGTAATTCTTGACTCTATTTAGTAATCTTAATGATTGACAATAAAGATGATTGTAGTTTTGATTTCATTTTCAGATTCAAAACATCCCACAATTTGGAACAAGTAGAGATAATATTTTAATTTGTTTACCTGAATACCGTCCTCACAAGGATAACATGTGTGCAAACTTTCAACTTTGTATTGTCAGCGGTTCTGGAGTAATAGCATTTAAATTAAAATGACATACAGAAAAATAACAAGAAAACTAAACATTTGAGAACATACTTTTAAAGGAACTTTTTTAATTTTTGCATAAATAATCAAAGGTTGTTTTAGAAACGATCGCCATAAGGCTATTCATAAGGCTGTGACGTTTTTTATAAGGTTTTGAAAAATGAATACAACTAAAACTGACAATTACCAAAATGTTTGAATTGGGGTGGACAACTGTTTCTACTTAAAACACTTACTGGCCTTTTTTGCTTCAAAAGCTGCAGCACCATAACTAAGATTTTGTAGTTAAATCCAATTTTTTAAATTTGGATTGAGGGTTCAAATCTTGTCTTAACCAGTGTATTTTTGTTCAACTCAAGGAGAGTTCACTTGGCTGTGGCAGAGTTAAAGGGGAAGGCAGATCTTAAACAAACATTGGGTCCAAGATGACAGGATGAGTGGATTTATTGTGAATTGCATATCTGATCAGGTGCTACCCTTTACCTGTTCTTACTGTGTGTTTGTCCAGCGGAAGCACGTTTTATTAATAATTTTAAGTGTTCAGTTTAGGGATGAGTCGATTCCAATTTTTTCGATTCCGAATCCAGTTCCGATTCTTACAAATCGAGTCTCGATTCCAATTCCATAGATTCCTAATAATAGGTAAAATAGCAAAGTAATGTTTTAAAAATGATTAAAGACAATAAGTCAGTCGTTAATTGACTTTTATTTAATAAATTGAGACAATCAGTTGGTTGGTGATTATTTTTCATTAATAAAATAAAATAAACACAAAAATAAATAATAAAAATGTTTAATTGCATGTTTATCTTTCATATAATTGTTACACTTTGTTACATTTTTTTTAAAATTGGTTTTCTTGTGCTATAAAACAATCACTTTGGATGTTACCTATTCTAGACCAATAAAAATACATTTTTAATGTTAATATTAAATTTAGGGTTTTAAATTTTGTATAACAGTTGGAAAACAATTTTTCTTTAAATAATTAATTTTTAATGATTGTAGATCAACGTTTTTAAATATACTGTAATGCTATTTAGCAGATTATTGTAGTTAATTATGAAACTAACTATTCATGGGGAAAAACGTGGTTGTAAGATAATGACTCAAAGAAATAATGTTGGTCAGCCAACTGATTTATTGCTTTCAACCAGACCCCAACCCTCCCCTCCTGTCCCGCCTTCCTTCCTTATCTCAAGGGTCAGATTTTTTGCCCCCGACCCAAAGACTCCCGGTGCCCCTCTCTTACTTATCTTACTTCACAGGTGTCCATAAATAACTCACCTGTCATTGTCTCCTTTCATCTGAGCTAAAAATTTAAATTTTAGGCTTATTTTTCCTTATTTCAGTCATATACTTTGTTAAACATTAGTTAGCGGCGTAAATCTGAAGCTATGTAATTTTCAACTACTCGACTCAAATTTTCGATGGTTAGCGGCGTAAAGCTGGGTAAACGGCGGGAGTATCGACGGCTTGTAATACAAACCAAGAGAGGTTCAACTACTCCATTCACAAGTTCGGCGCTCAATAAATTAAGGGAACAGAGTAATTCTATACATATTTTGGTTATTTATTTAGACTCAACGCTAGCATGGAAATTTCATACCAGGTCTATCACTTCTAAGTTGTCTAGTGTTTGTAACTTGCTTCGGAAACTAAAAACCTCTGTTTCTCAACATATGTTGGTTATGGCCAACTTAAATTATTTCATAGTCACCTCATGTTAGTAATTAGGTTTTGGGGAGATAGATCCTTCTAGTGGCTGTCATATTCAAAAGGAAGACGTGTGTAGCTGGCTAATGCTGGGGTTAGACAATCACTCAAGTAGAATACGTAACCATGCAATATGCTAATTAACAAACTGTATGTTCAACATGTCGTACTCATGAGGTCGCGGAAGGTGGCGGTGTCCTGGCTCATGAGGTTGTCGACGATGGTGCGCCAGAACGCCAGAGTGCGAGCCTCCATCTGGAACAGCGTGGAGTCCAGCAGTAGGTCCATGACGTCCTTCCGCCAAGCTTTGCGCGTGTACTGGAACCCCGACAGGCTGGCCACCAGCTGCGAGCACGCGTAGAAGCTGCCTGCGTTCCTCACTCTGCACATACACACGTCATTTGTTAACACGTTCACTGCGGGTGGGTCAGTATGGACCCATGGCAATCGCAGCGCTCATGCGCCAAGGTCAATACTGACCCTCGCTACAGTGCATTAGTTCATCGCTCAGTGTGAGCCTAGCCTTAGTTGGAGGGGGACCTAAACTGTGTTACCGCGTAGTGCACGACCTGCTCTTTATTTTGGAGGTTGATAGTAAATTTCCCACAATATTCAGGCCTTCGCATTCATATTGTCCAACTCAGTCCTTCTAGATGGCAACCTGGTTGACTACTGCCATATGGATTGTGCTGCTACCTGTTGGCGTTTTTTAGAACTATGTCCAGTTGTGTTGTAATGCAGTACATCACCGTACAGTGTTTTTATAATTTGTTAGCCAGGAATCCAAAATGTGACTGCGCCTATCGTAACAGTTGCCGCGTGGCGGGAACACACACCCGGGCGTGCCCCGCAGCCAACGTATTAAATAATGATCTAGAAAAATATAGGACACCACTATATTGCCACCACTATATAGGACACCTCCTCATTGACCACTAGATCATACAGTATGTGATCAAGGATTTGAAAGAGGTACTACTTTCACTACTTTGCCAAATGTTGTATAAATTTACCAAACAAATAATTTGGAGGCGATTAAAGTTTTTTGTGAAATTATTGTTTCAAGAGAAAAATGACATGAGATTGGGGTGGGGATGGATCTTGATGGGTTTGTGTTTTAAAGAAATGAGGGGGCTAACAGGAATGATGGTGTGTTAGTGATACTGTGAGTGTGTTGATGCTAGAGGCAGAGCTGGATGTAGTCCAATGCCTTCCCTGCGACCTTGCTTATCACAACAAAGAGTTCAGCTTGCAAAGAGACTTAAAAGAAAACTAGTTTGTAATACAATTACTAATAATAATGCTTTCGGCAGTTTCATTCTTACTTTACTTTTTATTTTTAATTAAACGTTTTGTTTACATAACCTTCCTACCGATGAAGATGTCTAAAGTGGCATCGAAAAGTTTAGGTAAACATAAAAATTGAAGTAAGAATAAAACTGCCAAAAGTGTTATTATTAGTAATTATAACAATGGCTTACTTAAGTTTAAGAATTAAAAAAAACAACCTCGATACACATCATTTTTTATTACAAAACTAAAATTTTCGGCTTAAGCCTTCATCAGGAGTACAATTTTCAAAAAAGAATTGAAATAGTTTATAATAGATGGATCGTGGTTAGTGGTAAAAACTTTTATTTAATATAAAATCAAACATACAAAAAATGAATTATATGCATGCAAAGTTTTACATTTAAAATGGAATAGATAGTGCAAAGCTAATAATTTACCAATATTTTATGTGTTCAGGAAGTGATGTACTTACGTGTGGTTTTTAAGGTAAGGCGTGACATTGTACATGAGGGCAGTGAGCAGTGCTACCACCCTCTCCTTCTCCTGGCTGCCGTAGGTGACGTCCAGCAGGGGTGCCAACAGCTGGGCCAGCACAGTCAGGGCTGCTACACTGTACTGTGCCACTGACGTGGTACCTGGGCTATCTGCAACACCACACATACTGTATTGCTGTGCTGTGCTCTGCTGTCTAAAATAACTGATCCTTATAATTTTTCCCGACAAGTTTCAATGACTCTAGAGACATTCTGGAAATAATTATCTTCATTAGTACTAATATGATCTGGATGCTTACATTTTTCCTTGTTAAATGTAAATTGATCACCAATTTATTTAAGTTTTCAATAGAATAAGGTAAATAAATTGAAACTCTGATTTAAAAGTATTAATGTGTATTATTTATTATTTTTACCTGTAGGATCTGTTTTTATTTTCATAAAGTCAAGGCATAAGTTTTTAAGTTATCCGGAATTCAAAATCCCTGGAAAATTTGAAACAACATCAAATTGATGATACATTCACAAGGCTGGCGCATCTAATTATTCATAAGCTACCACCCCTCAAGGGGACGACCCGAGCGTTTACTCAGCCGCGGTAGCCCCTGTTCAGGAACTTACGGCTGTGCTACTATTCTTGGCAACCACTGTATCTACGCCAGTGTTGTGGAAGGGATTCGGTCGAGTGTTGCCGCATGTAGGGAACATATGTATGGTGTGGTGTTGTAAACAGTATAGATTACCCCCATTTTTGTTGCCATTGTACATTCTGAACTAATTGTATAAACATGTTTTTAGGAGTAGTAGGATGTTAAAATTTGAAGTTCTGTAGATAAATAAGTAGCATTAGTGTACCCTGCATTGCAATTCAACAACAGATTATCATCCGGCGCTGCCGTACCCAAACAAATCAAAAATAATAATCAGCACCTAGGTAACCTTCCCATCAAAAGTAAAAGTGACAAAGGAACACATGTGTTTATATTGACTTTTATTAATATAAATATATACTCCTCAACAATCATCAAGTAATTATTTCAATAGTATAAGGATACATTAATTAAAAAACCACACATCAAGACCAAGTAGTAAATATAAACAAAATATTAATAAATATTACAAAATTAAATAATAAAAGGTAATGAAAACAAAGAATGAAGACAATTTTACAGATTGGCCAAGAGATCTTTTAATGTAAGACCAAGAACTAAATACACTAAAATAAATGAACAAATATAGACAAAATTATTGAAACAAAGTGAGGAACCGAAATTTTTAGGGTCTCTGTTGAAGCAAAGCTGCGTAGTCAGTATAATGTTATTCTTCTGGAGGATTGATAACATGTTATATACCACTTATTTATGAATATATGTTGATAAAACTTGGGTCATAGCTACATGTGGTGGTTAGGTATATGTAGTTCCATTTGAAATTTACTGAGTATACAGGTTTGCTGAGGCAGGGGAATTATCCTATAAAAAGTAAGGGAACAAAATGCTGATAAGATATCTTTTGCTAGCCATATTAAACACACGATTAAAACCATTTCAGGAACTTCCTAGCCTTAGTGAGACGTGAGTTTTTATTCAGATAAGAAAAACACATAACCTAAATAAACTTGACTCATCAACAAAATTACCGACTCATTTAACCTCTTTATAGGGACATAAAATAATGTAAAAATAACAAAACAGTTAAATATTACAGGAAGTTCAAATATTATTAATATTTTTATAAACATAAACCAATTAAAAATCAACAAAGCATTAGTGGAAGCCAGCCCCTTCCCAAATAGCAGAAAAATAAACCTGAAAAAACAGATAAAAAAGGAAAATAATGAAAAAAAATTTGTAAAGTGCAAAAATCAAGAACAACACATTAGTTACCTACCTTTAAAACCAATAAAATGGCTCCAATCAAAACCAAATCACCACACATTCTTCGATGCCATCTGAGATAAACAAATTGCCACAATCATTTAAGAAGGCTCGATTCACAAGAACGAGTTGTCAGAATCGCCACGATCACTTGGCTGCGTATGCGCTACCAGGTTACGGATTTGGGAAAACTAGAATTTAACAATCTTCTATGCAAGAAATATGCATATTGCCGTGCACACAATATATATTATAGGAACATCAGTATTACTGAGTAAATATAATAGTTTATTATTGCATGTCAAGAAATTTATCTTTAAACCTCAAATGATGAATCCAGTTTAAAATGTATCCGATTCTGATCAAACTTGAAATAATAAAGTTCTGTTTAACACGTTCAGTGCGGGGTGCGGGAATTCTGGCAGTTGCTTGACAAGGAAACAAATACAATTATCATGATTTAACATGGTTAATGCAGTAAACATGTTCATGTTTACAAAGATTTTCAGAATTGAATTTCTCTAAGGTTATAATCCTTCACATAATCTAAGTTATCTTCATTTGATCACAATTTTTTAAAGTGAGAATGGAGTTTTAAGAAAAGGAACCCAAGTAAAATTGTATAATATTGTTATTATTAGTTTAAAGCTATCCTAAACACAATTTAAAATTAGCAATGTTTGCATAGTTTCTCTTCTAATGTCCCAGCCTAACTCAAAGGGCTAATTACAGTCTCTGCCCAAGGAGCAAGATTATTTTGAAAATTTATATTAACATGTAAGCGTGAATATTTTTCCCATCAAGATTTATTTGAGCATATTTTAAACTAGGTTGACACATTCGATTGGTAAAACTAACTTCCTCGACAGCCTGATACTCTAAACTTTGTAGTTTATTAATGCATCTTGATCATATGCACTTGTGCGGCAATACACATATTACCAAAAGAGAAGACTTACTATTCCAAATTTTCTCAGATCTATTATGAATACTTGACCATTCCAATGTTGCCATTCCAACATTTCTACCTTGGCTAGCTGAACCTCCGTAGTCCTTTCCAAAGATCATGGCAATTCGGTTTTCTTTGATAATCCCAAAAGTGTACAATTAGTTTCTCCCCAATACTGTTTGGTAAAACTAAAATAATTTAAACGATTTGTTGACTCAACAATACTCAGAAATCATCCTCTTTCTGACTTTCAAGTCAAAATAAATTATATCTGCTCAGATTGTGATTATGTTTTTTGTTAAGAAATCAAACTGTAATTATAAGAGGCTTAATGCGCTTTTCAAGAATCTATTTAACATGTAAGGCTAACTTGCTAATTTCTAATGACATGCACTTTCTGCAGATTTGACGCTGACTTTTGTGCCAAAAGGAACAAAAAATGGGTTTTTATGCAAATATCAATAGAACTCATTTAAATGAAGTCACATACCAAGTTTCATTCATATACATTCATAAATAAGGGATATATAACATTTGAATTAATCTCCATAAGAATAACATGGGGACCGAGTACCTAGGTTTGCTGCTACGGGAACCATAGGCGAACCCAGATGAAGCCATATACCAAGTTTCGTCAGTTTATGTTTATAAATAAGCAAGATATAATTATTTTCTTTTTCTCCATAAGAATAACATTAGACAACGATTAGCACTTTCAATATCTCAGTAACCAATTGACGTAGAGCAATGGTCAAAATACCAAATTGTTTGTTTTTTAAGCTGAAATCAATGGCGAACTTTAAAATATAATTTAAATACAAATTACACGTGAAAACCCCAAAAAACCCATTTTTGGGGTACAAAACCCCTATGGATGGTGCGATTCATCTGGTTTTCGAACTCGTTCAAATAAATGGTACTTTACACCTTAGTTCCAAATTTCATTAAGATCGGACCTTTTTTATGAGAGTTATCGTGCTTACGGACACACACACACACACACACACACACACACACACACACACACATATACAAATTTGAACGAATGGTGTTTTTGGCATCTGGGACCTCAAAATGAAAAGTTATCATGGTATTGGGCTTCAATTTTACCATGTCACCTACGGTAATAGCTTCTTCCCTATAGGGGAAATTCACTAAAAACAAAAACCAGTATTAATGATATTTGTAAAACTTCTCTTTATGAGAAAAAAATTTCATGCTAGGGAACATTGAAGAAAGATAATAATTTTTGGTTGTCTGTATTATCATAAATACAGAGGTTTGACTTATTCAAGGAAACAATTGCAATGAATCTAACCGATGTATGTCAAACATCCGCTACCCTTGTAACTGACTACAACTAAAATAGCTAAGTTATGATGCTATAACTAACATGACGTGGAAGCTAAGAGAGAAACAACACTGAGAAGGGAAAGGAAATTACTGAGTGTTGGGTCGTGCACACTGCAGTCCCTCATGCAACATGGCACATGAGATGATGGATGTTGATGGACCTATAAACTACTACTGTACTCCGGGAAAACTGATCTTACGAATTTCAAAAGACATCAGTTTCTTTAGGTAATTTTTGAAGTAATTACGTTCAAACATCATTAAAGTTGGGCTGAGGAATAAGCGTCCTATGCGAGAATAATTGTTGAATGTAGTGGTGATAGAGAGGAAGGTGTTCTCCCACAAAACTCCCCCTTTTAAGCTCAGCCTTTTCCAGAGCTGATTCCTCAAGTACAATGTGGCAAAATTTGAAAGTATGTATAATTTAATAAGTATGTATTCCTCAAACCAACTGCTTTGTCAGGTTGAATTTTTGTTCACAATGTATATTTTTAATCTGTTTTGTCCACACTAAATAAAGCATTAAACAAACTCTGAAGTTGCAACTCCACTATTATTTTAAATGATGTTATGAAACATGAGCATTATTACTATTATTATTTATAAAACTTGCGGACACTTCAAGATCTGTTCAACTGTGTCAACAGCTGATATAAACTAAACTCCAGTAAAATTACTACCCACCAACCTGCCCACATTATTTTGTGTACGGCAAACTAAAAGTAAAAAAACAACAAAATTGATTCAACCGATGAGAATCATAATAGACAGGGCTTTTTCACTCTCACAATTCATTCCATTTCTCTCGCACAGGTTCACCAAAAAGGTCGCTTAGTCAATGGCCCAACCTTAGTGATAAGTTTACTTGTAATTTAGACATCATAAAAACGTGAAGTAAATAGTTTCTTAGTTCATAGATACATTTTCAGTGTTCAAAAGTACATATTCAATTTCATGGAAATTAACAATATAGTCAAAATACTTCCAAATGTCAACTACAGTGTCATTCATTGCAAAGAGATTTAGAACAGTTGTTAAATGATAAATATAGATATTTTATGTCTCTGTTAAGTATTAAAGGAAGGCAACAATTTATAGTGATATATTAGCAATTTAGACTCTGTAAACAATTTTCATTTTCTGTTGTAGTACCACAAGCTAACATTTTTATTTTAGGAAAATTATACATTAATAAGAACAAAACTGTAAATTAAATGAGTTTGTAACTACAGCACTCTTAAATGTGTCATACATCCAAGTAGAGAAAAAGGTGGTTATACCGAAGAAGGGCATGAATCATCACCATCTGATAAACAACTATGACAGTATGCAATTACGTTTATATTAGGGGTGAGCGAGTAGTGATTTTTTTAATCGAGTCGAGACTCAAGTTTTGAGTATTTTTGAGCTAGTATTTGATATCAGTTGGTGGTTTCAAATAGTGTACAGTCAACTCCCGATTATCCGGGAGCGGGTTAATCGGGTTGCGGTTTAACTGGGGTCACGAAAGGTTTATTTTTATTATTTGTATTTATCCCCTTCTAAACATAAATAGAGCAATAATAAAAATTTGTTTTGCCAAATTATCTCCAGAATCGTATTTAATTTACTTTATTTATCAGAATAAATACTATACAAAAAATTTAGTAAATACAAAATAATCTCAGAGTCTGTCATCTCGCTAATGATCACGTCATGTGGGCGCGTGATGGGGAGCGATGATCTTGACACTGCTCTAGACACTGCAACTGACAAGGCAGTGCGCAGACGGACGGTCGGACACGGATGTCTAAAAATAGAAACATCTCAAAACAATCACCCTTCGCCGCTATTCACCCTTACGGGGTTTTCCCTCAGTGCGAAATTAATTAGCATACTGTTCGGTGTAGGTTAGAGATGTCGGTGTTTCGAGATCTTTAACCTATTAAATATCATTCGGCATTTTTTATAGTATTTACTGCTATCAGCCATTGCTAGTATTAAATATTATTATCGTGATTGTTTGTAGACGTTATCACTATTTCAAGATTTGCAAAAGTATTTAATTTACATAAATATATCTTCAATGACATTAAAACACAATATTGTAGTATAAAAATGTTGATAAATCTTTATTATATTCGTAATATTCAACTAATTGAATCCCTTTGTTTTAACCATGGTTTTGGGTTATCCATGACCCTCCAACCGGTCATTACCCCGGATAATCGGGAGTTGACTCAATCGAGACTCAAGTTTTGAGTATTTTCGAGCTAGTATTTGCTATCAGTTGGTGGTTTCAAATAGTGTACAGTCAACTCCCGATTATCCGGGAGCGGGTTAATCGGGTTGCGGTTTAACCAGGGTCACGAAAGGTTTATTTTTATTATTTTTATTCATCCCCTTCTAAACATAAATAGAGCAATACATGAGTATCAATACAAATTTGTGGCCAGTACATTCAAAGTGGATTATGTATTGACAAAGAAAGCACGATTTAATTCGTTTCCGGCCAATAAAACATGGCCCGGTTGTCATTTGGCCAATATCACTTTGTCCGGAAATCGTTTATAATCAGTTTTAGATGACGAAATCATTATTTACGGTCGATATTATGTATACCGTTTGTCATTTTCGGCCTTTATTACGTGATCCAATCGTCATTTACACACGTTTGGTTGTTTTTTATGGCCAATTCATATTTCTAGTTGTAATTTTCAGCCGATTGGATGTGACGCGGTCGCCATTTGCAGCTGTTACTACCCAATTTGGCCAGTCGCTATCATTAGCGATCGGCCCGAAATCGGCAGGAAATATTCGCTCCAACTTTAGAGTATTTTTCAAAACTAAGAGTCGAGTCTGAGTACTCGCACACCCCTGGTTTATATATTAAAACAAAATCAAGCTTATATAAAAATACTTCATTCTTCATAGAATATTACATATTATAAGTACAAAAAAACGGAATAAAATAAGCCAACTAAAGTTCTGTGTAAGAAATTACTGACAATTTATTAAAACATTTGAAAAACTAAAAAATATACGCTATAAACATAAGAAATTGAAAAACATAACTGTATAACAATTTACTTCCAAAAACTTAAAAGAATACAAACTGAATTGCAAAAATTTACTTTAAACAAACGAAAAATGAAAGTATACTTACAACTTAAGTTTTTAAAATATAGGAGTCTGAGGTACACTGAAAAATCGGTCCCGGTATGGTAAAAAACCAATAACAGTGTTGGTTCAGTACAGAACATAACATCGGTGTAGATTAGGTACAGTAAATTACAATACATAAAAAACAAATATGTAAAAGCTAATCTGTATAACAAAACAAATGGTTGAAATAAATAGCCTAGGAAAAAATTAGCCTCCTTACAATTTGCATTACACTGATCGACGAGGGTGTTATTTATGGCTTTCTGTGAATAAAAGTAAGAAGGGTGGGTTCAGGTCAGAACGGGCATCTTGAAAGTAAGAAAAGCAGAAGAGAGGGCGGAGAGGGGGAAAAGGAAAAGTCCAGTCAAGAGCGATAAATTCCAGGGTCCAGTTGTGTGACAAACATGTTTGTTCTTGAGTCAGAAAAGGCATAATATAATTCATTCTCCCCCCATTGTAATTTAAGTGAAACTGCTTTTATTTTATTTTGTTTTATTTGTTGTAAATAATGATTTGTTCAATATTAAATTATATACAAATTTTGTTAAAAAAATGTGATCGAAAATTAGCAACTAAGTGAAAAACTAACTACTACTTTATTTTAAATGGTAACAGAACTTGTAATTGTTTTATTATATTGTAGGTTTAAATTTTATATCATGTTGTATCTTTGATAACTCATCACAAAATATAAAAAAAAACTGAATTTCGAATTAAAAATAATGTTAACAATTAAATCATTTTAAAGGTGATTTAGCCACAAAACTAAAAACATATCACTTTACATACACATTAGTTTACTAGCAATTCTAGCTCCTGGAAGGCATTTAAGCGAAACTCTCTAAATTATTTGAGTTTTGCAGTGATTCAAATGTTTTTTTTCTGAAGAACAAAGAGATGGTTGACATTTTTTTGTGAGCAACTACCCCACAGAGCAATCCCATATGACAGATAGCATTGAATTAGATCGTAATAGTCCATAAGCAATAACTCGGTGAGAAAGTGTTTTGAAAGTCTTCTGAGCAGATATAACGCTGAAGAGACCTTTCAAACACTGTTGAAATGATCAGCCCACGTCAGCTCATCGTCAACGAGCATTCTAAGGAATTTAGTGTAACGAACTTCTTCGATGACTGTGTCATCATCTATCATTGCAGTCGGACGGCATATATTCAGAGCGTTCTTGCCTCCAAATATCATGCAGTTAGATTTTGAAGGATTTACTTTGAGATTTATTTTTGTTTTCAAAGTAATGAATGCAAGAATTGATTTCTTTTTCTTACGAAATTGAAACACAAAGTCATGTTGTCTTCATACTGGAAGAAGGACAAAGGACTTAATTATAAAAATATTTAAAAAAGCTCAAAGATCACCAGACCGGATATTTGAGTCTACTTTATTCTAAATAGATAGAAAGTAACTCTTTTATCAATATTTCTCAGTAACCTCGCCTAAGTGTGCTGTTCAACACTGTTATGTGGTGTAAAAAGTAATTTAGGGTACATTTAGACATTTATACTTTCTGACAGCCAGATACAGAGGTTAGGCTTAATGTTATTTATAACACTTTCATGTGTATAAATCTACTATTAAAACATGAATAATGTTAAGATTAATAGTAAGCTTTGTATTTAGGTAATCAAATAAAACAATCCTGATGGTTATTTTGTGTGTATCACCGCCAATGGAATTTTATAATGTTTTGATAGGGAACAGTCCAAACCTTAGTATTGTTATTATCGACCTTTAGTAGGGGGGGGCGAGTACTAAAGACTACTCGAAGGCCGAGTTGAGTAGTTGACTACTCCTGCCAATTACGCCGAATAGTTGAACATTGTATATACTCCCGCCGTTTACCCACGTTTACACCGCTAACAAATGTTTAACAAAATAATTGACTGAAATAAAGAAAAATAAGCTTAAAAATCTATGAAAGGAGACAACAGGTGGGTTATTTTTGGATACCTGTGAGTTAAGATAAATAAGAGAGGGGGAGGAGGCACAGGGAGTGTTTGGGTCAGGGGCAAAAAATCACTTTCTCGTTCAAGTGTTCTGGTTTTGATGAACTAACCCAACAACTTTGTTTGTATATATATTTGTAATACTTGTTTACTGTTTTCAACAACAACAACAAACTATTGTTGTTGAAAACAGTATATGTTTATTATTTTTCATTTAAATCATTATTCATTCATGGTAAAATAAAGGTTAAAATAAAATTAATAATACAATAACATTTTATGTTTATAAATTAAAGTTTAATATGTAAAAAACATTGTTTTCCATACAAAAATAAAATGAGTTTTTTTTTTACTTTTTAAAGAACTACATGACTCGACTCGATACTCGAGTAGTTTGGTTCAATGCTCGACTCGACTCGATTTAAAAAATCCCTACTCGCCCACCCCTAACCTTTAGTTGGAAAAGCATATTAATCCAGTACCTCCACAAAATTTTCATACTTTGCTTGACATGGATGGCGAGCGTTCGAGCTGTTATGCTACCGAGTGATGCACCAGGAAATAGCGTGCTCTTTACGGCCCTTTAAGATCAAACTGATTAATAAACAGCAGTGAGAAGTTGAGTCGTAAAGAAAAAAGGATTGTGGTACTAAGACAGAAAAAACCATATGTAATACATTTTAAAACATTAAGATTAATAGTTCTCTAAAAAAAACTACTAAATAACAATAATAATGATTCTGATGAACCGTTCTTCTGTAGGCGAGATGTGAAGAAAGACAGGCAGAGTGAGTATATACAACAGTGTGATGATGATGAGAAGCACATAAGCGAGCAGCAGCCATGCCCCGAGCCCTCAATGACTATACTTACTTCGTAAGCTTTCCGGGTCTACAGGGAAATTTCCCTCATGCACAAACGAGCGAGAAAACCATTGATGTAGTGCTCGGATTTGCAGCTTTTCAGCATCTTGACGGATCTTTTTCGTCACTCGTTTCAGTTTTGATTTGGACTTATTCTTCTTTGCCGGTGAGACATCGTAAGAAGTTAGGTTGTCAATGCCGTTAACCACTGGCTCTGATTCTATTTCTTCATCTAGAGTGGAT
This sequence comes from Allygus modestus, assembly GCA_963675035.1. Lineage (NCBI taxonomy): Eukaryota > Metazoa > Arthropoda > Insecta > Hemiptera > Cicadellidae > Allygus > Allygus modestus. Next base: position 236,168,929 of record OY776111.1, on the reverse strand, counting down.
AATAACGGAAAGGTAAATGTGCCACCTAAGAGGACCTCGTAACCCAATGAAGCGTTAATAAAACTACTCTAACACAGCTAGTATACCATCTAAGCTATGTTTCAATGCAATATAACCACCGGAAAAGATGCTTTTGGATGATTATATTGCAAACAACTATTTGTAGTACAAATATACTTTAGTGAATAATACTTGTATATTTATGTCAAAAAATATTTTCACAGACCACTTTCGAGAGGACTGCAACAATACTACTCGGTGTAAGAATGTTGCAGCTGTGGTTTTGAAATGTTCATTTATGGTGATCACAATTTTTCTTTGCAATAAAATGAAGAATATGAAATTTTCAGTAGGCCTAACAGTTCAAATTTTACAAACGACACCATGATGTTCTTCTCTTTTTTTAAATAAAATTCACATTGAACATACTTACTATGTACGGAGGATTTTTGTGGCACTGGACAATACAACATTCAAATTATCATGTGCTTTGGATTAAGATCGCTCAAACCGGCGTGGTTATATTAAAAATGCTGTGCAATTCATAAAGCCTCTGTATATATTTATACACGACAAAGCATGAAGCAAGTGTGCATTATTTTACAAATGGGCAAAAACTCAAACAATCTTTTGTCAATAATATCTGTGAAAATATTTCAATACTATTATCAACTGATAAGATAAATGGTATATAAGAGGAACTGGTAGAACAGTTAGCTATGGTCAGTAAACTTGACAACATCTGAAATCATGCAACAAAGATTAACAGTAACATGAACTGTTATTGACAACGGTACACAGACTGAAGAGTCATGCTGCCTGTCCCTACATGCTCACTCAGAGAAAACTCATGCGCTTACTGTGGGAACACACCACAGTAATGAATGTTTCCAATGATTTACTCAAAATGTTTAACAGTTCAAACCTGACAAAAATACCTATCTTACCTTAAAATTTATAGGAAAAGTGAAAATTTTTTAATAAAAAAAGTAGTATACTATCGACTGGATAAAATACTTAAATAAATTAAACATTAATGAGAAAGATTGATTTTCAAATCAGCATACAGTATTAGAACAATGAAAATGTGGACAGCTAAGTTTTTTAATGGTTAACTATTACCTTACGAAGCAAAACAACACTTGAAGCTTGTTAATAACTGCAATAGCTTAACAATTTTACATAATTTATCTACTTAATAAGCATTCAGTATTCTATGAATAAAACATCATATGACGTCAAAACTAGATCACAATCCGTTTAAGATAGTGTTTATTTCAAAGATAAAGGAAATTAAATATAAATCTATCCGTTTATATATTTTTACATCACCAAACAAAAGCATGGAAAAGAATTATTGAATAAATTACATAAAAGACATGCACTAGATTCAAAATGTCAGATTGATAACATGTCATAATAGCAAATTGGTTAACAAGGATTTGAATAAGATCATATGGCTGACTAAGGTTATGGTTAGTGTTCTCATGATTGTAGGTTTACCAGATCATTTCTAAGCAATCCTTAGTTTTAAATTTTATTAATAAATAAAGACTTTTTAGCAATTCTTTCTTGACTGAGATTTGAACCTTAGATATAAAAAAATGATGCTGTAAAACATTAATATTATGTACTAAATGCATTTCTGCATGAAAGTTCCTCAATTTTATATTTTATTAAAATCTCAACAAAATAAAATACCAAATTTGTTATCGAGATTTGAACCTCCAAAAATAATGGCAATACATATTTTAGAATGTAAATTGATTTTGTTTTGTAAAATGTCTCTTCATTTCAAATTTAAAAATATAAAATAATATTTTTCAGTTTTTTTTCATAAAATGATTTGAAGCCAAGATCGCTGAAAATAAAAATAAAAATCGCTAATACCATGTATATGAATTCTTGAGACGTATTATTAACACGTTGGCTACTGACGGTCTGGAATTCGGGTCGCCGGGAATTCCCAGCAGACCAAACCTAATACACGAAACTCTCACCATAGACCAAGTCATTGAGACCAATTTTAACCCAGAGATCGAAATTTTTTGTCCGTATTTTTATATGTTTTGAATATATATATTTACTCATAAAAGTAGCAATAAAATATTATTTCAGTGCTATTTTAGCATTTTTATTGCGTCACGTATGTGTGACGTCAGTCTATGGTAAAATTGTATATGATATTTTTTGCGATAGACCGACTGCCTCACATACGTGATGCGAGTTTTCAAACTTTGGATGACAAAAAATTCACTAATAAGAAAAGGACAATAGTTTAGATGTGTCACACAATCAAAAACACCACGAGGAATGAGTAAGTAAACAAACACTACAGGCATCATGTGGGCAGACAGGATGGCCAACTTTGAAAATCTGTAAAAAAAAATTGAGGTTGTACCCCGAGACCGAGCGACACGCATACGTGTCACACATTCCTATAGACCGATATACAGGTTTCAGATCGATATAGTGTACCGTATGGACGTGGCAAGTCATTTAACTGAACAGTGACTGCATCCAGTATACGTGTCATCGGTCCACTGGAATCAGCCTGAACGTATATGTGACGCTGGTCTATTTTAAGGTTTTTTTTAACATTGCGTCACATATTCGTGATAATCGGTAGTCAACGTGTTAAAGACACATGCCCAATTTAGCTTTTATACCAATTAAAGGTTATTTCATATGGGTATAACGTATTTTATAATTTAAAATCATATATGTCTCATGTTGAAATAGTCACCCTGTATATAGTACCGCATTTCTCACTAGGCCAAATAGGCACGTGCCTAGGGCACAAAATTATAAGAGGCGCAAAGAAAAAAAAATATTGACTACAGCTTCTGTGAGGCACGATGTTATCGTGGTGCAGCAAACAGCTCAATGGGGGAGGTCAAATTTTCAAATCCCGGCTAACTGTAAAAAATCGCCAATAGGTAGCAGCACAAACCATAGAGTAAGGTGGCCAGTGATGTCATGAGGATACGAATTCGCCATACGGCGGTGTTTTAATTGCTTTTAGGATTTAATTAGAAAAAACTAACCTAGCACAGGTGAAAATTGAAATTATTGACAATAAACTGACATTTTTACCACTACACGGGTGAAAAAAGGGCGTAACAGTAGGCCTATAGTGTGTTTGAGAGCGCTGTTTGGCTAAATGAGGACCTGCGAGTGTATAGCTAGCTAGTTGGCCAAATTCTTGAAAACAGATGCAGTTTTGTTTTCAAATGTATTAACCCTTTACTTGATTTTATTTGTTTTGATCATGTCGATATTTAATTTTGTGTGTCTGAATCAAAGTATAACTCCGGTTTCTGAAATATAAGTTTCACTCTTTTCTAGAACAAATATAATATTCATTTTCATTTTGTGTGGTTAGCCTCAGTATTTCTAAGAAATATCAATGTGGTTTAAATACCTGCTTCTATAAGTGCTTCAATCTTGTTGCACTAGCAACTAGTTTAGACTTTCTGACAAAGTCATCTTCAGGCTGTTTAAGGATGCATATATCTCTCTTCATAAGAAGAAACATGTCCTTTATGTTCTTTATCATAATGATGTTCTAGACAGGCCTATATGCATTCCTTGCCTGAAAACGCATTTGTCAGAAAGTCAATACTAGTTGCTAGTGTAACAAGATTGGATTACTTATAGAAACAGGTAGTTAAACCAGATTAATAATATTTATTACTAAGCTTAAAACATAGCATAATGGTTTCACGGAGGCAGTTTACTATGGATCTTATCAGAGATGTGCGAGTACAGGTTTTATAAGTCGAGTCGAGTAAATGGCAAAAGATTTCTATCTCGAGTTTGAGTCGAGTATACAAATAAATACCCCCGTCGCAGCAAACCTGCGTACTCAGCGAATTTCCAATGCATAATATATGTCTTAATACCACATAAAGCCACATACCAAGTTTCATTAAAATATATTCACATATAAACGATAAATACAGTTTTAATTATTCTCCATAAGAATAACATTGGTGATGAGTATGTAGGTTTGCTGAAACAAGGAACACAAACAATCGGTTTTTATGCAAATATAAAAAGAATTTAACTAGGTGAAGCCACATACCAAGCTTCATCAATATTCAATCATAAATAAGTGCTATATAACATTTTAATTATTCTCCATAATAATAACATGGGGGCTGAGTAAGCAGGTTTGCTGCAATAAGGAACAAAAAATGGGTTTTTATACAAGTATTAATATAACTCAACAAGGTGAAGCCACATACCAAGTTTTATTAATTAAAGTTAATAATTAAGGGAGTCATTACATTTTACTTTTTCTCCATAAGAATAACATGGGGGCTGAGTAAGCAGATTTGCTGCTACGGGGATAATCAACAAACAATCATTTTTTTGTACAAATATCAATATACAGTACTACGTGAAGCCACATACCAAGTTTCATCAATATACATTAATAAATAATCGAGATATCAAATTTAATATATTCTCCATAAGGACAACGTAGTGTGATTAGGACTTTGAATATCTCTGCAACGGTTGGGTGTAGAATCACAATTTAAACACCGAAATGACTTTTTTCTGGAGCTGAACTGATTGGGAAAAGCAAATATGAAGTTTACATTAAAATTATCTGAGGAAAAGCCAAAAACCTTTTTCCCATAAGATTAACATGGGAGATTTTATGAGTAGGTTTTTTGGATTTTCTCCGCAACCACTTAACCTAGGTTAATAATTCAAAATACTATATTATTTGTTTTTTAGGCTCTATAACATGGTCAAAACCAAAATTAAGTCTTTTAAAAATGTTAGTGTGAAAAATGTAAAATACCCCCGTCGCAGCAAACCTGCGTACTCAGCAAATTTCCTATGAATGAATATATTTCTTACTACCACATAAAGCCACTTACCAAGTTTCATAAAAATACTTAAATAAATAAGTGATATATAGCATTTTATTTATTCTCTATAAGAATAACATTAGGGCTGAGAACGCAGGTTTGCTGCAACGGGGAAGATAAAAATGCGGGTTTTTTGCAATTATCAATATAACTCAACCAGGTGAAGCTATATACCAAGTTTTAATGATTTATGTTCATAATTAAGGGAGATATGAAGCTTTCCGTATTCTCCATAAGAATAACATTAGGGATGAGAATGCAGGTTTGCTGCTAAGAGGATAATAAAAAAAAAATCAATTTTTTGTGGAAATATACATATACTAGTACTAGGTGAAGCCACCTACCAAGTTTCATCAATATACGTTCATAAATAATCGAGATACCAAATTTTAAATATTCTCCATAAGGATAACATTGGACAACATACTGTGTTTAGCACTAACTTTGAATATCACGGCAACGGTTGGACGTAGAATCACAATTTAAACACCAAAATGATTGTTTTGTAGAGCTAAACTGATTGGTAAAAGCAAATATGAAGTTTACATAGAAATGAACTGAGGAAAAGCCAAAAACCTTTTTCCCATAAGATTAACATGGGAGATTTTATGAGCAGGTTTTTTTGGATTTTCTCCGCAGCCACTTAACCTAGGTTAATAATTCAAAATACCATATTATTTGTTTTTTTAAGCTCTATAACATGGTCAAAACCAAAATTAAGTTTTTTAAAAATTTTAGGGTGAAAAATGCAAAAAACTTATTTTTGGAAAATTTAAAACCCCCATAAACCCCCCTTCCCGTGGTCCGATATTTCTGGTTTTCGAACTTAAAGTCATGAATGTCACTTTACACATTTGAGCCAAATTTCATCGAAATCGGACGTTTTTTACTCAAGTTATCGCGGTAACGGACACACACACACACACACACATATATATATATATATATATATTATATATATACATATATATAAATTTGAACGAATAGTGTTTTTGGCATTTGGGGACCTCAAAACAAAAAGTTGTCATGGTCTCGGGCTTAAGTCTTACCATGAGACCTACGGTAATAGCTTCTTCCCTAAAGGGGAAATTCGCTAATTCCCCATAGGGGAAATTCGCTAAAACTGATTTTTGGACAATTGAAACCCCCATAAACCCCCTTACCCATTGTCCGATTTTTCTAGCTGTCGAACTTAAGTCATGAATGTCACTTTACACATTTGAGCCAAATTTCATCAAAATCGGACGATTTTTACTCAAGTTATCGCATTCATGGACACACACACACACACACACACACACACACACACACACACACACACACACACACACACACACACACACACACACATATATATAAATTTGAACGATTAGTGTTTTTGGCATCTGGGGACCTCAAAACAAAAAAAATCATGGTCTCGGACTTAAGTCTTACCATGAGACCTATGGTAATAGCTTCTTCCCTATAGGGGAAATTTGCTAAAAAAACATAGCTCGAGTTGAATTGGATCAAATCAGTGTATAGGGTTCTATTAGCGAATTTCCCCTATAGGGAAGAAGCTATTACCGTAGTCGGCATGGTAAGACCTAGGCCCGGGACCATGATAACTATATATATATATATATATACACAGTTTTGAACGAATGGTGTTTTTGGCATCTGGGGACCTCAAAACTAAAAGTTATCATAGTATATATATATATATATATGTGTGTGTGTGTGTGTGTGTGTGTGTGTGTGTGTGTGTGTGTGTGTGTTTGTGTGTGTCCGTGAGCACGATAACACTCCTAAAAATAAAGTAATGCGATTTTGACGAAATTTTGTATAAACGTGTAAAGCAGCATTTATGACTAAGTTAAAAAACCAGACAGATTGACCCATCCGAAGGGGTATTTTGCAGGGGTTTTGTACCCCAAACATGGGTTTTTTGAGTTTTTTACATATAATTTTTGAAAAAGTAAAATTTTACTTTTTTTCATTGGAATCAGCTTAAAAAGACGCACAATTTGGTGTTTCGATCGTTGCTCTACGTCAAATGGTTACAGAGTTATTGAAAGTGCTAAACACAGTACGTTGTCCAATGTTATTCTTATGGAGAATAAGAAAAATGGTTTATCTCGCTTATTTATGAAAAATGGTTTATCTCGCTTATTTATCAACTTATCCTGATGAAACTTGGTATATTGCTTCATATCGTTGTGGACTATTGAGATTTGCATTAAATAACATTTTTTGGCTGATAGTTCCCGTAGCAGCAAACCCGTACTCAGCTCCCATGTTATTCTTATGGAGAATAAGAAACGTGTTATCTCCCTTAATTATGAGCATAAATTAATAAAATTTGGTATGTGGCGTTATCTACTTGAGTTATATTGATATTTGTATAAAACCCCATTTTTTATGTTCCTCGCTCCAGCAAACCTGCATACTCAGCCGCCATGTTAGTCTTATGGAGAATAATTAAAATGTCATAAATCGTTTATTTATGAATGTATATTGATGAAACTTGGTATGTGGCTTTATGCGGTACTAAGATACATATATATGCATTGGAAATTCGCTGAGTTTGTAGGTTTGCTGCTACGGGGGTATTTATAAATGTTGTTATTAAAATATACTTTTATAGTCACTATGACCTGAAAATAACAATAGTAAGTAAACTAAATGGATTCCTGCTTCATTGGAAAAAGGTAAGTACATTTATCTGAAAATAAATCATACCATAGTTATTGCATAACATTTTTCCATGAAGATAAAATACTTTAAATAATTTGGTATTATGGTTGTTATAGCCTATATGGTATTAATTAACATTTTCATTAAAAAATAATCTCAGTTTTTTAATTTATTTCCTCCTTTTAGCGGATTTCCCCTATAGCAAGAAGCTATTACCGTAGTCGGCATGGTAAGAACTAGGCCCGGGACCATGATAACTTTTCGTTTTGAGGTCCCCAGACCCCAAAAACACTATTCGTTTAAACTGTATATATATATATATATATATATATATATATATATATGTGTGTGTGTGTGTGTGTGTGTGTGTGTGTCCGTGGGTGCGATAACTCTCGTAAAAAATGTCCGATTTTATACAAATTTGGTACAAACGTGTAAAGCAACATTTATGACTTTTAAGTTAAAAAACCAGACAAATCGACCCATCCGAAGGGGTATTTTGGGGGGGTTTTGTACCCCAAAAATGGGATTTTTGAAGTTTTTACATGTAAAATTTTGAAAAGTCAAATTTTAGTTTTCACCATTGGGTTTAGCTTTAAAAAACACACAATTTGTTTTTTATTATTTCTCTACGTTAATTGGTTACAGAGATATTGAAAGTGATAAACACAGTACGTTGTTCAATGCTATTCTTATGGAGAATAAGAAAAAAATTATATCTTGCTTATTTATGAAAGTATACAAACGAAACTTAGTATACGGCTTCATCTGGTTGTGGTCTATTGTTATTTACACAAAAACAAATTTTTAACAATAATTCCTGTAACGGCAAACCTGCGTACTCAGCCCCCATGTTATTCTTATGGAGAATAATAAAATGTAATGTACCCCTTAATTATGAACATAAATTAATAAAACTTGGTATGTGGCTTCACCTAGTTGATTAATATTAATATTTACATGAAAACCTATATGCCTTATTCCTTGTAGCAGCAATCCTGCGTACTCATCCCCAATGTTATTCTTATGGAGAATAATTCAAATTGTATATATCACTTATTTCTGAATATATTTTTATGAAACTTGGTATGCGGTTTTATGTGGTATTAAGCCATATATTATGCATTAGAAATTCGCTGAGTACGCAGGTTTGCTGCGACGGGGGTATTTATTTTTCCTATGTTTTGTATAATGTTTAGGCCGAATGGAGAAAATACAATTACATTTAGGCCTCTAAGTTAAAATAAAATTTATTTTAATTTTAATATTTAAAAGGCCTATTACATGGTAAAAACATTAGCCTACTTACATACCACACACAATGTATTTACTGACTTAACACTAATAGTCCTAATAAGAACAATCAGTTAGTAACAACAAGAAGATATGTTTGACTCATTAATGAAACTTAAACAAGGCCAAAACAAATCACTTGTCTTTAAAAACAGCTCAATGCCAAAGGACAGTTGAGCCTAAAATTAATGGATTGACTCAATTTAAATTATTATGGAACAAAAAAAATGCACAAACTTTGTATACTTACTTATTAGATTTTATTACAGATATATTTTTTATATTTTACTCTAAAAAATGACTAGGTCAGGTGGACTAAAAGCCTATAAGTGGACTATACAGTATTCATACAACTCAATCTGAAGGTCCTGGTAAATTCTACATTTTGGTGTAAAGAGTAACACAAATTTATAAGCCACAACTTACTTATTTATTAATAAAACGCTAAAATCAACATTACAACTCTTAACACCTCAAATGCGTTCACACTCAATTTGAATTTACAGACGACGCGTGGCTGCGGACGACCCTGGGTAGCGCAGGTAAACGGCGGGAGTAAACTTGCTCAAAACCTTTGAGTTTCAAGGCCAAACTCGGCTCGAACTATAAATTTTGAGTACTCGCACATCTCTAGATCTTATATATTATTTCTCTAACCTCTTTTTCTGTCAGTCCGCGAGATCTTCCTTATTCCTTTATCAAATTCCATGATTTACCCCTCATTTTAAAGCTTATCATGCCGGCTACTGACGAAAAATAGACCCACGATCTAAAAATGTACCGCTTCTCGGAAATTTGAATAATATGAAAGATAAATAAAGAGAATAGTTTGTTTTGACGGAAGCGAAAATGTAAACAAAAGAACATCTAATCAGCTGAAAGATTTGGTTTGCAGTGCGGAATTCCGCACGGGTCGACTAGTTTGTTTCTTAATTTAGTAACATATCCTCACTCACCATACTTCAGCAATATAGGTCACTGAAGAATCACAAAATTACTGAATTATGATAATCGATTAGGCTTCATGATCCTGAGGTCATGAGTTTCAACTGCTTTCTTAATCCACTTAAATTTGAAATCTCCCCATTTAGAGTTATTTATCATTACTGAAAGTAGATCACTGTTGAAGTCGCCGACGCAACTAGGCGTATTTAAGGCGAATATGCATGAATGGCAAGTGTAGAATGGATGAGATGCTTTGTGTAGCCTTGATACTGACTAAGACCGACTGATTCTTTAGCCAGGATCATTAATTTATCACAATGACCAATGTCAGTTGAATCCAGTATCGAACCTTCACTAAATTTTCTCAGGACTTTGCTCAAGATAAATCTGGCGAACTTCAAATAAAATGATTAATTTTCCCAGAAGAAGTTCAAAATACAGCCGCCCTTTTAAAAATTTAAAATAAAAGGGATTGGTGTATCCAGTTTGGTGACATGTGATCAGTCTGAAAGGTCAGCCAACAGAGTACTGTGAGTGGACATGGAAGTGATACTTACATTTATCCGTACATTCGGGGGAGGGGGGCTGAGGGATCTCCTCCTCCTTGACAGCCAAGTTCCGCCTCAGCCATGTTGTCTGTTCCAGATTAGCCCCAGCGATTTGCGAACAGGACTCCACCAGCTATGGCATGATATAAAAGTAAATTTTTGTTGTTTAATCAAAATACATTGAATAAGGTTGAATCCAAATGTGTCAAGTGGAAACTTCTCTTACCGGGCTTCAATGATTGAGCCACATAGGATCTCTGCAGACTAGGGGTGTGCGAGTACTCAACAATTTTAGTTTTCAGTGGAGTATTCAAAACTAGAACTCGACTCAAAGTTTTGAAAAGTACTCAAAAGTTCAAGCAACTATTTCCTGCCGATTTCCTGACCATCACTAACGATTGCGACCGGCCAAATTGTGTAGTAACAACCGCAAAAGGTGATCGCTTCATGTAAAATTAGGCGAAAATGACGACTAGAAATATGAATTGGTCATAAAAAACAACAGAACGGGTGGAAATGTTGACCAGACCGCGTAATTTTGGCCGTAAATGATGACGGAAAACATAATATCGGCCAAAAATGAGAATTGGATTGTGTAATAAAGGCCGAAAAATGCAACGGTATACATATCGGCAAAAATGGTGACCAGGCTACTTTATATCGGCCATAATTGATGTTATGACACATAATATTGTCCAGATTTAACGACTGGACAGCATGATATCGGCCGTTAATAACGATTTTGCCATTAATAATGATTACAAGCGATGTCTGGACTAAGTGATATTGGCCAAATGTCAACCGGACCATTTTTTATTGGCTGGAAATGAATGTTTTGTTAGTAAACAAATAATCCAGTTTGATTTTAGTGGCCAAATCTTTTTATTGCAGTTCATGTATTAGTTAGAAACCATGTTTAGATTATCAAATCTGGTGTGGTATCCAAATCCCATTACACTATTTGAAACTACCATCTGATGGCAAATACTCGCTCGAAAATACTCGAAACTCGAGAATAATTGGCACTACTCAACTCGACTAAAAAAATCACTACTCACACACCCCTACTCCTGCAGACTTTTGCAGACACAGGCAAAATCAACCTCCAACACCTTATCTTGCGCTATTAATTTTAGAAATTGTTTACAGTTCCAAAAACTACTTTTGTAATCAGTTTTGTAAACTAGTTTGTAATGCCAGTGTCTCACATCATTACAGAAAATCTATCGCTGTATGGCAATCTCGGAACAGTTTGAGATTCAAAATCAGATCTTGATTCCCAATCCAACTTATCTTAGAAGTACTATGAATTCGTAGGAAATATAGAGAAGTGCTTAAACCAAAGAGTAGGTGAAACTGCTAGCTTTATAGGTTTTATCCATATAATATACTCATCATTTTATTTTTTATTTTCATTAAATAAGTAGTAAAGTGTGCTGTAAGATAATACCTTGGCGGTGATGTCCTGCAGGTCACGCACGTCTTTCTTGTCCTGCAGCGGGGGGCAGCGGTGCACAAACTGACTGAGCACCCCCACCAGTAGGAACTGAGCGGGGGCGGACAGCGAGGGGCCCTCCCTCAGTAGAGACAGCAGCGAGCCCCAGCTCTCCCCCAGGCTCACCCCCGCCACCAGCTGCAGATAGTAGAGGAACAGTTCCAGTGCCGACACCTCCACACTCATGGCTGTTTGCTGTCAACATACAAAACTGACTGAGCACTCCCATCAGTAGGAACTGAGCGGAGGGGGGACAGCGAGGGGCCCTCCCTTAGTAGAGACAGCAGCGAGCCCCAGCTCTCCCCCAGGCTCACCCCTGCCAAAACCTGCAGGTAGTAGAGGAACAGTTCCAGTGCCGACACCTCCACACTCATGGCTGTTTGCTGTCAACATTCAACACTGGCTGAGCACCCCCATCACCAGGAACTGAGCGGGTGTGGACAGCGGGGCCCTCCCTCAGTAGAGACAGCAGCGAGCCCCAGCTCTCCCCCCCGCCACAAGCTGCTGGCAGTAGAGGGACAGTTCCAGCGCCGACACCTCCAACCTCATGGGTGTTTGCTGTCAACACGACTGAGCACCCCACTACCAGGAACTGAGCGGGGGTGGACAGCGAGGGGCTCTCCCTCAGTACAGACAGCAGCGAGGCCCAGCTCTCCCCGAGACTCGCCCCCGCCACAAGCTGCAGGTAGTAGAGGAACAGTTCCAGCGCCGACACCTCCACACTCATGGCTGTTTGCTGTCAACATTCAACACTGACTGAGCATCCCCACACAGGAACTGAGCGGGGGTGGACAGCGAGGGGCCCTCCCTCAGTAGAGACAGCAGCGAGCCCCAGCTCTCCCCGAGGCTCACCCCCGCCACCAGCTGCAGATAGTATAGGAACATTTCCAGCGCCAACACCTCCATACTCATGGCTGTTTGCTGTCAACATTCAACACTGACTGAGCACCCCCACCACCAGGAACTGAGCGGGGGTGGATAGCGAGGGGCCCTCCCTCAGTAGAGACAGCAGTGAGCAACAGCTCTCCCCCAGGCTCACCCCCGCTACCAGCTGCGGGTAGTAGAGGAACAGTTCCTCCAGATTTTGAGGAGGTCTCCGCCGGGGTCAAAAGGTCTAAATATTCAGTAAGGGGGGTCTATAGTAGTACTTTCACTATAAAGAGATCAAATTCTAATGAAAACATAGAGAATAGGGTATCTCATTTCCAAGATGTTAGAGATTTTTAAAAAGATTCTGTAGAAATGAATTGTTGGCATAATTAATACTATGAAGTAAAACTACTTTATTATTAATTTTGTCTAGAACTTACAAAGCTTGGATGATAAAAATATGGACAGTTAGCATATTTTGGTATCATCTTGGAACAATGTGCATCATCTATAGGTCAAGCTAATTTGTTTGTTATTATCTGCTTCGTCTGAAACTAAGTATGATAAATCAAACCTACCGACCAACAAAAAGTTGATATGAGTGTGATAAACAATTATGTAAAAAAACATGATCATTAGTCAATAGTCAATAAATAAACAATATGAGGATAAGCAATACCACACTTAGACTAGATGCCCAACATCATATATCGCTGACAAGATTAAGAAATTTACCACTGTTTTAATAGACCATATATTATGCCTTTTAACAATTTTTAGAGGTGTGAGAATAGTGAAATTTTAGTTCGGATTGGATACGGATCAGATAGTAAGGTTTCGGATCGGATCATTTTCGGATTCGGATATTAAGATATCTTTAAAGAATTTATATCATGCTTTTCTTCCTTTTCAGTTCCATTTTAAAGACATGAATTTAACAAAATCAAATAATATTCGAATAATGAAATCTGTATAAATAATTAATAAATAACTACGCGATGCCTTCGTGAATCCGTCGTTAAAGATTCGTCCGGAGGTAAACAAGTGAAGATTTTTATTGGAGTATGAGAGCTATAGGTTCAACATTCATTAAGCTCGTTGATCATACCGGGAAACTTCGCCGTAGAGAAAGCTATGCAACTCGTTTTGCGCAATTCAGCAATATTTGACTCAGTGTTTTTTAATTGTATTGAATGAAAGGAAAATATCAGTACGGTAGCAGCAATTTTAAATTTCATACATTAACATTTCCGTTTGAATAATGCAACTTTGGAATTACAGCTAACTCAATGAGCTAGCTCATTGCATTGGCGAGAAGTTGATACTATCAGAAAACGACTATCGAAGAAAAATAATTGACTTAATCGCCAGTAATCCACTAATGTTGTCTCGTTGTCTGCGTCTATCCCGTGAATCCCGAATCGACATCGAGTTGCAATGTTACAGTATTGTATAAATTTACAATTTTTGCTATCAAAAACATTTGTTATCGCACATTTCTCTTTATATACAGTATTCATTCTTTGTTTGCTAAAATGATCCGGCCATGTATCACGATACGATACATGACGACACAGATATCGAATCGATGAATTAAAACGAATTACGAACCGAAAATATTCAAAGAGTCATGTTACCTTGAACGACGTCATCAAGAATCAAAACGTTTATTTATGGTCCAATGGGCCTCAACATATTTATTGTTTTTTTTCTGACTTTTTATCCCCAGTCTCTTCGATTAAGTCGGATTTGTACTAGACCTTATTGGATATCGAGAATACCTTCGGATCGAATTTGGATATCCGAAACGGCTTTTCGGATATCCGCACAACAATTTTATAGTCGACTGTGGTCTCTGGTGAAGATTCAAGATATTTATTGCAACATAACATTCACACAGTTTACAAACAATACATTATTTTACATTATTTGCAAAGTAAACAGGTTGCTTGTCAATATCTCTTATAAAATAAACTAATTCTATACATGAACAAGATATCAAATAAATTTGTTGTTTACCAACTCCAATGTATTGTCATTCAAAAAATCATGTACTTTATAATAAACCTTATCAAATAAAATTTCTTTCAAGGCACACTTAAATTTTACTAAATTTAATTCCTTAAAATGATTTGGCAATTTGCTGTAAAACCTTAAACCCATATAGTGGGGATAATTTTCATATAACTTTAGTCTATGTATGGGATATTGGAGTTGATCCTTAGACCGTGTGTTACAGCAATGAACTACTTGCGTATCATAAAAAGTATCAATTTGTTTATATACAAAAATTAAACATTTAAAAATATACAATGAAGGAAGAGTTAAAATATTTGATTCCCTAAAAAAATATTTACAAGATTGGTTGCGTTTTAAAAACATCATCGTTCTAATGTATCTTTTTTGTATACCAAAAATAGTCTGGACCTCAGAAGAATTGCCCCATTATTAAAACCATACTGCAATAAAGAACCAAAACAATCATGATATACCATAAGCCTGTCTTTTAAGTTCACAGTTTCTCTTAAAATATACATCTGGAAACAAATTGAACCTAATTTTTTACTTAGCTTTTCTATCAGTGGCGTCCAAGTTAAATTATTATCAATATTTATAACTAAAAACTTTACTAAATTATTTAAATTTATGACACTCCCAACAACAAATTTGTCACTGTTGTACTTGTTTTTATTTTGAAGTGTTTGAATTTTAAAATATCAGTTTTTCAACAGTTTAACTTTAATCCATTAACGTCAAACCAACTTTTTAGCTCTGTTAAATTTGTTTTCATTGCCAAGTTTAGCTCAATACTTGATGTGTTATTGAATGCTTATTTTTTAACTAATCGGTACAACCAAGTTACTAAAAAAAGTTCTTCTGATCTGCTTTCAAACTGTGTTTGGCCATAATGTTTTCAGTCCATCACAATGCTTAATTTTATATTAATCCCTATAAATGTGCGAGTACAGGTTTTTTAAGTTGAGTCGAGTTTGAGTCAAGTATACAAATAAAAAAAATAAAAATAGGTCGAGTTGAATTGGATCAAAACAAACAGTGCATAGTGTTCCATTTATAAATGTTGTTATTAAAATATACTTTTCTAGTCACTATGTCCTGAAAATAACAATAGTAAGTCAAATAAATGGATTCCTGCTTCATTGGAAAAAGGGAAGTACATTTATATAAAAATAAATCATACCAAAGTAATTGCATTACATTTTGCCATGAAGATAAAATACCGTTAATCCTTTGGCATTAAGGTTGTTATAGCCTATATGGTATTAATTAACAGTTTCATTAAAAAATAATCTCTGTTTTTTATTTTATTTCCTCCTTTTTATTTATCCTATGTTTTATATATTATGTTTAGGCCTAAGCTACATCTTTCTACAAATGGAGAAAATAAAATGACATTTAGGCCTATATAAGTTAAAATAAGTTTTATTTTAATATTTAAAAGGCCTATTACATGGTAAAACATTAGCCTACTTACTTACCACACAAAATGTATTTAATAACATCTTAGCATTAATTTTAACACTAATAGTCCTAATAAGAACAATCAGTTAGTAACAACTTGAAGAGATATATTTGAAAGTGCCTTGCAAATCAATTGATGAAATTGAAGCCATGTCTTAGGTAGAGTTTTAAAATATTAAAAATTATTTAAAAAATCATTAATGAAACTTAAACAAGGCCAAAACAAATCACTTGCCTTTAAAAACAGCTCAATGTCAAAGGACAGTTGAGCCTAAAATTAATGGATTGACTCAATCTCAATTATCATAGAACAAAATACCCCCGTAGCAGCAAACCTGCGTACTCAGCGAATTTCCAATGCATCTATATGTATATTAATACCACATAAAGCCACATACCAAGTTTCATCAATATACATTCATAAATAAATGATTTATTACATTTTAATTATTCTCCATAAGAATAACATGGCGGCTGAGTATGCAGGTTTGCTGAAGCAAGGAACATAAAAAATGGGGTTTTATACAAATATCAATATAACTCATGTAGGTAAAGCCACATACCAAATTTCATTAATTTATTTTCATAATGAAGGCAGATAACACGTTACTTATTCTCCATAAGAATAACATGGGGCTGAGTACGCAGGTTTGCTGCTACGGGAGCCTTGGGTAAAAAATTGTTTTTTTGAGCAAACATCAATGGTCCACAACCAGATGAAGCCGTATACCAAGTTTCGTCAGTATACGTTCATAAATAAGCGAGATATAAAATTTTTATTTTCCTCCATAAGAATAACATTAGACAACGTACTGTGTTTAGCACTTTCAATATCTCGGTAACCAATTGACGTAGAGAAATGATCAAAATACCAAATTGTGTGTTTTTTTAAGCTGAATCCAACGGAAAAATTAAAATTTGACCATTTCCAAAATTATATGTAAAAAATTCGAAAAACCCATTTTTGGGGTACAAAACCCCCCCAAAATACCTCTTCGGATAGAGCGATCTGGCTGGTTTTCGAACTTAAAGTCATAAATGTTGCTTTACACGTTTATGCCAAATTTCATCAAAATGGGATAATTTTTACGAGAGTTATCGTGCTCACGGACACATATATATATATATATATAGATATATATATATATATATATATACAGTTTCGAACGAATGGTGTTTTTGGGGTCTGGGGACCTCAAAACGAAAAGTTATCATGGTCCCGGGCCTAGGTCTTACCATGCCGACTACGGTAATAGCTTCTTCCCTATCGGGGAAATTCGCTAAAACAAACACAAACTTCTTATGCTTACCTATTAGATTTCATTACAGATATGTTTTTGATATTTTACTTAAAAAAATTGCAAATTTAACCTAAAATTGGACTATAGACAGTGTTCATACACTTCAATGTGAAGGTCCTGGTAAATCCTCCATTTTGGTGTAAAGAGTAACGCAAATTTATAAACCTAACTTACTTATTTATTAATAAAACACTAAAATCCACATCGCAACTATTAAAACCTCAAAAGCGTTCCCACTCAATTTGAATTTACAGACGACAAAGCGAGGCCGTGGACGACCCTTGGTACCGCGGGTAAACGGCGGGAGTAAACTCGCTCGAAACTTGAGTTTAGTAAAACCTCGAGTTTCAGTGCCGAACTCAACTCGAACTCGAAATTTCGAGAACTCGCACATCTCTATTAATCACACATATGGAATACAGGCCAACCACTATAGAATTACTTAAACCTTAACAAATTCAAGATCTCTAGTTCAAATAAATATACTTGATTATTTTGGCAAGTGACATGGAAGTGATGTGCTACCTGGTTCATGGCCGGCTGTTTGACGACCTGGTGCAGCGTCTGCACGAGGGTGTCTATCGGCATGGCTTTGATGGCACTCAGCAGTTGGACCAACACTTGCTGCCCCTCGCTGGCCTGGGTCAGCACCTGCACACAACGCATCGCTCAATCTCGTGAACAACTAGCAAATCTGTTTTTTCTAATTTTGTTTCTTAATTAATTTCTGAGCATAAAAAACCCTTGAAAAGTTTTGTTTACACTGTGCTGTGTTACCAATGTTTTGTCAGCAGTCTTACTAGAGATTTTGATGGCTTTTATTTTTTAATATTAAGAAAGTATATAATCTATTTAGTCAATAAAAACAACAATAAAAATCCTCTTCAAATTTATCCTTAACTGGCAGGCTAGTTAGAATCCCACAAAAAACAGATCTTAGTAAAAAAAAAAACGATTTTCACTTGTCATGTAGATCCAATTAGATAGGAGATGGAGTTAGTTACCACCATTAAAATTATGAATTGAGTTATAGGAAATATATCAGCCTAACTAATATACAAGGAAATAATTATTTTTTATTCTATACAAACCGTATGAAACAAGTCAATCAAAATCTATAACTAAGCCAGACAAACAAAACAATATTTAAATTATAAATGAATAAAATCCCTTTATTTTATATTTGCCTCTTTGAAAAAATACGACATGAAAATAAAAAGTACCTTAGGAAAATTCATGACCGTATTATTAGGGAATTAAAGTTATGTTCGAAACTTTTCCAACTTTGTTATATGTGAAATCAATGGTACAGTTAGCAAGTTGTGTACTGACAGCATAGTTGGTCTGCAGTGAGGTGGGTCGACGCTCGCGCCACACAACCGCCATGGCTGCCAGGAAGCTGGTGCTGTGATGCAGCGCAATGGGACTGAGGAACTCCAGCAACTGCTGCCTCACTACTCGGGCACTGCCAGCCTCACAGTTCTCACTCTCCCTGTGAAACGTCAATGGTACAGTTAGCAAGTTGTGTACTGACAGCATAGTTGACCTGCAGTGTGGTGGGTCGACGCTCCCGCCAGACAACCGCCATAGCTGCCAAGAAGCTGGTGCTGTGATGCAGCACAATGGGACTGAAGAACTCCAGCAACTGCTGCCTCACTACTCGGGCACTGCCAGCCTCACAGTTCTCACTCTCCCTGTGAAACGTCAATGGTACAGTTAGCAAGTTGTGTACTGACAGCATAGTTGACCTGCAGTGTGGTGGGTTGACGCTCCCGCCAGACAACCGCCATGGCTGCCAAGAAGCTGGTGCTGTGATGCAGCACAATGGGACTGAGGAACTCCAGCAACTGCTGCCTCACTACTCGGGCACTGCCAGCCTCACAGTTCTCACTCTCCCTGTGAAACGTCAATGGTACAGTTAGCAAGTTGTGTACTGACAGCATAGTTGGTCTGCAGTGTGGTGGGCCGACGCTCGCGCCAGACAACCACCATGGCTGCCAGGAAGCTGGTGGCGTGATGCAGCGCAATGGGACTGAGGAACTCCAGCAACTGCTGCCTCACTACTCGGGCACTGCCAGCCTCATAGTTCTCACTCTCCCTGTGAAACGTCAATGGTACAGTTAGCAAGTTGTGTACTGGCAGCATAATTGACCTGCAGTGTGGTGGGTCGACGCTCGCGCCAGACAACCGCCATGGCTGCCAAGAAACTGGTGCTGTGATGCAGCGCAATGGGACTGAAGAACTCCAGCAACTGCTACCTCACTACTCGGGCACTGCCAGCCTCACAGTCCTCAATCTCCCTGTGAAACGACAATGGTACAGTTAGCAAGTTGTGTACTGGCAGCATAGTTGACCTGCAGTGTGGTGGGTCGACGCTCGCGCCACACAACCACCATGGCTGCCAGGAAGCTGGTGCCATGATGCAGCGCAATGGGACTGAGGAACTCCAGCAACTGCTGCCTCACTACTCGGGCACTGCCAGCCTCACAGTTCTCACTCTCCCTGTGAAACGTCAATGGTACAGTTAGCCAGTTGTGTACTGACGGCATAGTTGGTCTGCAGTGAGGTGGGTCGACGCTCGCGCCAGACAACTGCCATGGCTGCCAAGAAGCTGGTGCTGTGATGCAGCGCAATGGGACTGAAGAACTCCAGCAACTGCTGCCTCACTACTCGGGCACTGCCAGCCTTACAGTCCTCAATCTCCCTGTGAAACGTCAATGGTACAGTTAGCAAGTTGTGTACTGGCAGCATAGTTGACCTGCAGTGTGGTGGGTCGACGCTCGCGCCACACAACCACCATGGCTGCCAGGAAGCTGGTGCCATGATGCAGCGCAATGGGACTGAGGAACTCCAGCAACTGCTGCCTCACTACTCGGGCACTGCCAGCCTCATAGTTCTCACTCTCCCTGTGAAACGTCAATGGTACAGTTAGCCAGTTGTGTACTGACGGCATAGTTGGTCTGCAGTGAGGTGGGTCGACGCTCGCGCCAGACAACTGCCATGGCTGCCAAGAAGCTGGTGCTGTGATGCAGCGCAATGGGACTGAAGAACTCCAGCAACTGCTGCCTCACTACTCGGGCACTGCCAGCCTCATAGTTCTCACTCTCCCTGTGAAACGTCAATGGTACAGTTAGCCAGTTGTGTACTGACAGCATAGTTGGTCTGCAGTGAGGTGGGTCGACGCTCGCGCCACACAATCGCCATGGCTGCCAGGAAGCTGGTGCCGTGATGCAGCGCAATGGGACTGAGGAACTCCAGCAACTGCTGCCTCACTACTCGGGCACTGCCAGCCTCATAGTTCTCACTCTCCCTGTGAAACGTCAATGGTACAGTTAGCCAGTTGTGTACTGACAGCATAGTTGGTCTGCAGTGAGGTGGGTCGACGCTCGCGCCACACAACCGCCATGGCTGCCAGGAAGCTGGTGCCGTGATGCAGCGCAATGGGACTGAGGAAATCCAGCAACTGCTGCCTCACTACTCGGGCACTGCCAGCCTCACAGTTCTCACTCTCCCTGTGAAACGTCAATGGTAGATTTAGCCAGTTGTGTACTGACAGCATAGTTGGTCTGCAGTGAGGTGGGCGACGCTCGCGCCACACAACCGCCATAGCTGCCAGGAAGCTAGTGATGTGATGCAGCGCAATGGGACTGATGAACTCCAGCAACTGCTGCCTCACTGCTCGGGCACTGCCAGCCTCACAGTCCTCAATCTCCCTGTGAAACGTCAATGGTTCTTAACAAGTTGTGTACTGACAGCATAGTTGGTCTGCAGTGAGGTGGGTCGACGCTCGCGCTACACAACTGCCATGGCTGCCAAGAAGCTGGTGCTGTGATGCAGCGCGATAGGACTGAGGAACTCCAGCAACTGCTGCCTCACTACTCGGGCACTGCCAGCCTCACAGTTCTCACTCTCCCTGTGAAACGTCAATGGTACAGTTAGCAAGTTGTGTACTGACGGCATAGTTGGTCTGCAGTGTGGTGGGTCGACGCTCGCGCCACACAACCGCCATGGCTGCCAGGAAGCTGGTGCTGTGATGTAGCGCAATGGGACTGAAGAACTCCAGCAACTGCTGCCTCACTGCTCGGGCACTGCCAGCCTCACAGTTCTCACTCTCCTTATGAATCGCCAATGGTAAAGTTAGCAATTTGTATCTGGCACAGAACTACCTGGCTTTCAGTTATTACTTGTCTGTAATATGATTTGTAAAATGATATAATACTGTACATTGTAACCGCAAAATATTTTACTGAAATGACCTTTGGATAAGAAAAAAAGAAAAATCCCTTAACAAAAGAGAATTATGAATCTTTAAATAGTCTGCTGAGCTAATTAAAGCATCCTTAGATACAAATATCGCAAAACTGACTTTCATGGACTCTAGGCTTAAAGGGATTCATGTTTATTTTAGAAAATGCTAATAAATTCACATTGTATGTTTACTGTTTTGACTAATTATATTCAAAGTTGTTGCTATGTTAGTTTATTTTGTGTGGTTTACTTTTTATTTTAAGCTTTCCTGGTATTTTTGTTGTTATTGTGATTTGAATACAGTGAGATGTCAGTAGAGGTCTTCCATCATGAAAGCTGACTGTCAAGCTAAACATAAATATAAAGTAGGGGACAACGTTTTTGCTAAAGTTAGAGGACATCCTTCATGGCCTGCTATCATTGAAAGCTATGACTACAGTACGAATTCAATTAGGTATAAAGTTAAATTCTATGGCACTGGAGAAACCTCTGTAATAAAAGAAATTGACCTCAGTTCATTTTTTGAAAATAAGTCAAGATTAGGTAAATCAAGCAGGAATATTTTTACCAAAGCTATGAAAGAGGCAGAACAGGACCAGAACATTAGTATAAATAAGTCTCAAATTTCTCAGATCAGTGCGCAGAAGAATAACACATGTTTTGATGTAAACTGTTCAACTAATGTTGCTAATTCACCTGTGGCAACCAGCAGTCCATTTCCCATGCTAGTTAGTAAGTTGGATGATTGTAAAGGAGAGACAGGAGAGCTGCAAAGTAAACTGGAAGACGCTCATACAATTATTGAGGAATATAAATGCAAAATTGTGGAACTAGAAAATCTCCAAAAAAATACTACAGCTAACCTATTAAATAAAACCTTAATTAGTACATCTATTCTCAATAACGACTGGCTAACAGATGATCCCATACAGTTATATTTTGATGTTTTATCTTCTATTGTTGAAGGTAAGGATATTTATCTTATGAAACCAGTAATAGCTCAAGCTTTGAAATGTCTCAATGATATGAATGACTTTGTAATGGATCCTAAATTGCTGCAAAGTAATTTTGTAATAATCCCTGTGAACAATTCCCCCTCAGTGGATATACCTGGAGGGTCTGGTTCTCATTGGAGCCTTCTTGTGTATCTAAGGGACAAAAGTAAGTTCTTTTATTTTGACTCCTTAAAGCTAGTTAACTACGAGCATGCTATAAAAATAGCCTCTGTGTTAAAAAACAAACAAGAGGAAAATGAACCTGTAAATATTACAGTTGTAAGAGTTCCACAACAATCAAATGGTACTGATTGTGGTATTTATATGCTACTGTTTGTTGAAATCATATTGCAAGTAATCTTGCATGAAAACCATGAGTCGTCGTGGGAGTATTTTTTCCCAGAAATTAGCGAGAATACTGTCTTCACCAAACGAGCACAACTTGCAATGATGTTTTGTAACACCCAGCTTAATCTGGGAGAAAAATCAGTCCTGTCATTGATGCTGAAACCGCAGAAACGCCAAGCTGTGCAGCTGACAACCCAACCAAACCGTCAAGGTAATTCCGTAGTTACTGAGGAATGGCAGGAAGTTAAATGTAAGAGAGGCATGAAAATTAAAAAACCTCTCAGCAGAGAATTTAATATAACCACTTCTAGTAGATTTAACCTCTTATCTACCGAAGAAGACCTATTCAATAATGACACCCACCATACAGAACAAGTAGAATTAAGCAATAGAGAAACAAACACTAACAACTTGAGGAAAATTACAGCATTTGAGAACAGTAAAATAAATAAGGTCGATGTTCAACACAAAACACTCAAAGCAAACAACAAAGCTAAAGTTGAACTGATCGCGGATAGCCAAGGAAGGGGTGTTCCAGAACTTGTAGCCTCCTGCAGTTATGGTAAAGTTTATATGGATGGACTTGTAAAACCAGGTGCTGGTATCCAGTACGTTTACAGTCAAGCTGCAAAGACGGAACTGAGACCCCTAATCCTAATTGCTGGTACTAATGACATGACAGAAGAATACCCATCTACTATCTATTGCAAAATGGAACCTGAACTTACAAAATTAAGTAAAACCAGACCTGTTTGTATTACAACAGTCCCCCCACGGTATGATGTAGCGCAAGATAATATTTTGCATTACAACATTGCTATGGCCAATAATTACATTAGGGAACTTGTTTCAAGATTAAGCGATGTAAGTATAATTGATTTTGACCACTTCAAAAGATACCATTTCACAAACCATGGCATGCACTTAAATAGTAAAGGAAAGAAGAAACTCGCCTACAAGATCATTAACTTTGTGGAAAGTATTCATGGTAAAAAGGATGCATCTCATATTGGTAGTTATGACACTCTAACCTTAACTGAACAACACATGGCAGATGTTATTAAGCTTAATCAAAGTTGTACTTCGGTGGGTTTTGCACATAGCATTTCTGCGGATTTCTATGACCCTCGCCACATGTCAGCTGGAGTGGCAGTCGTGTTCAAACAACATTTTGGGAAACCAAAAAATACAGATCGTGTGACGAACCACCTTGCAGTGCAAGATTATCAGAGCAGAGCTACAGTTTTTAGTTTAATAACGAAACCGACATATTTTAGCAAACCAATTAAATATAATTATGATACTGCTTTCAGAGATCTTACTAATCATTTTAAAAAACTGAGATTGAACCATTTAATCTGCTCCCCCATTGGCTGTGTACGTGACAAAATTGACCTGGATCATTTTTTTAACAATCTAGCTCGATTCCAGAAAAGTACAAAAGCTAAAGTTACAATTGTCTCGTATTATCAACAACCTTTCAGAAGATTAAGAGATGGACTCTCTCATGATGATTTCAACAAGAAACTTAAAAATCTCATTTCAAGCAGTCAGGATACTTTTTCAAAATCAGCACTCGATAAATTAGGCAGTCATCTGAGACTTTCCGTTCCTGCTACAGCACAGGCAGTCGCAGAGGGAGAACACCACCCACATCACCACAACAGCACTTCTAAAACAGTCATGATGACAGCAACAGAGCGACAATCACAAGAGTCACGTGAAAAAATTTCAGTGGTTCCTGGCGACCTCTCATATAGTGAGGTGCTAAAAAAGCAGAGCAGGGATAGTGTTAGTGTTGAAAGTGAATGTGTCTCAGATGTAAGTTTTAGCTCTTTTGTCAGTAACTTTAGTACGGTGCAAGCATCTGCTTTGTCTTTATCTTTAAACTTAACAGCTCAAACAACAACAACAATAACATAGTAAAAACTAATAATGAAGTCAAAATAACTACTAAAAAAGGCAATAAAAGTCTTGGCAATATAAAATTATTTCATCAAAATGCTCAAAGTTTAATTGGAAAATTAGATCTGTTTAATGTTTTTCTAGATGATGAAAAGCCTGACATAGTTTTAATAACGGAGCATTGGACTACCGATAATATACTAAATTGTGTAGCCTTGACTGATGGTCTTTACAGTCTAGCTACTTCTTTTTCAAGGCAAAATGAACGAGGCGGTGGCTGTGCAATATTTATCAGAAATAATATTGATTTTGTTGTTGTTTCACTTGATGAGTTTTGTTTACAAGGGTCGCTTGAAGCAGCAGGTATAAAAATTAAGTTAAGAAATGAAGAATTTGTTATTTTGAATGTTTATAGACCATCTGGTTCCAGCATTAATACATTCTTTGACAGATTGTTCCCATTGGTTGAATCTCTAAATTTAGTTAGCAACTTAGTTCTTGCTGGGGATTTTAATATAAATATTTTGGATTTTAATTCAAATGCTTGTGTTCGCTTTAAGGAATTTTTTAACGAATTTAACTTAACAAACTTAATTGATGTACCTACCAGAATCACTGAATTTTCTCAATCATGTCTGGATAATTTCCTTGTAAACCGTCAAATGTTATAAAAAAAACTAAGATCAGGTGTTATAATTACGGGCATATCGGATCACCTAGGAATTGAGTTAGTTATACCACTAGATGCTGTGCCTTTAAATTATAATTGTTCACAAAATGTCATAAGAGTTATTAATGAGGATAACTTAATTTTAATGACTGAATTGCTGGAAAAAGAGACTTGGCCAGAAATCAATGATAACGCTACTGAAGAAAATTTTCAAAATTTCTTTAACATAATAAATTATTATTTTAATTTATGCTGCCCTTTGAAAAAAATGCCTTGTCACAATCTGAAAAGAAATAAAAAATTACCTTGGATAACAACTCAAGTCACTAACACAAAGAACCAATTAATATTTATAGAATCTATATGGGTTAAAAACAAAAATAACACTCTGTTAAAAGAAAAGCTTGTTAAACTAAAAACTTAATATAAATCTCTAATTGAGCAGACAAAAAAAGATTATTTTAGTGGCAAAATTAGCAAGTCTAAAAACATAATGAAAGATACCTGGGGAATAGTTAATGGAGATCTTGGGAGGATTCGTAGAACACATCATAACATTTCATTACAAATCAATGGCAAGCTGGTATCAGACCCACTTGAAGTTTCAAATCAATTTAATAGCTTTTTTAAAAATTTACTGGAATCCTTAGCATCTAAATATAAGCTAAATTACACTTTTAAAGGAACAAGAGTTTTGAACACACTTTTTTTGCACCCAACTAGTGAAAAAGAAATTTTGAAAATAGTTAGCGATATGAAAAATAGCAATTCGTCTGGCTGGGATGGACTTGACAATAAAACACTAAAATCAATTATCAAATCATTTGCTATACCATTGTCAAACCTTATTAATAACTCTTTTGAGACTGGTCACTACCCAAACCATTTAAAAATTGCCAAAATAATCCCAGTTTATAAGAAAAAAGGTGATAAAAAATTGATGGAAAATTACAGGCCCATAGCTTTATTACCAACAATAAACAAAGTATTCGAAAAGGTTATTAGTAATCGAATTTTGGTATTCCTGGAAAATAATAGTATTTTATTTACTGACCAATTTGGGTTTAGGAAAAAGAGTTCAACTACAACTGCGAAACAAAAATTTATTAAAGAAGTCCTGGTAGGAATTGAGAACGGTGATTATGTCTCGGGAATTTTTCTTGACCTGCAGAAGGCTTTTGATTGTGTACATGTTGATATTTTACTGGATAAATTAGAAAACTATGGAATTCGTGGACATGCATTTAACTTGATGAAATCTTATCTAAGCAACCGCAAACAATTCACTTGTGTTAAACATGATGGATGTGAGTACTTTTCTGACAGGGTCGAGATAACCTGGGGAGTGCCACAAGGTTCCGTTCTTGGGCCTTTACTCTTTTTGTTATACATAAATGACGTTGGTGAAATTGGCATTCCAAACCAAACCATTCTTTTTGCCGATGACACTTCTCTAGTTTGCAAACAATCAAATATAGTCAACTTTGAAATTATTACAAACATATAAGTTAATAATATAGTTCAGTTTTATAATGCAAATTGTCTTACCGTAAATGCAAATAAATCAGTTGTTTTAGATTCTACTTCTTTAAAAAAGTCACCCTTTGAATGTACAATAAGCATTGATGATCAGTTGATGCCAAAAACTGATTCTGTAAAATTTTTGGGTTTTATTGTTGACAAATATTTATGTTGGAATGACCATGTGGGTGATCTGTGTTTAAAATTATCACAGTCTGTTTTTATTCTCAGGAAATTAAGTAAGATGTGCAACATTGACACTTTAAGGATGGCTTATTTTGCTTTTTTTTATTCAAAAGTGACGTATGGGATAGAAATTTGGGGTAACACATCAAAAAAAAATATTGACAAATTATTTAAAATTCAAAAAAGAGCTATTCGTTGTATAGCTGGTTTAGGATATCTTGACTCCTGTAAGGGAAAATTTATAGAACTTAGAATAATGACTTTGCCCAGTATTATTGTTTATAAAGTATTACTACAAATGGCACTAGGCCTATCTGGACTAAAAAAACACCAGGACTTTCATTCCTATAACACTCGAGGCTCTAATAACTTAGTTATAGAAAAACATAGCTCTAAAGTGTACGCATTGGCAACTCAAAAATTCGGACCTAAATTATGGAACGCCCTTCCCCAGAATTTAAAAATATTGGCCTATCCAAAATTCAAAAAATCAATTGAACTCTTTCTCTTAAACAATCCCTTGTATAAAACTGAAGACTTTTTTGCCTTAATTAGCTAAGGCATTCCTCTTGTATCTTTTAATCTAGTTTTAGAAATTATTTTATTTGAGTTAAATTCTTTTTTTTGATAATGATATGTTTCAATTGTATTACTTAATGTTATATGACGAGCTGGAAGATGTAATCCACACATTGTATTACTTACTGGCAATAAATTGAGTATTGAGTATTGAGTATTGAGGTCTTCCACAAATCAGTCAGAAAAATTCACTAAGTTTAATGGACCTTTTGTGAACCAAGATTTGAGTACAGATATGTTACTGAGTGACTTATTGTGAATTACTGCAGTGTTGTGAGTGTACTGACCTCTCCTTGCGCTGTGTGAGGGCGTGCCACAACACTGCCACACTGGCTATCACTCTGGGCAAGTTGCTCAGCACCGCCTTGCGAGCAGATGCTTGCGGCTCTGGCTTCTCTTTGTTCTGCCAAATAAAAAAACATCTATATTAAAAAAGTTCAAAAATTGATATAAAAAAAACCTTACACTTTATATTTTTCTTACTTAAACCATTGAACTAAATTAAAAAATAAGGAATTTGTAGAAGACACAAACATTAACAGACAAATCCTACTAATATAATTAATATTATAAATGTGAAAGTTTGGATGTTTGTTTGGATGTATGTATGGATAATTGGAGTTCCATCACGCATAAACTACTGGACCGATTAAGCTAAAATTTTGTATGAACATAGCTTACAAAACATATAGAACATATTGACCTGAAAATGTTCACATCCAAGCTTAGGGCTCCACCCCCCGGGTTCTGTAAGTTCCAGTGCAAATCTTATGGAAGAATACCATTTATAAAATTACCAGCTGTAGTTGTTTATCAGTTAGGAAAAAGGAAATCAGATGGTAAACAAAGATTCGATAGTGCTGGTCAGGTTAGTATTTTTAATGCCTTTTAATTTGTCTTGAGCGAAGCCGCGGGTAGCAGCTAGTTTATATATATATATATGAAAAATCAAGTTTGAAAAGAATTTAGTTGTTACTGCATTTGTAGTTTTATTTATACGTAGCTTGTTATTTAACAAGAATAGACAAGGATTTAAAAATGTTGTGTATCAGATCAGTAACATAATAACACTGCCAACAACTGTTCAACCATTAACCATGACTGATTCCAGTAACAAATTTTACAAATTACAGTAGACGCTCTTTTATCCGGCATTCTATGAACCGGCACATTCTATTAACTGGCACCAGGCGACCCGGGTTTTTCCAGGTATTTTCGGTCGTTTCCGTTTCGTACTGTGACTGCGCTGGACTGTTCCCGCCTTTTTCTTAGTCACTTGTTGTTTGTTTACGTCTCAAGCAGTAACATTCAGTGATGTTCGTAAACTTTGCTCAGTACACTACTGTATTCAACCTATTTTTAGACGCCAACTTCTGCCCGGCTGTCTGTCCGCCCGTCTGTCTGTCTGTCTATCCGTCCACAAATGCAGGTGTTCCGGAGCAGTGCCAAGGTCAACCAACACACGCGACC
Source organism: Allygus modestus (assembly GCA_963675035.1). Lineage (NCBI taxonomy): Eukaryota > Metazoa > Arthropoda > Insecta > Hemiptera > Cicadellidae > Allygus > Allygus modestus. Next base: position 236,139,513 of record OY776111.1, on the reverse strand, counting down.
ACAGCTCATTACTGTAGCGAGATGACAGACTATCAGATTACTGTATTCCCAATAATAACTAAAAAGTTCTATTATCTGGAAAAATCGATTTACCGGCATGGGCGTGGTCCCAAACATGCCGGATAAAAGAGCGTCTACTGTACTGTCAAACATGTTCAACCACAATGTGATGTTTCAGGGTCAAATGTACGTAATCTTGAACACAACAGAGCAATAAAAACAATCTACTTGTGCTGTCAACTTTATACATAAGCAGTATCTAAAATGCCCAAAAATTATTAACATGATTCTTAAGGAGAGTACTCTAATGTAACAGTGTAAGGAAGAAACCACCATTAAAAAAATCCGATGTTAAAGACTCTCTTGTGTGACTGAAAAATTAACAAACATGAGATACATTTGCAAGATTTGCTAAGGGGCATGATGGGCATTAGTACTCGTCTCTAGGTGCAAAATTCACAACCAACCAACAAGTAACCCAACAGCTTGCCACAGAGTCAATAAAAAGCTAACTATATACTGACTAAGTCTCTAAACAAACACTCAATCATCGAAGAAGACGTTCAAGTGCTATGAATTTGTTCACTCTTATTGGACTTATTTTATCCTTAGAACAAATCAAGGTTAATACTGTACCTGAACTCAAAATTGATTTTTAGTAACATAAAACAGGCTTGACCTGGACACTTTTTACTATTTTAAGGTTATATTGCCTTCCCATCAACGATGTCACCAACAAAACCATACCATTGTAAAGTGTGTGTATAATTTACTACATCCCTGTACCTTTATATATGTTGGATGTTATTATAACAACAACAAAATAAATAAAAGTGTCCGGGTCAACCGGGTAAAAGTGTCCTGTCTTGACCCGGACACCCACCTGAAATAACGTTATAACATAACGCATAAACTAACCTCTCCTGTCCGTAGTCGGACAGTGTTTTGAGGTCTGCAGATGCCTTTGCACCAGTCAAAGACTTAAAAATAAAATAAATACAAAATGTTAATGGGTTGGGGAAGAATAAAGGGTTTTCTTACGTCACGTTTTCAGCTGTTTATTCTTTGCAACTAAAATGAAACTCAATAAAGAACCGTAAGGGGAAAAGGCGTTTAAAATACAGTTTGAAACAAAGATATAAAATGTTTGGTAAGTAACAAAATAAACCTCGTCTGCTTTCCATGGGGCCCATTATATTTTCCACAGACATGATCATTTATGGTCAATTTAGGCAAAGAATACTTTTTCGCCGCTGCCCTTACTTAACTTTCTTTCCTTTACTGCCTGGTTTTAACACTTTGGCTCTCAAGTTATTTTCGTTCATCTTGGAGACTGTACCGTACTTCAAAAACAATTTTTCATAAATTAACAGCACAAATCTTAATAACAAACACAGATGGGTTACCGTATCAGGGATAAACACCACAATGTTGTTATTAGTTATGGTGGGATTATTGTGTTTACGTTGCAAATTTAGTCACAACGGTCTGTGCAAGTCACATCCATGGAGTATAATTAAAGTGTCTGGGTATTTATATTTCGTCTAACAAATGTATAATGAATGATGCTCAACTTTGCAGGTTAGTTTAGAAATATTTATGTTTACAAATATAAACAACGTGTCCGGGTTAAAACCCCCTGTCCTGGACAAGCCGATACTCTAAAAGAAATTAAATAAATCACCAAGAAAACAAAACCGTCTTTAATATCAAATCTAAAACAATGATCAGCAATAGGACAACTGATTATTGAAGTTTGTACAGTCTAATATTACTGACTACATCTGTTATTACAACCAACTCTACTTTAGTCAGTAACTGATGTCTATATACAAAATAGATTAACCAAATAATATAGTCTTGGAGAAGAATGTACTATACATACCAAGACCCCTGCAAGCATTGTTAGCTGTGAAATTTTAAGTGTATATTACTTTAGGGTTTAATTGTAATTGGACTTAAGAGCTAGCAGTACATTTCCAAAATTCTTGGTAGTTTTGTAAAAATTTAAACTTATTATCTTATTGTCAAGTAACTTTATAAATTTAACAAGCGTTAATTTAAACTAAATAACATGTTAAGTCAACTTTTTATACAATAGTACAATACAATAGTACTACAATAGTATACAATAGTACCGAGTAGTAGTACAATAGTACAATAATATACAGCAATCATTAAATGGCATCAGGCTCAGTCTCAAGTCCGGCAGGAATACTTATGGTATCTTACTTTTGATGAATCAAGAAACTGTTAAATATAAATAACGACCTCTACATAAACTAGCTGAATTTTGAGTATCAGGTTTCCTTACAATAATTCTGTCACACCAATCAAATGCAAAGTGTCTCTAACCATGAGTAGCGGAGAAGGCATGAAGACGTGGATAAGATTGTTGAATATTTGCGCGGGGGTGGAGGTGCCGCCCAGGGGGGAGGTGAAGGGGGTGGCGGTGTCCAGCAGACAGTAGTGGCACAGCACTGTCAACGCCTCCACCTGTGTGATGGCGTAGTCCGCTGGCATCCTGGAACACGGCAAGCCAGAGTTAAGTCAAACTGACTCTCCTAACGAGTAGTGTTCAAACGTGTATAAAATGTGTCACAAACTACAATTAGATAACTCTTGAGCAAAGGCTGAACAAAGTAGCTCTGTTTGGCCGATCTCAAATACATTTTGAACATAAAGTATTTTACATCAAATAAAATCATCGATTTTATTTTAACGGCTTATAACGAGACAAAAATTCTAAGACAGGAATTGAAATTTAGGAACAGTAAAATAAGTAGCTAAATCGACAGGAGAACATTAGAGGGAGTAAACAGGGTATGTTAAGCCTAGTCACCTAGTTAAGCAATATTGATATTTACATGAAAACCCATATTTTTTTTTCCTTGTTGCAGCAAACCTGCGTACTCATCCCCAATGTTATTCTTATGGAGAATAATTCAAATTGTATATATCGCTTATTTGAGTTATTTGTGAATATATTTTAATGAATCTTGGTATGCGGCTCTATGTGGTATTAAGACATATATAAAGTATTTTACATTATGCATTGGAAATTCGCTGAGTACGCAGGTTTGCTACGACGGGGGTATTTTAATAGTTTTTATTTTATACATTTAGGAATCGTAGCTAACACATTGAATTGCTATATGATTTGTTTTCTTCATGATAAAACCTTGAAATTTGGTTAGGCGGATTACATTTAATTACATGTATTTCAAAATAACTTTCTTAAAAATGTATATAACTGGCTAAAATCGGTAACAACTAAAAACAAATTACATATGAACTTTGTCAGGGGGCGGAGCCTAAAAGATGCTGGGCGGGACGCATCCTACGTTGGGGCTTCATTCAAGCAATGTGGTTTTTAAAACTAATCCAAATAACCACATGTCATATGTCATATGTCAAAATCAGAGGTCGGGAAGTGATAGAAGAAGCCAGTGGAGCCCTGATGTCTGGACAAAATTATCCGAAGTTTTCTAATTCTCCTAACAACCTGGTATCGTCCGGAAACAGATTTGAGGAGCCTTTTTCGCAATCGCCTGGAGTACTGTTCTCCATAAAAATAACATGGCAAAATTGTAGCAAAATGTTTGGTGGGAGGGGGGGTGTGTGTGTACACATCCAACGTTGGGGCAACATTCAAGAACTTAATCTTTGTAAAAGAAATTCTAAAGAACCATCACAAATCAAAGTTGGATGTTGGGAAGTGATGAAAGATGCCAGTGGGGCGGACCCCTGAGGTCGGGAAAAGATTTTCTAAAGTCTTAAGTCCCCTAATAACCTGGCATGGTCCGGGAGCAGATTTGATGAGCCTTTTTCACAATAACCTGGAGTACTCTTTTTTCCTTAAGAATAACCATGACAATGTTTTAGCGACTGGGGCAGAGTCCTAAGGTCAGTGTCATAAAAACCTTTGATACCCTAATGTTATGGATTAATGACAATTGGCTTAAATTACCCAAAAAACTGAAAGAATAACATGACAATTTTGCCAGGTGGGCGGAGGTTTAAGGTTTTGGGGGGACGTATCCAACATTGGGATATCATTCAAGACATACACCATTATAAAACAAATCCAAAGAACCATCACACGTCCAAATTGAACGTCAGAAAGTGATAAAAGAAGCCAGTGGGTGGAGCCCTGAGGTCGCCAAAAAATTATCCAAAGACTTTATTTTTTAATTTATTTGGACTTTACCTATCGCTTCTAGTGTTTAAAACTACACTACGTTGTCGAGTGCGCGGTCTGGTTGTGGATGGACGTGAGAGTCAAGTTTCCCGTGTTTGCCGTCAGCTTGGAGGCAACGATGCAGAACAGGTAAAGTATTGTATTTGATTTTTTGTATATATATTTGATATCTTTGTGTTAGTATAAATTAAAATGTAAAAGAAAAAGATTAAAAAAATCCAAAAAAATGTAGGTTAGTTAGGTGTAAGAATTTGATATTTAGATGTAAGTAGGGTTCACTTGATAAAGGGAGGAGTTTCCTTACCTCCCGAAACGTAGTGTAGTTTTAAACACTAGAAGCGATAGGTAAAGTCCAAATAAATCAAAAAATAAATTAAAATCCTTCGCTATTATGAGTTTCAAAAATACAGTATCCAAAGACCTTTAGTCCCCTAACAATGTGGTATCGTCCGGGAGCAGATTTGAAGAGAAATTTTTGAGCAATTTAAGAAAAACCTTTTCTCCATAAGAATAACATGGCAGCTTTTGGTGCCACTGGGGCATAGCCCTGAGGTTTAGGTGAAAAGAAAAAAAAATACATAGCTAAAATGTGTTGGTCCCCTACAACGCCGTTTTCGAAATCACTTGGGACACACACACTCACAACTACTTTATTAGTATAGATAGATAATCACGAAAACAAATCAAAAGCTTGATGAGCTGATCAGCTGTATAATGAAAATCACAGTGTCAGGATTATAATCAGCTGTTTGTTGTAAACAAAAGATACTACAAATCCCACCAAGACGGTTTGTAGACAATTACATTTTGTATCATTAAACAAACTTAAAGGGAAAAATTATAAATCTAACAATTTTGGGGAGTATCGGAATGTTTAAGCTACAAATTGGTACAAATTCCGTGACTTCACGTTGCCTGGTTTTCTCAAACTAAGGCCGAGTTCCTGGTCAAAACTTCTCCCATATAATTAACATGGGGAAATTTGAGGACTTAATACTTTGTATCATTTAACAAACTTAAAGGGAGAAAATGATAAATCTGACAATTTTGGGGAGTATCGGAATGGTTAAGCTACAAATTGGTACAAACTCCATGACTACACGTTGCCTGGTTTTCTTAAACTAAGGCCGAGTTCCTGGTCAAAATTTCTCCCATATGACTAATATGGGGGAAATTTGAGGACTTAATACTTTGTATCATTTAACAAACTTAAAGGGAGAAAATGATAAATCTGACAATTTTGGGGAGTATCGGAATGGTTAAGCTACAATTTGGTACAAACTCCATGACTACACGTTGCCTGGTTTTCTCAAACTAAGGCCGAGTTCCTGGTCAAAATTTCTCCCATATGATTAACATAGGGGTAATTTGAGGACTTAATACTTTGTATCATTTAACAAGCTTAAAGGGAGAAAATGATAAATCTGACAATTTTGGGGAGTATCGGAATGTCTAAGCTTCAAATTAGAACGAATTCCATGACTTCACACTGCCTGGTTTTCTCATGACTTCACATTGCCTGGTTTTCTCAAACTAAGGCCGAGTTCCTCAAAATCCTAGGTAAAAATTCTCCCACATGATTAACATGGAGAAATTTTATGATTTTATACTTCTTATCATTTAACGAACTTAAAGGGAGAACTTGATAAATCTGAGAATTTTGGGGAACATCGGAATGCTTAAGCTTCAAATTGGTATAAATTCCATGACAACACGTTGCCTGGTACAGTATTCTCAAACTAAGGCCGAGTTCCCTTAAAAATATTCTTTCATTTAAATATCATGGAGCATTTTTTAACTGTCAATATTTTAAAAACTAAAGTGTTATTTTTGAGTTTTACAATTTTTTGTTAATATTCAGAGTAAAACCTTTGACACATCAATTGTCCAAATCGGTTGAGAAATAAAGACGTAGTTGGCCGAAAAAAAACAAATTCCTTAGCTAATTAATATATAAGATGCCAAAACATGATATAAGCAAACAGCTCTATTAAAATTGTTTTCAGCATTAGTGGTTTAATTTTCATGGAATTACGATTTTAAATTTGGTTTATAAATTTAAAATTGTTCAAATAATAAACTTAATATCTGTTGCCTAACTTCAAAGAAATTGTACTTTGAGCAGTTGTTTTTTGTTTGTTTGAATTATTAAGATTTTGATAATTAGGTTAAGGCAGATTAAGTTAGTGACTAGTTCAATTCAATGTACAATATTGCAACACTGAGCAATAAATTAATTTAATTTAATTAATTATCTATCTAATTTATAAAGGACATCAATATTGCTTCACAATAGTTGCTAAAATTGTGTGAATTTTTTCAATTTCCCTTTTAGTTACATAATATAAGCTTCAATAAACATCAACCAAAGTGTGACATTACCTGACATGATCGGCCTCGACGGAGTCATAGGCTCTGCTGAGCTGCTCCACGTTGTTGCACAGCTGTTTGACCACGGCCGTGACGACCCTGGTGAGCGACGACCCCAGGTAGGGCAGTGCGCACGTCACCAGCGCTGTCCAGTGCGTGTGGGCGTAGCTGGCACGACCGGGGGCCTCCAGAGCGCGCAGTATGGCTGCCAGCAACATCGGCTGCTGCGGTATCGCTCGGCCAGTCATGTACCGCAGTTCTCCATTGCTGTGTGTCGACTCGTGGGAGCTCGGTTTTGACTCCTCCCCCTCGCCCTTGCGCTGGTTTACTTCATGCTCTAGCATTATCAGGGAGAGTAGAAACCTGGAAAATATTAAAAATAAATTTTTTTCAGACCCTAAATTATTTCATATTTATTTATCTTTTATTGTTTACTAACTTAAAAAAGAATAATAGTACAAAATACTGGAAAATATTAATATTATATGTTACATTCACGTTTTAAAGATATACTTACGAGACATAATTTACAGTAAGTACCGTTTTAAAATCCCGCCATTGCAACGCTAATTTTGTCATTCCTGCATCCTGCGTTGTGTACCTGCATCTATTGGCACGGCTGGGACACAACTACGGCAAAATTTAACCATGTTTACGTCGGTATGTGGGCATTCAAAATGGCGCCACTGATTGAGAATCCCACCATTTTTGAGGTAAGTGCTGTGATTCATCTCTAACTGTGTCAAAGCGGCTAATATTCATCGACAGATTAACGAAGTGTATAGCATTTAGTTTTTAGTTTGGAATTTGACACTATTCTTATGTGTTATCTTATATATTACTTATCTAGCCTGTTTTTCTGTCAGCCCGCGAGATCTTCCTTATTCCTTTATTAAATTCCATGATTTACCCCTCATTTTAAAGCTAATCGGCTATTGACGAAAAATAGACTCACTGTCTAAAAATTCCGCTTCTCGGGAATTAGAATAATATGAAAGATAAATAAAGGGAATAGTTTGTTTTGACAGAAGCAAATGTAAACAAAAGAACATCTGATCAGCTGACAAGATTTGGTTCGCAGTGCGGAATTCCGCACGGGTCGACCAGTGTATCAGGATGTCTAGTGATATTTGATCTCAAAATTCAAGACTTTTTCCAGACTTTTTCCAAAATTTTCCAGACTTTCGCAAGATAGTACAAATATACTACAAACGTCATAAGAGTAAAAATATCATGTTTTTTTGGATTACCACTTTTTGGATTTTTACTTTCTCCCCCTTATACATAGTATAAGGAGAAAGTATTGTTTTCGTCAACATTTTTAAATTTTAGTTGTTAGTGGAAATATTCGTTTTGGTGCTCCCTGAACCCAAAAGTGATTTTTACGTGATGTCTGTGTGTCTGTCTGTCTATCTGTATGGATGTGTACAGAGCTAGATCCCTAACCAATGGTTCGATTTTTATGAAATTTGGTATGTAGGTACTAATACATGATATCTCCAGGTATTTTTTCATTTTTTTTAATTCTTGATTTTTAAGGGTAATTATCCCCCAAAAACCACCAAAAAACATGAACAGTCTAGATTTATCAAAAACGGCTCTAACGATTTTGATTAAACTTTAGTAGTTTGTAGAACTTTAATTTTCCAATAAAATGACACCACCCGCATTTCTGTAAAAATTCGGGTTCAGAAATTACAAGACTTAAAATATCAAAAATTAATTTTTTTTGATTTTTCATAAAAAAAACATAAATGTGAAAAATATTACTATTCACCATTAAAAAGAGCTCAAAAAAGTTAATAATTTGGTATCTTGAATTACTATTCTACGATTACTGGTTGCGGAGAAAATTTAAATTTCCATTTTTCAATAAACACAGTACGATGTCCAATGTTATTCTTATGGGGAATACAAAAATTACTATTTCTCTCTTATTTGTTGATCAATTTCGTTCAAACTTGATATGCTTGTCAAGTTAGCATTGACCAACAGAAGAAATTCGAAATATGTTGCCCCTTAATAACTCTGAGGGGGGGGTAAGGGGGTAATAGGGGGCATTTCCCCTCTTAAAACCACGTGAGCGATGGATTCTGTAGTGCCTCCTCAACAGGGATTTCGGTGGATATTTTTGAAAACAACTTGTTTGCAAGATTTTCTGTACATTCAACCATGCTTTGTATTCTATATTTAGTAAATAAAAAGTAATTTATTCATTAAAGATGGGCTAAAAGGGAGAAAGTATGTGTCAGTTTTCTGATACCGTTTATTTAAACTATGGTAAACAAATTTAAATAGTGAAAAAGTATGACACTTTGAAGAAAAATCACTAACAAAACCAAAACTCTGTATAATATTTTTATTAAAAACTCAAATACTGCATAATATATGAACATAAATATTTAAATATATATATATTTTTTCAATTAAACTTAAAATACAAATGAAATAAACGTTACCGGTTAGCTATATACAAAATAATTTAATTAAAAAAAAACTAAAAACGTTAATAAATTTAAAAGGGCATAAAATATCAGCATGTTAAAAGAACATATAAGGATATTTTCCAGAGTTTTTCACCCTAATTCTAAATAAGTATTCACATAGAGATGGTTGGCGATGTGCTCGGAACGTATTCCTAACAAAGTTTGTTATCTGGACAAATTTCAAGACGATATCTTCCACCTCTTTAGACCGAACGTAACTGTAACCTAAATAATCCGTATGAACAATTACTTTTGGTTTTTTACATCGTTCTGCTTATGAAAGTGTACCCTCTTTATATATTGGAAAGCAATGAAGATTAAAATAAAATACAGTACTGGTAAGTTAGTAGCCTGTTCATGTACAGCAACAAATACAAAATTTCAAATAGGTTGGCATATGAAAATAAAAGGCCAAAGTAAAACTAATTTTTACTCATAACTTTGAAAACATAATTAGGCATAAATCTAGGCCTGTCGATCTCATCACTGGCCAAAAAAAAATATTTAAGAAGTCACCTAACTAATATTTTTTTATATCAGTACCTAAATTAATTTTAATTAAGTTCAGTTTAAAAAAACTAGGCCTAGCTTAAATTTTTCCAATTTCTCCAATGTTGACATAATTTGGCGATTAAATCAAAGTTTAAAATTACCCAGACGATAGTAAGCTTTGGCCTCGTTAAAATGTTTTCAAAGGTAAGTTAAAACATTACACTGACTAGGCTTATTTGATGTTTAGGCCTATATAGCCTATCTGTATAGAGAACCACTTTATTACACGTTAGAAACAGTTGATTAGTAAACATGTTCAGACCACAGTTTAATATTTCCAAGGGTAAAAGTAAAGTAACTTAATTAGTCCAGCTTAACAGCCTTACATGGGTATAGGCCTATTATCAAACTTGGGAAAAAGTTCACTAAATTTGGTTAAAATATAGGCCTAATAAGTTATAGAGCCTAGGGTAACTATTTTACAGATTTAAAAAATGTTGTAATTTGAAATAATATTAGTACAGGGTAAAACATAACTTATTATTCGCGAAAATATAAGTGTTCCAAGATATAAATGCCCATTATACAGGTGCTTCGATTGCTAAAAATACCTTCATATTAGTTTAGTGAGTATATTATTTACGACATTGTTCAAATGTCACTAAGCCACTGTTTCATGGTCGTCTGGTGATCTGAGAAATAGTTGACAACTGTAATTAAAACTATAAAATTGTATAACTTAATACTACTTAACACATTGCGTGCGAGTGACGGGCCGGCCCGCCATCCGCAGTTGGCACACCTGGCGTCTGGCGGGCGCGCCCGTCATGTTGGCATAGCAACAACCTTCGTTCAGTGTGAGCTTAGCCGCGGGCGGGGAAACTTGTGTTTGTTCCTCGCACTTTTGGACAGTCTTCCCAAGTTTTTGGCGCGCTTCGTTTTCGTTTCGGCCATTTCATTTTGTCGGGTGTGTAGTATTATTGTGTTATGTTTACTGCGTAGTGTTGAGATTGTATAAGTGCAATGGATGACCCAGACGACCCAACTTATGTTGAAAACGAGTACTCTGACATCGATGACGACTTGGAATCAAGTTCAAGCAGCTCTGAGGAAGATGACGCCGAGGTTGATCCCCCCCTGGTGCAATGGCGGGACTACGGGACATCCCGTTTACAGGCGAACCAGGTATTCGTGTACCAATTCCTGGTGATAATAAACCATTCGATTGGTTTAATCTCTTGCTTGATGTAATATTCTTACAGAATATTGTAGCCGAAACCAATAAGTATGCGCTGGAATTTTTTTGTGGCCCAAACACTACTCCTCAATCCCGTATTACAAAATGGAAGGATTTGACTCTTCAGGAACTGTACACCTTCATTGGCCTACTCATGCATACGGGGACCATAAGACTGAATAGAATCCAGGACTACTGGAAAACCCATTGGTTGTTTTCTCAAACCAGCAATATTTTTAGCCAATACATGTCCAGAGATCGATTTCAATTAATCCTACGTTGTTTACATTTCTCTAGAGTACCAACAGCTGACAACCCAGAACCAGTAGACCAAAGGGCTTTCAAGATCCAACCTATCATTGACTATTTCAATAATAAAATGAGAGAAATTTATTACCCTGGCAAGGAACTAACTATAGATGAGGAAATGGTGCTGTGGCGTGGTCGTTTGGCGTTTAGGCAATATATAAAAGGCAAACGCCATAAGTACGGTATAAAGATATACTCTCTAAATGAACCCGAGGGACTGATGCTCCGTTTCCATGTATATACCGGGAAAAATGACAGTGTAGCAGGAAAAGGCCACACTGTAAAAGTAGTTATGAAACTAATGAAAGATTTTCTAGGCAAGGGACACGCATTGTTCATGGACAATTTTTATAATAGTTACATACTCTCATCGAAACTCCTGCGACGCCTAACGTATTCGACTGGCACTTTGCGTGCAGATAGAAAACACACCTCAGCAGATGTGAAGTCCGCCGTATTGTCCAAGGGTGAAACCATTTCTCACTATGCTGAGAGTATCATGATAGGGAAATGGAAGGACAAACGTGCCGTGACCTATATTTCGACTCAATTTTACAACCAGATTGTAACAGTGACCAACAGAAGGAAACAACAGAAAGTGATGCCCCAACCTGTTATGGTGTACAACGCACACATGAAGGGGACCGATCGCATGGACCAAATGATGTCATACTACCCCTGCGAGCGGAAAACACTGCGTTGGCACAAAAAGATATTTGTCCACTTCCTACAGATAGTTATGACCAATGCTTTTTTTCTGTACAATATGCATAACATAAACCGACGACTGAGCTTGTACGACTTTCGTTTACAAGTCATAGAACAATTGTTGCCCAAGAAACCAGCCCCATTGGCTATCACACCGACCAGGGGTAGTATGCACAGACTTTCCCAAACGGACAAACGCAGATCTGATGGAAAGCGATTGACCAAAAGGTGCCGTGTGTGCTACAAGGAAGGGAAAAGGAAGGACACTACCTACTTTTGTGCCACATGCCCTGGTGAACCGGGACTCTGCGAAGTTAGATGCTTCAATAAGTTCCACGAAGATGTCCAAGACTAAATAAAAACAAAATGGCGGCGGGTGGGGATGTATATAGTAGTATGTAAAGTAATATTCATTTTTTAGTTATAGACTTTGTTATTTTCAAACAAAATATCTCTTTTTACATGTTGTCCTAAATTGTTGTAAACATTTTGTGTCTGAACTAAAACACTTGATACAATGGTTTGGGGAGGGGTTGTAAATATATTTTTTATCCAAATAATGATTATATACTAACTGTCGACTACAAAATTAGCATTTATTGTGTTACTGTGGCCTTCTGGGACTATTTTTGTGATGTGCTGACGGCAAGGACGGGCGCCAGGAGCGGATGACGGGAATTCCCGTCACGGAAATGACGTCACATAATTCAACAAAAATGGACCCTGGACAACTGGAAATACCATTTGGGATATTCTGACATCATTTCTGAGTAAGTAATCACATAATAATTTTTTAGCTTTTCAGATCCGCAATTATCATTATTATTAGCACTAAACGTGTTAACAACTGTCGGGCGAGTTACTTCGCCCCGTTCCGTGGAAACCAGGCCACAGTGCAAGCGCAAGCGGTGCAGACGACGAAATTCAGCCGTGTTCGAAGTAAATTGCAACGTAAACTTAAAAGTTTTAAAACGTAAAATATTAACTTAATTGTGTATTGCTCACGCTCACCTTTGAACAAAATTTGAAGCATTGTTGGAATGTAAAGGGAAATAAGAATAGATCATAGTTAAGTTGTTAACCTGTACCGCCAATAATTTGCAGGCATTATTCAATATTTACGGACAAATCCCCGTTTTAAACTCACTTCACTCGTCAATATTATCTTTAACCTCCAGGTTTCAATGCTTCACTTTGCGTCAATGCGCGCAACTGCGCAGGTACTACGACGATGCGACGTGTGCGTGTGAGAATCAGAGCCAGAGTCTAGGGACGTTCCGATATGATTCTACTGGCTACTGGCTTGAACCCGATATTTGGTATCACTACGAATCGAAACCAAGTATTGATACCCGTTACTGTTAAGAGGAACGCGGGAGATAGCTTTGAGTCGATTCTCTCTATCATAAGTTACAAGAACTATATTTGAAGTTATTATTTGTGTTTATTTTGCTAAAAAGTATATTAAACAAAAACTAATCTATGTTTTAACAACGTAAAAATGTACTATTTTTCCGATACCGATACTCAAATTTTTCTTTCGATACCACGATAATATCGGTTAACCGATGCCCAGAGTTCCGAAAACAAAGTTTTGATCTATCAGAGTCCACTAGCCGAGCGATGGCGGACGAACGACGCGGGCGAGAGTGTAGAGGTACCTTCAAGGTCACCGCTCTCCACCCCTCCCCCCTCGTGACTCATCTTCCTTTTCGCGTTGCCATAGTAACGTCATGTAGGCTACTTGAGTGACTTTCTTAATTCCTCCGAAAACTATGGGCCAAGCACTTGCTTGGGTTATTCCACAACGTACATCTTGTTGCAATTGTCATTGATTATAAATACTAGTTCCTTGATATCACTGTTTATAAGTTTTATCCATTTTCCCGACTTAATAACAATTTTATATATTAATTCCCGCCTTTCCCGACATTTTATTAATTTCTATACAAATTCCCGACTTTCCCGACTGCTAGACACCCTGGTGTATACATATTGTGAATAAAGATGATTTGATTTGATTTGATTAGCAAAGTGTTCAAACCTCTAGCGTTCAGAAGTGTTTTGGCGTCTGTGACAAATTGGCTTGAAAAATCCATCACCTTCCATCTCGTATCGCTCAAGAGAAGTCAAATCATTTCCCATAAGCTTGGTTTGTGCTCAGTCAGTCAACATGTTTTAAGCGTGAGCACAACTGTCAACAATTAAGTCGTTCGGTCACAATTTACGTAATTAAAGATAAAGAACACTTCAAGAAACTGTAGGAAACTCATAAAATAACGATGAAATCATAAAGCACTTCGCAACTCTACATGAACAGTCATACATGAACAGTGGTTGATGTGGCCATCTTGAAATGTTCTAACCCATTTGTGTGCCATTATATTGCTTATTACGTTTTTCCATACACTTCTTCACTACTCTACCGATGAATTTCAGCCGCTTTCACACCATTAACTTAGAAATTGAATCACTGTGCGACTTCACAGTCGGCAGGGTCCTCAATCAGCAGCGCCATTTTGAATGGTCACAAACAAATGAAAACCTAGTCAATTTTGCCATAGTTGCGATCCAGGCTTGCCAATCGATGCAGGCACACAGCACAGGATGCAGGAATTCCAAAAGTAGTGCTGCAACAGCAGAATTTAAAAATGGTACTTACTTTAAAAACGTGCCTCTTACTTCGAGAAATATTTCTGTCTCATGACTAAATGTCCTATTTACAAGACAAGTTTGGATCATTAAGATTACGTTGAATAATTTTAAAAGTTTAACACAAATGCATTTGATTGTTATTTTATAGCAAAACCATTAAGTTAAAATGAATTAAATATAAACATTAGTGAGGGGAACTCCGTGCATGAGCCTCTGTACTAGGTAAAATCTAAAATCTTGCTAAACAATAAAAACACAAACAGTCAACTCCCGATTATCCGGGGTACTGACCGGTTGGAGGGTCACGGATAACCCAAAACCACGGTTAAAACAAAAGGATTCAATAAATTGAATATTACGAATATAATAAAGGTTTATCAACATTTGTATACTACAATATTGTGTTTTAATGTTATTTAAGATATATTTGTGTAGATTAATTACCTTTTAAAATCTTTAAATTGTGATAACATCTACAAACAATCAAGATAATAATAGTTAATGCTAGCAATGGTTGATAGCAGTAAATACTATCCAAAACGCCGAATGATATTTAATAGGTTAAACATCTCTAAACACCGAACTCTCTAAACTACACCGAATAGTATGCTAATTAATTCCGCACTGGGGGGGAAAACCCAATGAGGGTAAATTACGGCGGGAAGGGTGTTGTTTTGAGATGTTTCTATTTTGAGACGTTCACGTCTAACCGTCCCTGCAGTGTCAAGGTCATCGCTCCCCATCCCCCACGGCTCATTAGCGAAATAACAGACTCTCGTGGTTCTAAATTGTTTGTATAGTATTTATTCTGATAAACAAAGTAAATTAAATACGATTCTGGAGATAATTTAGCAAAATAAATTGTTATTATTGCTCTATTTATGTTTAGAAGGGGATAAATAAAAATAATAAAAATAAACCTTTCTTTAAACCGGTTAAACCGCTCCCAGATAATCGGGAGTTGACTGTATTGCCACTAAGTTCATAGGGAAAAAACCGAAACCCAGAATGGAACAATTGTTCTCATTATTGTGTCCAGCACTGACCAGTCGCGTAATATCAGCCGTAATTGACAACTGCACTGCGTAACATCAGTCGTAAATGACAAACTGCAAAACAGTATCATGAGGCAGGCTTGATGAAAACTGGTTTGTACAAAGTAATCAAATCCGATAACTGAAAACTGATACCCAAATTATAATAAATCCAAATCACAACTGAATCAAAGAAAATTGAAACCGACACATCCCTAGTAAAAATAGAGAAAATTTGAAAGTACGATGGAAAATCTTTTAACGATAGATGTAATATTATATGACCATATGACAACATCTGCAATATTTAAAGATTAGGCTATACCCTAAACTGTTTACGATTTGAGTAGAAACATGACTTAAACTGAAAACAATTGGTACAATTGGTAGTATAGAATTTGATGAAAAACTGATTGGGCTATTAGTAAAGTTGCAACCTTCAACCATTTCATAAATCTTCCAAAGTCTTTATTAACCCTCCAAGTGTCTTTAATAATGGTCTTAATGTTTGCCTATTTTTGGTGATTTTGCAATGTTTTATTCAAATAAATGTAAAAAACTAAAAAAAAACAATCCAAACTGCATTACTGTATAGTTTTTCTTGTTCAGAAAATCATGGGCTTCAATATTATGTATATAACATCTCATAAAAATTATAATAAAAAAATATGTGATGTTAAAATAAATAAAAATAATTTTAAATTTGCGCTCCATCAAATTATAAACGTTTCTAGAATATACAATTTTCAAAATAGCCAATTTGTTTACAATTTTATAAGGATACTAAATATATAAACAAATAATCAGGTAAAGCAGCAAATAAAAAAGTTTTAGATAATAATCTGTTGTTGCGTACTATAGCAAATGAGCAAAATGGCCTTGGCGACGTTACAGTTGGAATGATAATTTACCTCGATATCACTGCCGCCTATTTCTCCAGGAACATCAACCAACCATTCATCATCACTTATTTTAAAGTCCCAAAAAAGCAGCAAATAAAAAAGTTTTAGATAGTAATCTGTTGTTGCGTACTATAGCAAATGAGCAAAATGGCCTTGGTGACGTTACAGTCGGAAGGATAATTTACCTCAATATCACTGCCACCTATTTCTCCAGGAACATCAACCAACATTCATCACTAAACTTTTCTTCCAAAGCCCCATGTTGTCAATACTGTCCATTTTTACAAATAAAAACAACGAAAAACAACACCTTTCCCGAAGTTAGGTTAACGAACACAAAAACCACACTTCAGCTGTCTGCTGAAGTACGATTGGCACGAACGTAAAAAGCGTCTGCAGACAGATATCGGGAGAAAGCTTAGAATCTGCCATAAACAGCGATACCAATTTCGATCCAGTTCATTAAGATTCAATGCGCCCCAGAGCCTATTCCGTAAACGCTTTTTGACTATCGACGCAGCGACAGTAAACACCCCAGCGGATGTGCTTTAACACCTAGAGGGTTTATGTCTTTTCGTCTTTTGTGACATACTGGCTTCTCTATCAATGTATGATTTTGTTGCAGAGATGTAGAAATCATTTATAAATGATAAAACAGAAAATTAAAAAGAATCATAGTTTATAGTGAATTAAAATTTTTCCCAAAATGACTCAATTATAGTTCATTGTTAAGATGTAGCTATATTCAATACAGTGGAACTTGGATAATTCAAACCCTGATGGACCAGTAGCAAATTTTGAATTATAGAAGCTTTAAAAAAGGCTTGTAAACCTACTAATTAAGAGAAAAGGTTTAATTACAGACAAAGTTAGTTAGTTAGTTGCAGGCAAATCAACAACTTCCACTATTGGACAGATGTGACAAGTCACACACAACTGAAAAACAAAAAAAAGATGAACCAGAAGTGGGGAGGGAGGGTTAGGTACAATGACCTTGAATGTAGGTGTGGCGGTGTTAGAGTGTGCCAAGCAGTTACTTACGCGAAATAGCTTCAGATAGAGTACTATCTACTCCTCGATTGAGTAGATAGGATGTTCTACTAGCCAGTCCCAGAGGTCCTTTTACTTTCTCCTCCTATATATGGAGGAAGTATTGTTTCCACAGAGGCCGCAGAACTGCTCCTATAACCAGTTCCAGCTGCAGCTAGTTTAACCTGTGGAACTCGAGACCTGAGACGCTGCAACTGTTTTTAGTCCGATCTTCAGCTTTTTTTGGAATGAATCGCTGAAGCACTAACTACAGCTGCAGCTAGATAGTTTGAAAAGAAGTTCCAAGCAGAACTGAATTCTTGTTCATATTGGAACGGTTAGAAATGTTTTCAATCCCGGAGAGTTGGAACAATGTACTTCCAGTTCCAGCTGCAGCGTCACACCTTTAAGTGAGGTAAATATGCAATACTTTGGCCTCATGCCTAACTGTGCTACAACTATTTTCGGCATTCCTAGTTTTGAAAACTGTATTATGGCCGCATTTTATCCATCCCCAAAAAAGTTTGAATTAGGCCTATCCAAAATAAAATTTGAACTACCCGAGATATTTCAACTTAGTTTATATAAGAAATGCTATGGACAAAGCGAAAAATTCAAATTAAAGAAGATTTTGAATGATATAAGCTCGAATTAGCCACGTTCCACTATTACAGAAACAACAGTTACTGGAAACTGCACCTCAATATCTGCACTTGGAAGGCCTCACTCTGGTTAGCCAGACTCTCGTCAGTGTTCTCATTGAAGGTGAGGATCTCATGAGTGAAGGATCGCAACACGGTTTTTCCTGAGGCAGGTGGGATGCTGGACAGCACACAGTGCAGTGTGATCTTCTGCAGCTTGATCCTGGACAGCAAGTCAGCCAAGTAGCAGGCGAGCCCGCGCCCACTGTCCCTCACTATGGCCGTCAACTCGTAGCACACTAGAGACAACAGCTCCACACTGCTGATCTGAACCTGCACACCAGCGTCACATCAGACAGTAGACAAACAACTTTATTAGTGATTTCTTTAAGAAATACGAGGGTCATCCAGAAAATAAAGAACGTTTGCTTACTGCACCTAGCACAGCTCCCCTATCACCGCCATTGCATGTGTGGCAGTCCACTCACCTCCCCACCAAAGTATGAGCCGAGTCTCGTTGCTATGCGGTCACCTGTCTCATTTCTACAGCTCTTCAAAATGGAGGCTGCAATCGAACATCCCGCCAAATATGAAATACGCAGTATTATTCAGTTTCTGAATTTAAAAATGTTCGGGAATATATAATTTTTTTAGAAAAACACCAAAGAAAGTTTATCATGAAAGTGCAAACAAGTCTTCAAGTCGAATATTCAGGGGAAACAATGATGCAACCGGTTTAATGAAAGAAAATCCATCGTGAACGACGAGGATCAGCGTGGCAGGTCATTGCTCGTTAAAGATGATTTGAAAGAAAGACTTGAGGAAAATTTGAGGAAAAGAGCTGCTAAAATCTTAGCACATTACATCAATTTAAGATCTTGTTTTTTTGCTCTTTCACCATAAAATTTCTTTGGTGTTTTCAAAAAATGTCTAGGTCTGGGCATTTTTTAACTCAGAAACAGAGTAACACTGTGTACCTCATATTTGGCGGGATTCTCGTTTACCGCCGCTAATTTAAATCGCTGTAGAAATAAAACGTGTGACCGCATAGCAACGAGACTCAGCTCATACTTTGGTGGGGAGGTCAGTGGACTGCGACACACGCAATTGTGGTGATGGGAGAGCTGCGCTAGGTGCAGTAAGAAAACGTTCTTTACTTTTTGGATGGCCCTCGTACATTAGCAAAATAAAATTTATAAATTCTTGCTTTACAATTTTTATTTCATTCCTATTTTCTTGTCTCAATTAAGATCCAAAAACTCCTCGATTGAGTAGATAGGATGTTCTACTAGCCAGTCCCAGAGGTCCTTTTACTTTCTCCTCCTATATATGGAGGAAGTATTGTTTTCGTCAAACTTTTTGAATTTGAGTTGTTAGTGAAAATATTCGTTTAGGTGCTCCCTGAACCCAAAAAAGTGATTTTTACGTGATGTCTGTCTGTCTATCTGTCTGGACGTGTACAGAGCTAGAGCCCTAACCAATGGGACAATTTTTATGAAATTTGGTAAGTAGGTACTAATCCTCGATATCCCAAGGGGTTTTTATTTTTTTTCATTTTGGATTTATAAGGGGAATTATCTCCAAAAATCACCAAAAAACATGCAAAATCCAAATTTCTTAAAAACGGCTCTAACGATTTTGATTAAACTTTAGTGGTTTGTAGAGCTTTAGGTTTCCAACAAAATGACACCACCCGCATTCCTAGAAAAATTCGGGTTCAGAAATTACAGGACTTAAAACATGAAAAATTCAGTTTTTTCGATTTTTCATTTAAAAACATAAATGTTAAAATACCCCCGTAGCAGCAAACCTGCGTACTCAGCGAATTTCCAATGCACATATATGTATCTTAATACCACATAAAGCCACATACCAAGTTTCATCAATATACATTTATAAATAAACAATTTATGACATTTTAATTATTCTCCATAAGAATAACATGGCGGCTGAGTATGCAGGTTTGCTGAAGCAAGGAACACAAAAAATGGGGTTTTATACAAATATCAATATAACTCATGTATATAAAGCCACATACCAAATTTCATTAATTTATTTTCATAATGAAGGCAGATAACACGTTACTTATTCTCCATAAGAATAACATGGGGCTGAGTACGCAGGTTTGCTGCTACGGGAGCCTTTGGTAAAAAATTGTTTTTTTGAGCAAATATCAATGGTCCACAACCAGATGAAGCCGTATACCAAGTTTCATCAGTATACGTTCATAAATAAGCGAGATATAAAATTTTTATTTTCCTCCATAAGAATAACATTAGACAACGTACTGTGTTTAGCACTTTCAATATCTCGGTAACCAATTGACGTAGAGAAATGATCAAAATATCAAATTGTGTGTTTTTTTAAGCTGAATCCAATGGGAAAAACTAAAATTTGACTATTTCCAAAATTATATGTAAAAAATTCGAAAAACCCATTTTTGGGGTACAAAACCCCCCCAAAATACCCCTTCGGATAGAGCGATCTGGCTGGTTTTCGAACTTAAAGTCATAAATGTTGTTTTACACATTTATACCAAATTTCATCAAAATCGGATAATTTTTACGAGAGTTATCGTGCTCACGGACACATATATATATATACAGTTTCGAACAAATGGTGTTTTTGGGGTCTGGGGACCTCAAAACGAAAAGTTATCATGGTCCCGGGCCTAGGTCTTACCATGCCGACTACGGTAATAGCTTCTTCCCTATAGGGGAAATTCGCTAAAAGATTACTATTTACCATTAAAAAGAGCTCAAAAAACTAAATAAATTAGTATTTTGAATTACGATTGATTCTACAATTGCTAGTTGCAGAGAAAATTTAAATTTTCATTTTGCAGTAAACGCAGTACGTTGTCCAATGTTATTCTTATGGGGAATACAAAAATAACTATTTTTCTCTTATTTACTGATCAATTTCATTAAAACTTGATATGCAGGTCAAGTTAGCATTGACAAACAGAGGATGTTCGAGATATGTTGCCCCTTAATAACCCTGGAAGGGGGGATGAGGGGCATTTCCCCTCTTTTAACCATTGTGTGGAGCAAAGGATACTGTAGTGTTTCCATAAAAGGGATTTGGGTGGATATTGAATTTGAGTGGTATTTGGGTTGAAAACAACTTAATTAGAAGATTTTCTATACATTCATCAACTGTACTTTATATTAAATATTTAGTAAATAAGAAATAATTTTTTAATAAAGTTAAAAAAAAGGGAGAAAGTATGTGTAAGTTTCCTGAAACCGTTTATTTTAACTTTTCTCCTACTAGGTGCTTGATGTTTTGTGGCAGGAAATTGATAATTTTGCATCCAATAACCGATGGTTTCTTGCAGAATTTTCAGCGCGCGCGCACACACACACACACACACACACGCACGCACGCACGCACACACACTGTATCTAATATAGTCTATTTCTTGTTATGAACTTAGAGTTTAGTATTGAATATACGTAACATATTTATACTGGTGAATTTTGTTACCAGAGCATGATTAATAAAAATGGTGGCCGTTGTCTGTGATTCTAAAAATTCTGAAATTTGTCATCATCATGCATGAACTGTTCCTGAGAATGTGACAGAAGTGTAAAAGAACTGTACAGCTGTCAGTAAAAAATTAATGTATTAAAGAAAATGTATTTTTTTCTGTCCTGCGCGTGTCCTATGTGACACATGGGATTTTGTAATAAACAATAATTTTTCATGAATAAAATTGCTTGAACTTGAACACACACACACACACATACCAACGCGATAAGCTAAATTTGTTTATTCAGCCACAATTGATTTCTCCTATTTCTAAAATTTCTAGATAAACAAATTGTTTAAATTAAGTTAATAAACTACAGGTTACCTGTCTATTTGCATGTATCTCGTCCGATGTCAGCTTGTTCTGTCCCAGGTTGGGGTAGAAGCTGCGCATGTAGTACAGACAAGTGGTGATGATTACCTCCACATACATACAACTGCGGGTGCTGCTGGCATCCAGGTCTCCCAGGAACCCTCGGCCGAAGATGGACTTGCGATGTCTGGCCACTAGCTTCAGCAGTGGGGACCTGCCGACGACATGTAATAAATAAATAATGATCACCTCAAGATACTGTATATGCAGCAAGCAGGAACACTGATCTCACTACTTTTTACTTCTTTTTACTGTGTGTATGCTACTGCAACTCTTTAAACCGAAAGAAAACCACATTTTAATTCAAATATGCCATTAATCAGTTGAAAACACAAACTTTCTATTCCAATTCACAGGTTAAAAAAATTACGAAGTAAGGAACGGAACCAGCTTGTAATTCTACGCCCATCAGTACCTGGACACGAGGCCGGTGGTGGAGGAGGAGCAGAGAAAGGCTCTAGCATTGGTGGCCAGCATGTTGCGCACGGTGTGCAGCGCGTACAGTGCGCGCTGGCTGTCGTACACGCCACAGTACAGCAGCAGGTGGGAGTGTAGGTGGTCCACGGTGCCGGACGTGAGCGACGCGCGGTACTGCAGGTGGCGTCGCGGGGCGCGTGGGGTCGACATGGAGTTGCTGCGCAGGCTCGGCTCAGAGCTCGACGACTCCTTCACCACCTACACCCAGAAATGATACATTACCAATTATGTGTTATTAAAAATGCTTTCTATCGCTTCTAGCTTTTTAACAACTACAGCTATATTACTATATCACAGTGCTATTTTTACCTCTACATTTCTAAATGACTAGTAATATTACAAAATACAACAAGAGAATCAAAAATTTACAACCGCGCCCCAGTTACTTAAGTTCTTCGAAGTTATACATCTAGAAATAATTCAAAGCCCCACTTCAAAAGGACAAAAATTAGGAACTGGATAAAAATAAAATGTGTCTATTGTTCTGCCTTCTTACATATTAGATAATCTGCAAACAAATTCCTCAATCCAGAGAAATACTGCATATTAGTTCCCGTACCTCGACTTCTCCAGAGAGTGCAGCCACCCTGTCTAGAAGGTCACTCATAACCTCCTCCACCACAGTCCAGCCGTCCGAGTCTCTCAGTTGATTCCAGGTCTCCGAAACATTCGGTGACTTGAAGTAGTCCTCGGCACTAGCCGACTCCTCCGGCTCACACGAGTCCGAGTCTTTCCCAGGGAACGACCAGCTGCGTACCATCTCACTGTTGCCGTCCGCACTGGCAGCTGTCACCAACCCTTCACTCGACACTGAACCTCGTCCACTGCGGGCCTTCTCAATTAAACTTTCCCCTTCACTCACTTTGGTAAAAATAGTGTCTGAAAGTGAAGATAACTGAAGAAGATCGATTGAGGATTTTGTTGTTTGATTACTATCGCTTCTTGCAAAATCGTGGTCTAACGAAGTAAAAGAATTGTTTCTTTGAACCTTCACATTTTTATTTTTCTGCTTTTCTTCACCTGAACCTAACCTATTTGAACCTTCTATCGATTTACTTTTATTCTTATCTAAATCAGTTGCGGTTATCCTAATAGCTTTCCCGATCAAATCTCCATTTTGCTCTTTCTGCTCCTCGTAATAGTCATCAAAATCTGTATTGATAGCTTCTGTTTTATGAACAACATCCCTCGAAAAGGGGTTTACAAACACAGATATATTTTTAAGCAAGTTCAGGTTATTGGAATGGGCTTGATAAGGGTCTCCCACATCGTCTGTCAAAATGGTTGCTTTTTTCTCAGTAACAAACTTGGTGCTGAGCTTTGATGAGTCTTGCCCAGCAAGTTTGGTCTGAACAGAGAACACCCGCTTGGCTTTGCCCGGTTTGGTCTCTCCTTTCTCAGACACGTGGTAGATGACGTTGCCGTCCACACTGCTGATGGCGTAGATACAAGGTGTCTTGTCATCAGCATTGGCTGCATCCGCGTGGTTGGTCTCATCATGTTGCTGTATTCGTACGTGCAGAACGCTCACCCTGTAAGAGAAAAATACCAAAAGTATTATACAGGGTAATTGGGACTTGGTGAGAAAAACTTTGTTGGTAAAAATATACATTAATCGTTATATAAATATGCATATTAGACGTTTCTAACCAAATCACTGTGGCCAATAAAAAATATTTTAGCAATTTATAAGAAATGGCGTAATAATTCAATAAACACTGATTTTAACTATAATATTAATGTTTAATATTGTATCAAACCTTCCTTTTCTGAAAATACTTTAAATTTCCTATAAGATAAAACTTCTTTAATGAAGATTAATTATTCTTAATGAACTTAAAAACTTGCTGTAAATGAAAAAAGTGATTTTAGCATATAAACACGAGCGAATCTTTAATATATATTTTTTACGTATTATTTTTAAATACTGTCAAACATAGTAAAAACGCCATAATCAAATAATATTTTAAATAATATACTACATCATGGAACCTACTGCTTATTAATATGAGACAATAAACTTTAATGTAAACACTGATATCTGGATGAATGAAAAATACCATATGCAATTTCTTGATACTTCAAAGTACAAGCCTATGAACTAAAGATTTGTAAGCAACTTAAAACAAAATTTATTAACTTGAACATCCTTTCAAGTAGAGAAAGTAACAACTTGTCCATTAGTTTTACTTATTTTCAAAATGTCCTCCATTTATTTAAAAAAATTATTTCATAACAACTTCAATAAGCAGACATAAACACAGTTCTACTATTTGGTTATGATCACCTTCCAATAATACCTGTACTTTTTTGAAGTGGAATGAATGTAAATATTTCTATGTGTAGTACTTATTAGAGGTGTGCGGATAGTGAATTCTTAGTTCGGATCGGTTTTGGTTCGGATAGCTTAAGTTCGGGTCGGATACGGATCGGATAATTTTTGGATTCAGATATTTACTTTGCCAGTACCGCAGTTACATCGACCTCTAAGAATTACCATATTTTAAAGTCGAAACTTTACATTTTTATTTCCCTTGCAAGATATGAATATACAATATTTCAGCTGGGTAATTTTATTCAATAGGTACACAACAAGTGGTTATTATTTTTATAACTGTATCTATCTGAGTAATTGAAGACTACAATGACCTCACCAAAAAACAGCATGTCTAATTGGTGGAGGAATATACCAACCTGTGTACATACTCAAGAATACTATCTTCTCTGCAGTGAAAAATACAAGAAATATGTTTACTGGATGAGCATGAACCTTTGTAATTTGGCAACATTACATTTTTTATTAAATCAGTAAATAAAACCCACTGTCTATGATGTTTTATTTGAATAGCTATTGTTCCTTCTCTAACTTAAATATGTCTTATAACAAATGAACTAATAAGCTAATATAAATAATTGAACTTGTTGAAAACAAATAACATTATGTTATTTATTTTGGAGACTGGATGATAAAAGAATCAAATGTTTATGATTAAACCAAATTTAATAATGTTTTTGGCAATATCACAACTTCCGAAATGTGATTGTAAAACTTAGTAATAAATAGGGATGTGTCGGTTGTTAAAGTCTGTTGTCATTTTTACCAGTTTTTAACAAAAAAAACCGAAACTGAGAACTGATGGTCTAATGTTGGTTTCAGTTTTTGTCCCTGTCAGTTAGTGCTCGTAGTGAAAATACCCCCCGTCGCAGCAAACCTGCGTACTCAGCGAATTTCCAATGCATTGATATGTTTCTCACTAGTACATAAAGCCACTCACCAAGTTTGACAAAAATACATTCATAAATAAGTGATTTATTACATTTTATTTATTCCCCATAAGAATAACATTAGGACTGAGTACGCAGGTTTGCTGCAACGAGGAAGATAAGAAATGAGTTTTTATGCAATTATCAATATAACTGAACCAGGTGAAGCTACTTACCATGTTTTATTAATTTATGTTCATAATTAAGGGAGATATAAAACGTTCCTTATTCTCCATAAGAATAACATTAGGGCTGAGTATGCAGGTTAGCTGCTACGGGGACAATCAACAAAACATTTATTTTTTGTGCAATTATCAATATACCAGTACAACATGAAGCCACATACCAAATTTCATCAATATACATTCATAAATAATCAAGATATCAAATTTTATTTATTCTCCATAAGGATAACATTGGACAACGTACTGTGTTTAGCACTTTGAATATCTCTGCAACGGTTTGACGTAGAATCACAATTTAAACACCAAAATGATTGTTTTGTGGAGCTGAAGTGATTGGTAAAAGAAAATGTGAAGTTTAAAGTAAAATTAACTGAGGAAAAGCCAAAAACCTTTTTCCCATAAGATTAACATGGGAGATTTTATGAGCATGTTTTTTGGATTTTTTCCGCAACCACTTAACCTAGGTTAATAATTCAAAATACCATATTATTTGTTTTTTTAAGCTCTATAACATGGTCTAAACCTAAATTAAGTGTTTTAAAAATTTTAGGGTAAAAAATGCAAAAAACTGATTTTTGGAAAATTTAAAACCCCCATAAACCCCCCTTCCCATGGTCCGATTTTTCTGGTTTTCGAACTTAAAGTCATAAATGTCAGTTTACACATTTGAGCCAAATTTCATCGAAATCGGACGTTTTTTACTCAAGTTATCGCATTCACGGACACATATATAGATATATATATATATATATAGATATATATATATATAGATATATATATACATATATATCAATTTGAACGAATAGTGTTTTGGACATCTGGGGACCTCAAAACAAAAAGTTATCATGGTCTCGGGCTTAAGTCTTACCATGAGACCTACGGTAATAGCTTCTTCCCTATAGGGGAAATTCGCTAATAAGCATTATAATGTTGTAAAAATATCGAATGACAAGCTAAACAAAGTTTAACAAAATAATTGGTTGCAATAAGATTCCTCCTGACAACTAATCACTTCCTTTCCAGTCCCAAAATAACTCTCAAGTAACTCAAAAGGAGAACTGACTGGAGTTCTATTTATGGAAGTACTGAATGAGGAAAACAGATAAGTAAACAAAGCTAGTGGCCCGAGTCGCAGAGCGACCCTAAATTTGTTGACCCATTCTTAATTGCTGGTCTATTGTTCGACTTCGGTCCCGGTAATTTATTCAAGAGATAAAGAGTTTCTAGTTCAAAATGCTAAAACCTAAACTAATTGTCGTACTAAGACAAATGACGGTTCATTTTTTCGTCTGATTACCACAAATAAAATAAAATTTCAATCAAATTTGTGCGACTTTCGGTTCAAGAGATAATGGATAATACAATCACTGTATATCAGAACTTCTATTTATGGATGTACCTGAATGGAGACAACAGATAAAGAAGCAAGGCGAAGGGGGTGGGGAGGGTTTGGTTGCGACAAAAAAATTTGACCTTGACAGGTTTCGAGCACAATTATCAGTCAGTGTTAAACATCTTTCTCTGTGAATACGGAAATGTATAAATATTGTTTTATAATCGCTCTTTTACCATTATAAATTTAAATTAAACTGATTTTGTTTATTTTATATTGCTGTAGGATACTGGTGAAATCAATATTAAATTGCAATTAACAAGGTTGTAAATTAGGTTAAAAATTAACCATAAAATACCTACTAAATAATTGTAAAATGGCTACACATGATTTAAAATTGTATACGTTATTTTAAATAAAATCACTTAAAACAGGATAGAGCCAATTCAGAATTTAGTATCTTCTGCTTCAACGGGATTCTTTGTTTTCATTAACTCTCAGAGGCATTGAATGAAAGGTACAAATAAGTGATTTATTGCTCTCTATTCATGAAAGGTGTTAATGGAAGACAGCTGAAAGTGATTAAAAACTACCTGGAGCCTAGACACAACAAAATGACCGTCTGCTTGTCTGTCTAGGAGTTTTATTTGTGATCACTTTCTTGTTTAAAATGTTCTGGTTTGGATTTTATAAATTAGTTTGAAATCTATAAACTGTATTTACGATTAGATTCTGTGTTTCCAAAGTCTGCAAAACTAAAATATCAGCAAAAACAGGTAAACTTATTTTGTTTTTAAGGTTACGCCTACAGTAGGATAAACTTAAACCTTAACATCTTAACAAAGTTTAAGTTAAAGATTATTTAGACTACGTTATTGCCCTAGGCTATAACTTATTATTAGTTGGCTAAACAAGGTTTTAAGCCTAGGTGATTAATTAATTTTGTAATGGCCCATAATATTTGATATAAATTCATTTGATTTGTCTTTGATTGATTACTTGTGACTTTTTAACCAACTCTCCTGCATAGTGTCTCTGCAGCAGTATTTATGTAAACCAGTGAAACAAATTATGATACAGGGATTTATAGGTACCGATATATAATCAATAAAAGTTTTTCTTTAGGCAGAATTTTAAAATCTAGGTAGAAACTTAAATTTAAAGTATGGACAAGACAGTTATTAGATAAGTTCTTTGAAAAACAACCGAAACCGACAACTGTTTTTTGTAAAAAACCAAACCGAAACCGAACCGATAAAAAATGCAACCGACCCATCCCTAGTATTAAAGGTCAAATAACAAACTACTTGAATTTAGTAGTAACAAAAAATTGCAAGCTAAAAATAATAATTTTGGTAAAGTTATATAATTTAATTAGAGAAGAGCGAGTGCTTGAAATTTCGAGTTCGAGCCGAGTTTGGTACTGAAACTCGAAAGTTTCAAGCGCGTTTACTCCCACCGTTTACCCGCGCTACCAAGGGTTGTCCGCGGCCGCGCGTCGTCTGTAAATTCAAATTGAGTATGAACGCATTTGAGGTGTTAACCCTTCCCGGACGGGCTAATTTGTGACATAGGACGGGAAAAAATTAATTTTCATTATTTGTGTTTTGTTATACCAGTATACATGAAATAAACACAATGGAACACTTCATACTGTCTGGACAATTTTTTACTCGTTTTTACATTTTTTTTAAATTATGCGGATATATCCGCTACCCGTCCGCGGATGAGTAGAAAAACGACAGATATATCCACCGACCGTCTTTGAAAATATGGCCTTGACAAGGATAGGCAATAAATAAAGAACAATATGTTGTTGCGTTATTTATTGTACAAAACTGCATCAAGAAAATAACATTTAAAGGTAAATTTGAACAACAATTTCAGTTTCCAAAAAGTTGCAAAATAATTTGACAAGGTTTACAAGGTTCCTGTAAATAGTCCAACGTTCTTCTAAAAAATCTTGTTCAATAATTCAATAATATCACCAGAAAAACCAGGACTATTTACGTTATAAGCCATCGTGCATATTACTGTCTCATGCTGCTAGACAGACAACTGTAGCTTTTAGCGCCAACACAGTCAACGTGATGTTGCGCGCGAAACGTCGAGGGGGGGAGCGCGGGAGGGGTGGCGTGTCACTTGCAAGGTCACAGCGGTTGTGGAGAGCGCGGGAAAGCAGTGCCTTGGTAGCGTGAAACATCTGGTTACTGCACAAACATCTGCCAGTCAGTCTGCAGAGTAGGCGGAAATATCTGCTTCCCGTCCAGAACATCAAAAACCATAAGCGGATATATCCGACACCCGTTCGGAAAGGGTTAAGAGTTCTGATGTGGATTTTAGTGTTTTATTAATGAATAAATAAGTTGTGGCTTATAAATTTGCGTTACTATTTACACCAAAATGGAGGATTTACCAGGACCTTCAGATTGAGTTGTATGAACACTGTCTGTATAGTCTACTTTTAGGTTAACCTAACCATGTAATTTTTTAAAGTAAAATATCAAAAACATATCTGTAATGAATCTAATAGGTAAGCATAAGAAGTTTGTGCCTGATTTTTGTTCCATAATGATTGAAATTGAGCCAATCCATTAATTTTATGCTCAACTGTCCTTTGGCATTGAGCTGTTTTTAAAAGACAAGTGATTTGTTTTGGCCTCGTTTAAGTTTCATTAATGACTTTTTAAATAATTTTTAATATTTTAAAACTCTATTTAAGACAAGGCTTCAATTTCATCAATTAATTTGCCAGGCACTTTAAAACATATCTTCATGTTGTTACTAACTGATTGCTCTTATTGTTGTTAGGACTATTAGTGTTAAAATTAGTTCTAAGATATGTTAGTAAATACATTTTGTGTGGTAAGTAAGTAGGCTAACGTTTTACCATGTAATAGGCCTTTTAGATATTAAAATAAACTTTATTTTAATTTACAGGCCTAAATGTAATTTTATTTTCTCCATTCGTAGAAAGATGTAGCTTAAGCCTAAACCATAATATACAAAACATAGGATAAATAAAAAGGAGGACATCAATTAAAAAACTGATATTATTTTTTAATGAAACTGTTAATTAATACCATATAGGCTATAACAACCTTAATACCAAAAGATTAAAAGTATTTGATCTTCATGGCAAAATGTAATGCAATAACTTTGGTATGATTTATTTTCAGATAAATGTACTTACCTATTTCCAATGAAGCAGGAATCCATTTATTTTACTTACACTGTTATTTTCAGGTCATAGTGACTATAAAAGTATATTTTATAACAACATTTATAAATGAAACCCTATAAACTGTTTTTGATCCAATTCAACTCGACTCGATTAAAAACAGTCACATCTCTAAATTTAATAAAAGTAGGCCTAGATTAGGCTACTCAACTTCAATCATTTAATGTCACCATGACTATCATCCTTGTCATTATGATATAACTCCTTAGCCTATCTGGATGTAGTAAAAAACCAAAAACATATATATATATGGTCAGACAAGAGAAAAACCAAGGAAACATTATAATATGATGACAGCCTAGTTATTAAAAGACTGGAATCACCGATGTTAAAAAGTAGCAGACATCACAACATACTATTAGGGCTAGCACGACTTTAGCAGTGAAACAATGACTCAGTAGGCCTTCTCTGTATGAGTTAACCAAAAACATCCATGACCAAAGAATTTCCTTTGTTTTATAAATTTACTAACTAGTTTGAATTTTGTTTGTTAACTAAAAAATATAAACTTAGTTTAGTTTGTTAATGGAATGTAAACATACAACATAACCTTAAAGCTTGCATTTCAGACACTGAGCGACTTAACTATCGCCTTCGTTCTTTATAAATAATTTCCCTATAATGCTATTCCTTTTCAGTTCCATTTTAAAGAAATTAATTTTACAAAATCAAATAATAACCGAACGATGAAACTTGTGTAGATAAATAATAGATAACTAAGCGATGCTTTTGTGAATCCGTCGTCGCAGCTTCGCGTCATCGTAATTCACACACAATGAGCTTAAAAAGTGAAGTCTTTTCTTGGAGTACGAGAGCTCTAGATGGATTAAGCTAGATGGATCATACCGGGAAACTTCTCCGTAGAGAAAGCTATATAACTCGTTTTGCGCGTCAGCAAAATTTACTTAGTGTTTTAAAGGTACTGAATGGAAAAAATATCAGAAGCAGCAATTTAAAATTTCATACACTAACACTTCTGTTTGCATAATGCGACTTTGGAATTACAACTTACTCTGTGGGAGCTTGCTCATTGAATCGTGAGATGTTGATACAATCAAATATCGACTATTGACTGTAAATTATCGACTTATTCGCCAGTAATCCACTACTATGGTTTGGTTGTCTGCATCTATCCCGCGAACCTTGAATCGACATCAAGTTGCAATGTTGAATATGGTAAAAAAAGTGTTTGTTGAATTACATCGCCGTTTCTTATAAAATCCTAAAATATTTTTTCTCGGCCATAGTTATTTGGTTAGAAATGTTTAATATATTCACATAACAGTTAACGTATATTTTTACCAAAAACAGTTTTTCACACCAAGTCCCAATCACCCTGTATATAGTTAATTTAATATCAAATAAAGAACAAATTTAGGTAAAACACTTTGATATTCCTACAGTATTGTTTTTATAACTAATAAAGTAACAACAAAATTGTGAAAAATGTACATGTCTAGATGTGTACAAATTTCAAACTGATCCCAATGATTCTGAAAGATGGGTTTAAAATACTTCCTGTTTCCATCCACACAAAATATCTTCTCAAAAAACCCCCACCCACCATTTTCAGTCAGCCACCCAAACATTACAAACATGCTCGTACAACATTAAGTCTGTAATCCTGAAACAAAAAACACCCCATGGCTCTTTCCCCTGTGAAAGCAAGAGATGAAAGACACAAATTCAATAAGCCTCATCAACACTTTTCCAGCTCCACACCAATGGACCTTCAAAATAAGGTCACCACATGTACAGCAAATATAATCTACCAGCTCAAATGTCAACACTGTCAAGCCCAGTATGTAGGCCTCACCACCAATTGCCTCAGAACAATAAATATGTGGTCATACGTCTAATGTGAATTAAAATTTCAAATATAAATCAAAATGCCTCAGCTCACAACATCTCAGACTTCAAAAAATGTTTGAAAAATTATTTGAATTAAATTATTATTAAATTAAATTATTTGAATCTCAAAGTAATTGAACCATTACCAAAAGAGTACAACCACTCTAATCTTAGAAGGTAGTAAGTTTCCTACTATTGGCTTCCTAAATCCAGAGAACTCCCAAATCTCAAAATAAGATAAACCCAGCCTTCACAGTACAATAGTAAAAATTTCAAACCCAGCCTTCACAGTACAATAGTAAAAATTTCAGAGTATAACGTATAACTGACTCAACAAGCACTGTATTTTTTAAGTTCAAACTGACATGTTAGCTGCACTGCAACCCAAAATCCTCAGTGACTTTCTCTTTGTAACTGATGAGTTCAATGAGTACAAATATCACCTTTTCAAGGCCTTGGCCTTAACTGTTATCACAAATCAGTCTGGTATGTGACCTGTTATGGCACAGGCCTACAATTGTATGGTATGTTACACATGCTAACCTTGCAGTGGCAGGGTCCAGCAGCATCATCAATATAGGGTCCAGCAGGCGGTGAATGTCACCTCTCAGCAGTGAGTGGAGCAGCCAGTTCTGAGCTTCTACCTTCAAAGCGCTGCTGTCTGGTAACTGGAGATTGTCTAACATCTTCAGCATTGACCTGAAAAACACCATGAATAAAGCAGCCAATTATTTAATGGATGAAGAGTGTGAATTATCACGTTAGCTGCCATGGCTATTTGTGGTGTGTTTTCCTCTATTGCTAGCCACATACTCTAGTAATATTTTAGTTATATAATGTTATTTATACTTGTTTAGGTTAGTTATATGTTATCTGTCCAAAAAAATATTATTAAAAGTATTTCATGATTTTTGTTTGGTGATTTTCGGCCTCTAAAACTATTATACTCTGTACATGTTTGGTATCAATCAAAAGTTCTTATTCTCTAGATGTGCCTTTTGGGGTTTTGAAAAATATCCAACTTCAGAGCTGCATTATTTGAGGGATTGTAAAAAAAAACGAGCTGTAGAGATAGCAAAAGCCCCTAAAACTAAATCACACAATACTATTTTATGTTTGAAAAATCTAGGATTGCCAATTTAAACAGTAATTGATCCTTATATTATATTACTGATACTTGATAACTGATACAAAACAAAACAGTAATGTAACTTCCTTCAATATCCACTGACCCATAACTTACTTATAGAATATATCAGTGACCCTGAGAGAGTTGCCGAGGCGGGCGTTGACCTCGCGGCCGATGTGCCAGAGCGTGGCGAAGGTGCGGAAGGCCTCCAGCTTGCCGCCGCTGGAACGCGCCATGAACGCCTCCCCGATGCAGTCCTCCACCACGTCACTGGTGGCCAGGGCGCTCTGCAGCTGGTGCAGTAACTCCACACTGCGCACTCGCTCAGTGGCCACGCCACTGCGCAGCTGGCCCCACAGCCAGTGGGCAATCACCTGCAAACGCATCAGTTGCTAATGACTCACATTCAATTTGGTCGTTAAATTAAGTTTTACATTGTTAATGCATTTTAAATTAAGTTCAGTCAGAATGTCTCTGTAGGTCACAGATTTAAGTTCAGGAATAAATCTCCGTTCCATCTACATGTTTTTTGTTTGTTTCGTTGAACGTATGTTTCGGCTGTCATCAAACAACTAAGTATAGAACAAAGCCTTTTTTTGTGAGTACATACTGATGCATGGGCAACACTGTGAACTGTTGATGATTGATCTGTTGAGAGCTTCTCTTCATACTCAACAGTTCAAGTGCTTTTTGGAGCAACTCATTTATTAAATATAAGAATTTCAAGCATAATTATTACTGGAACACAATGTGTCCTAAATCTTGTAAGTACCAATTTATTTTACAGATGAAAAATGTTAAAAAGATATATCAATATAAGGTGTATGTCTACTGCAACTATGTATACTATTTGACTTCACCACCATCAAAAGTTGATTTAAAAGAAACTTCATTCAAAAATAAGATGACAATATGAAACAGACTATGAATAAAATGAAAAAGTTAAGTATATTTTCCACAGACAGATTGTATTTTATGTAATACCTGCATACCTGGAAGATATTGGTGTGGTTCTCCATGTAGCGCAGGTGTGCAGAGGTGAGGAGGGGCAATATCAGCACCGTGGTCACGCTCTGGTGGTCGGAGTTGGAACTAGCCACCAGGGACTGTGCCGTGCGACACAGAGTCACCAGGTCCAGCAGCGTGCTTATGGCTATCATCTGCAAGAGATAAACCACAATAGAACTATAGCGAATTATTGCTACCTAATTTATTTTTACCCAGTACCTTAAATTTGTTCTTACATGACTTCAAGAACTTTCTGGAGTTTTTTTTTTTAAATTGTATGTATCAAAATAGTTTCTTGCTTTTAACTAAATCTTACATTTTTACTGGCTCCATGTTTTATATAATTTTAAAATTGCCATGAGCATTACATTTATGTGTTTTGTAATCCTGTGTTTTAAGAGGCTTTCTTTTTTTGGTCTTAAGGATACTCGACTAAGACTCATGCTAAGCCAGGAAACTCCACTGTTTGTAATTATTACTTGCAAATCTTAAATGAGAAAAGAAAGTACCTGGAGTGAAGTGGAAGAATGAAGCCAGCACGCACACACAATCAGGACCCTTAACCACTCTGGCAGGATGTCTATACTGCTCTCCAATTCTGTTAAAAAGAAAAACTATTTTTAATGTATATGTCTATTACTACAACTTGAAGTTTTTGGTTGGGTAAATAAGAGCTCTTTTAATGAGATTTGAGTATTTTTAGCTAAAACTAACCAGCACCTTCATAAAATTCCTGAAGAGAGTAGATAGCCTGTTCAACTAAAAACTTTTTACTTTTTTCTTAAATATATTTAAATTGATTTCCTTTTTTATAGAACTTGGAATGTATTTAAGAAATTTTGAACTCATATAATTAGTTTTCTTTTCACAGAATTTTAAACGATGTTGGGCAGTCTTGATTTCATTCCCACCTCTTGTGTTGTAAGGGTGAGTTTGATTATTTAAGGATAATTTTTGAAAATTGGTTTTTACATAAATTAAAGAGTCAAAAATGTACTGTCCATAAACTGTCAAAATGTTAAGGTCTTTGAAGTGTTCTTTTACCGATTCATCTTTTTTCAACTTCAACATAATTCTAATAGCTTTCTTTTGACTCTTTAGAACCACATCAAAAGAAGATTTTTTTGCTGAACCAAATAGGCAGATACCAAATGCCAAGTGAGAATGAATAAACGAAAAATAAATCATTCTTAAAGTCAAAATATCACAAAGAGCTGACATCTTCGAAAGGGCATATATTCCTGAATTCATTTTAGATAAAACCTTAATACTATACTATACTATACTATACTATGCTATAATACTATACTTAAACCTATAATATCTTAACATTTCCGAATCCATACAATTACTGAATTATTTTCCGATTTTTCCCTTGATTAGCCATGTGTATCTTGACTCTCTCTGTTTGGATTTGTCAGATAATAAGAGAAGTTGCCAAGAAGTCTAAAACTGTAATAATGTTAAGTTTGCCAATTCTTAAACATTTACTATGTATGTCAGTAAAAATTGCTCTGTCAAAATTGCTCAGTCAAAATTATAGACGCTGCCAAACATAAGAAAATTAAGACAGACATTGTTTAGTTAGTGTAGGCCCCTACACAAAGGCGGTTTAGGAAAAAATTTTCCTATGTACTTTGTATAGGTGTCCTATATAACTTATTTATTATATGTGTACTTATATATGTATCCTGTAAATAGTAGTGTGCAATATATATAAATTAGAAGCACAGTTTTTAAAAGGGTTTTTATTTACTTAAATTTTTATATTTCTTGTACACAAAGTTGAGTGTAATGTGATTATGATTGATAACGTTCATGATGTTGGCCAGCCTTCTTTTTGGCAGTAGTGTTATTGCGAACCTGAACTTATTTGAATTACAATTTTATTTGTTTAGTAATTAAATATATTTGTGTTATGAAATATTGTTTATTTTATTGATTTTTTTAATTAATTGAGTTTTATAATAAATGGAAATGTTTAGTTCTCAAAAGTTGTTTTTCTAAAAAAAATGGAAGACTGTATATTATCAACATTTATTTCCAATCGTTTGTTTTTTCTTTATTCACAGTTTATTTATATACAGCGTAGTGGTTGATTTTTCAGTATAACATATTAGTAGTATATTTTTTGTATCAGTAGTTACTAAAGAATATTTACTGCGGAAGAGCGTCATATACTGTGTTCGTATTTAAAAAGACAAATTTAGTCTTAATTTTTTTAAATCCCCATTTTTTAACAGTACAGTTCATTACTACTGCCCTCCTAATTATTTCTAAATACGAAAACAGATGCACATGTCCTATATCATCTTTCTCTCATGGACAGTACTAAAACAAATAAGGATTACGATAGGACAGGACAAATAATAAAAACTAGTGATGGTCAAAACCAGAAATTTTGAATCTCGAAACCGAACCCGAAACTTACAAAATCGAATCTCGAAACTCAAATCGCGAAACCCTATTTACTTGCCTGGGTATGGTTATGAAAATTAAATCCAGAAAAATTAATTAAAACTAATTATATATTTTGGTTAGAGTTGTTCTTTCAGAAATAAAACATCAATAATCCAAAAAAGGTGAAGGTATACGACCGATGACAGTTGGCTTTTGACCTTTGCATTATTGATCGAAACACGGGCGTGATTTCTGTTAAAAAACAACAATAAAGACACAAAAAATCTCAGCAGTTTTGAGTTTTGATTCTCGAAACTCACCAATCGAATCTCGAAACCGAAACTTTTCCAAAGTTTTGGTGGTTTTGACATTCAAGTTTTGGTTTTGACACATCACTAATAAAAACCCACAAAGTTCTTACAACACAACGTTCAACACGTAGGACAATTATAATATGAAGAGCGAGGGGGACTTGCATGTTAGTTGTGTGGAGGAGAGGAACACGCTACGCAGAACAGAGAGAAAATGCATAGGGAAGGAGAGGAGAGAGGAGTGAGAGAACGGAGAAGAATTTGGCGGAAAGGGTCGGGTGAGGGGGAGAGGGGGGCAGTCTCCTCACATGCAGCACATCGCGGCAGCGATACAGCGCGCGCCGTCTGGTGGCCGAGGTTGGGCTGAACTAGCACTCGCTCCGCCTTAACCATTACCTGAGTCATTCTGATCGAGGATGTTGTTTGCAGAGGGGACCTGGAAGAACGTCTGCAGGGTGGAGAGGTCCACCAGCAGTCTGGAGGCCACAGTCATGGCGGGGGCCCACTCCAGCCCCGCCACCCCCCCTATCCTGCGCCCCGACATGAAGATGGGGGTCATGTCCAGGTCCCCCGCCTCCCCCACCGCTGGCCTCCCTCCTCCTGCAACACACATTCATATTGCCTAATTAATATCAGACAGCAAGCTGATACGAAATAAGTTTTGATTTCAAATACAGAATATGCAAACACCAATTATCAGTTGCAGTATTTTAGTTCTGAAACTGAGTTTTTTAAATTTAAATCAGATTTGTTAAAACTTGAATTTTTGGACTTGTTAAGTCTTTCAGTTAAAACAATCGTGCTATATATATGCCTTTTTCCATAAATATGTATTTTTTCTTTACCAGCGTGTTTGTCACATTTAGAGTGAAACAGATCCAATAACCATAGGATTTAAAATGCTCTTTTTCTATGTAGCCGCCACTTTTTTCTCACTAAATAATTTACACTTCTGGAACGGTTCAATTGATTAATTTAAAACAAACCATGGTTCTTTAAGTCATGAAGACTTAACTGTAGGAAAATAATGAAGTTAACGTAATGGATTAAAAAAATGGTTAAAAAATGGATCCATTTCAAAATGGTGGTCATTTAAAAAAAATCTAAAACCATAACTGTTTATGAAAAATTCAAAAATTAGTTTTTGGTAGCCCTTTAAAAACCCTTTCAAATACATGCCAAGATGATCAGAGGATAAAAGTAATACAGCTATGTTTTGTGAACTGTTACAAACAACAACTCATGAACATAACGTTTTATTGGAAATTGAAAATAATCGACTCTATTTAAACTGTTATCTTTTTATCATAATTGTTGACTGTTTTTCCTTATTATTGTATGTGAATAGTGAAATTTCAGTTAAAATTTAATTCGCTTTGAATACTTTATGTTCAGGTCGGACAGTAAGGTTTTGGATGGTTCCCAGATTTGGATACTTTGGTACCATATATACAGATCTAGGTTTAAGAAGGAATTTTATTAGGGATGAGTCGATTCCAATTTTTGACGATTCCGATTCTTACAAATCGATTCTCGTTTCCGATTCTTACAAATCGATTCTCGATTCAGATTTTTACAAATCGATTCTCGATTCCGATTCCATTGATTCCTAATAATAGGTTAAATAGCAAAGTAATGTTTTAAAAATTATTAAAGACAATAAGTTAGTCAGTAATTTATTTTTATTAAATAAATTTAGACAATCAGTTGGTGATTATTTTTCATTAATAAAATAAACTTACAAAAATAAATAATTCAAAAAAACTAAGTTGAATTGCATGTTTATTTTTTATATAATTGTTATGCTTTAAGTTACTTAAACCTCCCATGATTTGTTTGGATTGGTTTTATTGTGTTATTAAACAATCACTTTGGATGTTAACTATTCTTGACCGATCAAAATAAATTTGTAATTTTAATGTTAAATTTAGGGTTTTAATTTTAGTATAAAAGTTAGAGAGCATTTTTTTTTTAAATAATGAAGTTTTAATGATTGTAGATTAACGTTTAAAAAAATACTGTAAAGTTATTTAGCAGCTTTTTGTAATTAATTATCAAACAAATTTTTAATGCAATTTTTACAATTTTAGTACACTGTAGTAATATAGAATACCCCCATTGCAGCAAACCTGCGTACTCAGCGAATTTCCAATGCATAATATTTGTCTTAATACCAAAAAAACCCGCATACCAAGTTTCATAAAAATATATTCCCATATAAGCGATTTTAATTATTCTCCATGAGAATAACATTGGTAATGAGTACGTAGGTTTGGTGAAACAAGGAATAGAAACAATTGGTTTTTATGCAAATATAAATATAATTTAACTAGGCGAAGCTACATACCAAGTTTCATCAATATTCAATCATAAATAAGCACTATATAACATTTTAGTTATTCGCCATAAAAATAACATGGGGGCTGAGTAAGCAGTTTTGCTGCAACAAGAGAAAAAATGGGTTTTTATGCAACTATCAATATAACTCAACCAAGTGAAGCTACATACCAAGTTTTATTAATTTATGTCCATAATTAAGGGAGTCATTACATTTTACTTATACTCCATAAGAATAACATGGGGGCTGAGTACGCCGGTTTGCTGCTACGGGAATAATCAACAAAAAATCAATTTGTTGTGCAAATATGAATATAACAGTACTACGTGAAGCCACATACAAAGTTTCATCAATATACATTCATAAATAATCGAAATATCAAATTTTATTTATTCTCCATAAGGATAACATTGGACAACGTACTGTGTTTAGCACTTTGAATATCTCAGCAACGGTTGGGCGTAGAATCACAATTAAAACACCAAAATGATTGTTTTGTGGAACTGAACAGATTGGTAACATCAAATGTGAAGTTTACATTAAAATAACCTTAGGAAAATCCAAAAACCTTTTTCCCATAAGATTAACATGGAAGATTTTATGAGTAGGTTTTTTGGATTTTCTCCGCAACCACTTAACCTAGGTTAATAATTCAAAATACTATATTATTTGTTTTTTTAAGCTCTACAACATGGTCAAAACCAAAATTAAGCTTTTAAAAAATTGTAGAGTGAAAAATGCAAACAACTGATTTTTGGAAAATTTAAAACCCCCATAAACCCCCTTTCCCATGGTCCGATTTTTCTGGTTTTCGAACTTAAAGTCATGAATGTCATTTTACATGTTTGAGCCAAATTTCATCGAGATCGGACGTTTTTTACTCAAGTTATCGCATTCACGGACACACATATGTATATATATATATATATATATATATATATATATATATCTATATATATATATATAGATATATATATATATATAGATATATATATATATATACATATATATAAATTTGAACGAACAGTGTTTTTGTCATCTGGGGACCTGAAAACAAAAAATTGTCATGGTCTCGGGCTTAAGCCTTACCATGAGACCTACGGTAATAGCTTCTTCCCTATAGGGGAAATTCGCTAAAAAGGAAACCTGTTTAATATAATATAAATTCATAATTCATGGGGAAAAACGTGGTTGTAAGATAATGACTCAAATAAATAATGTTGGTCAGCCGACTGATTTATTGCTTTCAACCGGACCCCACTCCTCCCCTCCTGGCCCTTCTTCCTTCCTTATCTCCAAGGTCAGATTTTTTGCCCCCGACCCAAAAACTCCCCATGCCCTTCTCTTATTTATCTTACTTCACAAGTATCCATAAATAACGCACCTGTCATTGTCTCCTTTCATATGAGCTAAAACTAGATTTTAGGCTTATTTTTAGCGAATTTCCCCTATAGGGAAGAAGCTATTACCGTAGGTCTCATGGTAAGACTTAAGTCCGAGACCGTGATAATTTTTTGTTTTGAGGTCCCCAGATGACAAAAACACTATTCATTCAAATTTATATGTATGTATGTATATATATATATATATATATATATATATATGTGTCCATGAATGCGATAACTTAAGTAAAAAACGTCCGATTTCGATGAAATTTGGCTCAAATGTGTAAAATGACATTCATGACTTTAAGTTCGAAAACCAGAAAAATCGGACCATGGAAAAGGGGGTTTATGGGAGTTTTAAATTTTCCAAAAATCAGTTTTTTGCATTTTTTACCCTACAATTTTTTAAAAACTTAATTTTGTTTTTGACCATGTTATAGATCTTAAAAAAAACAAATAATATAGTATTTTAAATTATTAACCTAAGTGGTTGCGGAGAAAATCCAAAAACCCTACTCATAAAATCTCCCATGTTAATCTTATGGGAAAAAGGTTTTAGCGAATTTTCCCAATAGGGAAGAAGCTATTACCGTAGGTCTCATGGTAAGACTTAAGCCCGAGACCATGATAACTTTTCATTTTGAGGTCCCCAGATGCCAAAAACACCATTCGTTCAAATTTTTTTTTATATATATATATATATATATATATATATATATATATATATATTTATTTATATATATATATGTGTCCGTAAGCACGATAACTCTCGTAAAAAAGGTCCGATCTTAATGAAATTTGGTACAAATGTGTAAAGTACCATTTATTTGAACGAGTTCGAAAACCAGATGAATCGCACCATCCGAAGGGGGGTTTTTGGGGGGTTTTGTACCCCAAAAATGTGTTTTTTGGGGTTTTCACATGTAATTTTAATTTAAATCAAATTTTAATTTATACCATTGAATTCAGCTTAAAAAAACAAACAATTTGGTATCTTGATCATTGCTCTACGTAAATTGGTTACTGAGATATTGAAAGTGCTAAACATAGTACGTTGTCTAATGTTATTCTTATGGAGAAAAAGACAAATTGTATATCTCGCTTATTTATGAACATAAACTGACGAAATTTGGTATATGGCTTGATCTGGCTGTGGTTTATTGTTGTTTGCACAAAAAACAATTTTTCGCCAATGTTTCCTGTAGCAGCAAACCTAGGTACTTGGTCCCCATGTTATTCTTATGGAAAATACTTAAAATGTTATATATCGCTTATTTATGAATGTATATGGATGAAACTTGGTATGTGACTTCACTAAGATGAGTTCTATTGATATTTGCATAAAAACCCATTATTTTGTGTGCCTTGTTGCAGCAAACCTGCGTACTCATCCCCAATGTTATTCTTATAGAGAATAATTAATATTTTAAATATTGCTTGTTTGTGAATACATTTCTTATGAATCCTGTTAAGTGTTTTAATGTGTTATGTTATATATTCATTGGAAATTCGCTGAGTATGCAGGTTTGCTGCGACGGGGGTATTTGGCATTTCCTCAGTTTATTTTAATTAAAATTTCACATTTGCTTTTAGAAATCTGTTCAGTTCCACAAAACAATCATTTTGGTGTTTAAATTGTGATTCTACGCCCAACCGTTGCTGAGATATTCAAAGGGCTATACACAGTACGTTGTCCAATGTTATCCTTTATGGAGAATAAATAAAATTTGATATCTCGATTATTTATAAATGTATGTTGATGAAACTTGGTATGTGGCTTCACATAGTACTGGTATATTGATATTTGCACAAGAAATTGATTTTTGTTGGTTATTCCCATAGCAGCATACCTGCGTACTCAGCCCCCATATTATTCTTATGGAGAATAAGTAAAATGTAATGATTCCCTTAATTTTTAATATAAATTAATAAAACTTGGTATGTAGCTTCACATGGTTGAGTTAATAATTGCATAAAAACCCATTTTTTTGTTCCTTGTTGCAGCAAGCCTGCTTACTCAGCCCCCATGTTATTCTTATGGAGAATAACTAAAATGTTATATAGCGCTTATTTATTCATTTGAATATTGATGAAACTTGGTATGTGGCTTCGCCTAGTTAAATTATATTTATATTAGCATAAAAATCAATTGTTGTGTTCCTTGTTTCAGCAAACCTACGTACTCATTACCAATGTTATTCTTATGGAGAATAATTAAAATCGCTTATATGTGAATATATTTTTATGAAACTTGGTACACGTCTTTATGTGTAATTCAGACAAATATTATGCACTGGAAATTCGCTGAGTACGCAGGTTTGCTGCGATGGGGCATCACAGCAAACCCCATCTGTGACTGATTCTTTATTTCGGTCATATATTTTGTTAAATATTAGTTAGCGGCGTAAACATGGGTAAACGGCGGGAATATCTGTCCAATTTTCAACAACTCAACTCAAATTTTCAATGGTCAGCGGCGTAAATCTGAGTAAACGGCGGGAGTATCTATGCAATTTTCAATTACTTGACTCAAATTTTCAGTGGTTAGCGTCGTAAATCTGGGTAAAAGGCAGAAGAATCGACGGCCTGGAATTGACTTTGGGCCATAGATTCTTGATTTCGATTCAAAGCCTGAGAATCAGTGGAATCGAGATCGACAATTGGAATCGACTCCTCCCTAAATTTTACATTCTCATGAGGTGCATATATCTTTACAACTAGATAATTTCATTTAAGATAATTACAATAACAAAGTAATTTCATTTACAAAGTAAGATATTCTTCGAAGTGCATATAATATTTCAGATTATATTTTATTTATAATTTTCTCGGTAGGCCTATGGATAACTTAACTTAAATTTTTATCCACAAAAAAAAAATGTACTGTGTTGTTATGTAGGGTCCCATCTTCGTATATTTGACCTCTAACCTAATTAAACTTTAATCCTGTAATAGGAATGTATTTACACTAAATGATACATCAAACAAGCTGTAAAATATCAAACGGACATTTTTTGGACACCTGGTATTTTTTATTTAATGTTTGCATGAGTTATACTCAGCAATGTGATTCAATATGACAAATAGTTTGAGTTTCAAACATACCTTTATCATCCAGCACAGCTCGCAACAGAGTTTCCAATTGTTTTGCTCGTTCTTCATAGCTTGTCTGATTTGACTTGATTTTCAGAGTTTCCAATAAAACAGAAATGCTCTTGGTCTCCCCAACCTTCAGCCTCGTCCCATACACAAATGTTACATAAAATCTGTAAAACAAAATGTATTCATAAGATGGTTAAAACTCGCAGCACGCTGACGCTGACGTGAGGGAAGTGAATTTCCACATAAAAGCTAAAACTAAAAATCTGCGTAAAAAAATACAT
Source organism: Allygus modestus (assembly GCA_963675035.1). Classification (NCBI taxonomy): domain Eukaryota; kingdom Metazoa; phylum Arthropoda; class Insecta; order Hemiptera; family Cicadellidae; genus Allygus; species Allygus modestus. Next base: position 236,095,237 of record OY776111.1, on the reverse strand, counting down.
TTATTCTAATTTTTATTGAAATCTGAAAACATTGATTTTTTGGCTGTTCTGATGCTCCTGGTTTCATTTACCTGCAATGCTGGGAATACAATTTTGCACATTATAATGTAAGGAGAAGGTCCAGGCAGGCTTGAAAGTAGGCGTGAGTTGCTGGGGATGATAAAAGTACTCTAACAAAGGAATAACAGGCTTTTCTAGTGTAAAACCCCCGTAAGACAACGTACTGTGTTTAGTCGATACCCATTTTCTTTAATAACTCGGTAATTATTTATGCTAGAAAGACGAGAGAGGGCTTAAAAAATTTGCCTCACTAATTCCCATCTTTTTACATGCATTAATTTTACATACGGAGCTTTTCTGACCCTTTTTGGGCCCAAAAACTCGAAATTTTAAAGATTAATCCCCAAAAAAGGGGTTTAGAGTTTTCCGATTGTTTTGCCCAACGAACATGTCCAACTGAAGTCAGAAAGGAAGTTCCCTACCAAATTTGAAGTTAATCGTACAAAAAATGTGACCGCTAGAGTGCAAACACACACACACACACACACACACACACACACACACACACACACACACACACACACACACACACACACACATATATATATATATATATATATATATATACAGGGTGGTCATTAAAGAATGTCACAAACTTCGTGGTCCAATGGTACTCATCAATTTGAACAAAAAATGTCCTCCTATGTCGAAAAATCCTTTGTTCAGCCGCTAGCCGCCATTTTGTATTTTTTACAAAAAAATTATATCTAAAAAACTACTTTAGCTAAAATAACCAAACCTTGCACGGACGTTTATTAAACATCAAAGAAAATTTAGAAAATTTTTTGTTTGATTTGCATTTTTATTTTCACAATGGCGGCCATTTAAAGTTTTTAAAGTCAAATAATAAAAAAACTGTACATTTTTCAAAACTTTACCTTATAACAAAATAAACGGTATCAGGAAACTGACACATACTTTCTCCCTTTTAGCCCAACTTTAATGAATAAATTACTTTTTATTTACTAAATATAGAATACAAAGCACGGTCGAATGTACAGAAAATCTTGTAAACAAGTTGTTTTAAAAAACATCCACCCAAATCCCTGCTTTGGAGGCACTACAGAATCCATTGCTGTACTCGTGGTTTTAAGAGGGGAAATGCCCCCTATTCCCCCCCAGGGTTTTTAAAGGGCAACATATTTCGAATTTCCTCTGTTGGTCAATACTAACTTGACAAGCATATCAAGTTTGAATGAAATTGATCAGTAAATAAGAGAGAAATAGTAATTTTTATTCCCCATAAGAATAACATGGGTACAACGTACTGCGTTCACCGCAAAGTGAAAATTTAAATTTTCTCCAAAACCAGCAATCGTAGAATAGTAATTCAAAATACTAAATTATTTAGTTTTTTGAGCTCTTTTTAATGGTGAATAGTAATATTTTTTTTATATTTATGTCTTTTTATGAAAAATCCAAAACACTGAATTTTTGACGTTTTAAGTCCTGTAATTTCTGAACCCGAATTTTTACAGGAATGCGGGTGGTGCCATTTTGTTGGAAAACTAAAGTTATACAAACTACTAAAGTTTAATCAAAATCGTTAGAGCCGTTTTTGAGAAATTTTGATTTTTCGTGTTTTTTGGCGGTTTTGGGGGGATAATTACCCTTAAAAAACAAAAATTCAAAAAATGAAAAAAAACGCCTGGAGATATCGTGGATTAGTACCTACATGTCAAATTTCATAAAAATCGGCCCATTGGTTAAGGCTCTAGCTCTGTACACATCCACACAGACACACACACACACACACACACACACACGCGGACACACACGCGGACACACACGCGGACACACACACACGGACACACACACACACACACACACACACACACACACCCACACCCACACACACACCCACACACACACACACACACACACACACACACACACACACACACACACACACACAGACATCACGTAAAAACCACTTTTTTGGGTTCAGGGAGCACCAAAACGAATATTTCCACTAACAACTCAAATTCGAAAATTTTGACGAAAACAATACTTTCTCCATATACTATGTATAAGGGGAGAAAGTAAAAAGAAAACATTTTAATACTAAATCCAACAGTATTTTGTTTATTAAAATCGGACCACAAAATAAGCGAGAAAATTCACTTTTTCGGTTAGCCAGCAGAAGCTCTTTCCTCTCGCGGACAGTAGTGCGTTTCTCTTAATACGATTTTCATTGTTGCGCCGGACCGCGCGCCGCCGCCCACGCTACTTGGGGCTGCTGGTGGGACCGGAGCTTCTGCGGGCTAACCGAAAAAGTGAATTTTCTCGCTTATTTGTGGTCCGATTTTGATAAACAAAATACCGTTGGATTTAGTATTAAAAATTTTGTTGTTGTTATAAGGTAAAGTTTTGAAAAATGTACAGTTTTTTATTATTTGACTTTAAAAACTTTAAATGGCCGCCATTGTGAAAATAAAAATGCAAATCAAACAAAAAATTTTCTAAATTTTCTTTGATGTTTAATAAACGTCCGTGCAAGGTTTGGTTATTTTAGCTAAATTAGTTTTTTAGGTATAATTTTTTTTGTAAAAAATACAAAATGGCGGCTAGCGGCTAAACGAAGGATTTTTCGACATATGTTAGGAGGACATTTTTTGTTCAAATTGATGAGTACTATTGGCCCACGAAGTTTGTCACATTCTTTAATGACCACCCTGTATATACACAACATTTTGAACGACCCCCCAAAACGTGTTCAGGGGGTCACGTTAGGAATTTCTATGGTGGTCCCGGGCTTAAGTTTCACCATGCGGGTCATGCTAATAGTTCACTTTCCAAAGGAAATCCACTAATAATGAACTGTACAGAATACCTAGATATAATTGATACATAAAACAAGTGCATAGTCAGGTTGTCAACTATTGGTATATTCATGATAGTAAAACCAAATAATTAAGTTATGCCCCAAAATTAATTTAAAACCATAAGAGTTTCTTAACCAGAGGTATTTTCAGTTGATATTATGACACACTAAATCTGAAAAAAAGAATTTCATTTTACATCAAATAACTCTCAAGTATGAGGCCAAGGACAAAGTTTAAATTATATCATAAATTTAAAAAAAGGTACCGGAAAGGTACTTCTATTACAATTTGACAAAGCTAGTCACATAGAACTCAAAAAATGATAGGTACATACTTAATGATAGGTAAATGGGAAGGAGAGTGTTTTTGTTGTATTGAAAATTTGTATTAGACATTACGCTGAAAAAACAATGATTATTACTGTTGGTCAAGAAAAACAAGGAATGGTACCAAAACATTATACAACAAAATAATTAAATCAGGTGTTGAATTTAAAAAATAAAAACAATCGGACTTAAGAAACCAAATATTTATAACAATTATCCATAAAAATGTGTAGAAGTAAAGCAGCAAAGGAAAAGAATAATTGCAATCAGGGACTCACTTCTCGTACTGCCTAAGACACTGTTCCAGCACAGAGTGGTTCTCCTTGAACTGCTGTGAGACAGGGACGGTGGAGGCAGTGGCAACTGAGGTGTAGCTGGACTGGCTGACCAAGTCTGACACACTAGTGGTGTCTGTGCCGGTGCCATCCTTCTGCTGCTCCTAATGTCAGAGGGAGGAATGTGGGTTATGTTGTGACCCATCACAAGTTGGCTACTGAGCGTCACTACAGATGATGCAAATTTGTTTCCTTATGATCTATTAAACCTGTCTTTGACCAGAGACTAGGCATTATGTGCTTGAGCAAATCAATCCAAAGACCAACTTTAATGTATACTTTATAACATTGAGGTTTCAACATGTGTAATAGATATGCATCATAAAGAAATATAATTTAAATTTATTACTTTTAGATTTTTCTCAACTACAAGTTAAAAAAATCTTAAATGACCATGACCATTGGCCTGTGCAGCAATCGGCAATCTAGATGGATGACATCCTGTAACGGCTTTAGTTACATCGGCCAGCCAGTGGTGACCACTCATGAAAAGTATACTGGCTGTGAGCAGGGATCAATCCTGCGCCCAACCATGTCTGACTTGTGAGGCAAGCGTTCTACCTCTGACTTTTGATGTCTAGTGGCATCAATCTGAAGGGTATCTTTAAGACTGTATTTAAAAATATAAATTTTGTTAAAGACTGACGACAACTTTCACTACGTAATCAAGAGAACTAAACATCATTCGACCCTTCAGTTGAGACTAAAGCATCCGGCATGTTGAAAATTTAAATGTAAAAACAGACAGACAGAAAAGTTTTGCTGACACAAATGTACTTCTCTGATAGATAAAACTTAAAAATACTCAGAGTCTAAATAATGTAAAGACGAAAATATAATAAATAAAACTGCTTGGATCATAATCAATTCTGAGATTGGTGACAAAAGCTGTTAAAAATCCCACAACATTAAACTGAATGAGGGAGGCAAGGAATACTACAACACAACTCTGGTATGTCAACAGATGCTGTTTGAAAGGGTGCATCAAACATTGTTTATCAAGGCCTTTCTGTAGTCTTCAAAAAGATTGAAAGAGGTTGACATGAAAGAAGTAGAAAAATTATTAGTTGATTTAAAAATAAATATTCGAGCATCTGTTATTTTATTAAAATCTTTATTAAATATTTAATTAATCTTTAATCTTTAATTTTATTAAATCTTTCAGTAATTTGCCATCCCTATATTCACATATTTCAACTGGATTCAACCTGTATGGATCACAAAAATTTTGAAAAATGTTAAAATAACAACAAAAGCAATTTCAATAATTAATACCCTTTAACCAGAAGTATATTTTAAAGAATATTTCAGAACATCTAACAATTAGCTTAAGAAAATAGAAAAATAGATACCATAACTGCTCACCATAGACATGCAAAACATGGTAGCAGGAGCAATTTTTTACTGCTTTAATCTTTTTTTTTAATCGGGAAAATATTTGTAAGTATAGACAATTTAATTCAAACATGAACTACTTCCTGCCATTTATTAATTAAAAAAGTACTTCGGCTTACAATATTGATGTATTGATTGAGAGTTAAAATAGCATAATGAAGCTGTTTCGTAATAGAGGTTGACACTTTTCTGGTAAACAAAATTGTATTTGATTATTAATGAAGAATATTTTGATTTGATTTGCATTGGAATTGAAAGACCAGAAAACTAAACAAAATACCCCGGTCGCAGCAAACCTGCGTACTCAGCGAATTTCCAATGCATGCATATATTTCTCACTACCACATAAAGCCACTTACCAAGTTTCGTAAAAATACATAAATAAATAAGTGATCTATAGCATTTTATTTATTCTCCATAAGAATAACATTAGGGCTGAGTACGCAGGTTTGCTGCAACAAGGAACACAACATATGTAATTTTATGCAATTATCAATATAACTCAACCAGGTGAAGCTACATACTAAGTTTTATTAATTTATGTTCATAATTAAGGGAGATATAAAACTTTACTTATTCTCCATAAGAATAACATTAAGGCTGAGTATGCAGGTTTGCTGCTACTGGAACAATCAACAAAAAATCAATTATTTGTGCAAATATCATTATACCAGTACTACGTGAAGCCACATATCAAGTTTCATCAATATACATTCATCAGTAATCGAGATATCAAATTTTATTTATCTACCATAAGGATAACATTGGACAACGTACTGTGTATAGCACTTTGAATATCTCTGCAACGATTGGACATAGAATCACAATCTAAACACGAAAATGATTGTTTTGTAGAGCTGAATTTATTGGTAAAACCAAATGTGAAGTTTACATTAAAATTTACTGAGGAAAAGCCAAAAACCTTTTTCCCATAAGATTAACATGGGAGATTTTATGAGCAGGTTTTTTGGATTTTCTCCGCAACCACTTAACGTAGGTTAATAATTTAAAATACTATATTATTTGTTTTTTAAGCTCTATAAAATGCTCAAAACCAAAATTGAGTGTTTTAAAAATTTTAGGGTGAAAAGTGCAAAAAACTGATTTTTGGAAAATTTAAAATCCCCATAAACCCCCCTTCTTCCCATGGTCCGATTTTTCTGGTTTTCGAACTTAAAGTCATGAATGTCACTTTACACATTTGAGCCAAATTTCATCGAAATCGGATGTTTTTTACTCAAGTTATCGTGTTAACGGACACACACACACACACATATATATATATATTATATACATATATATAAATTTGAACGATGAGTGTTTTTGGCATCTGGGGACCTCAAAACAAAAAGTTATCATGGTTAAGTCTTACCATGAGACCTACAGTAATAGCTTCTTTCCTATAGGGGAAATTTGCTAAAAACCAGGCAGATGATTTTTTTCCTCTATACATAAAATACCCCCGTAGCAGCAAACCTGCGTACTCAGCGAATTTCCAATGCATATATATGTATCTTAATACCACATAAATCCACAAACCAAGTTTCATCAATATACATTCATAAATAAACCATTTATGACATTTTTATTATTCTCCATAAGAATAACATGGGGCTGAGTACGCAGGTTTGCTGCTACGGGAACTATCGGCCAAAAATTTTTTTGAGTGCAAATATTAATAGACCACAACGATATGAAGTAATATACCTAGTTTCATCAGGAAAAGTTGATAAATAAGTGAGATATACAATTTTAGCGAATTTCCCCTAAAGGGAAGAAGCCATTACCGTAGTCGGCATGGTAAGACCTATGCCCGGGACCATGATAACTTTTCGTTTTGAGGTCCCCAGACCCCCAAAACACCATTCTTTCGAAACTGTATATATATATATATATATATATATATATATATATATATATATGTGTGTGTGTGTCCGTGGGTGCGATAACTCTCGTAAAAAGGTCCGATTTTGATGAAATTTGGTACAAACGTGTAAAGCAGCATTTATGACTTTAAGTTCGAAAACCAGACGGAACGAGCTATCCAAAGGGGTATTTTGGGGGGGGGTTTTGTACCCCAAAAATGGTTTTTTTGAGTTTTTTACATACAATTTTTGAAAAAGTAAAATTGTATTTTTCCCAATGGAATCAGCTTAAAAAGACTCACAATTTGATGTTTTAATCATTGCTCTACGTCAATTGGTTACTGAGATATTGAAAGTGCTAAACACAGTACGTTGTCCAATGTTATTCTTATGGAGGATAAGAAAAATTGTATATCTCACTTATTTATCGACTTATCCTGACGAAACTAGGTATATTGCTTCATTTCATTGTGGTCTATTGATATTTGCACAAAAACCCATTTTTGGGCCGATAGTTCCCGTAGCAGCAAACTTGCATACTCAGTCCCATGTTATTCTTATGGAGAATAATTAACGTGTTATCTCCTTTAATTATGAACATAAATTAATAGAACTTGGTATGTGGCTTTACCTAGTTGAGTTATATTGATATTTGTATAAAAACCCATTTTTAGTGTTCCTTATTTCAGCAAACCTGCATACTCAGCCGCCATGTTATTCTTATGGAGAATAATTAAAATGTCATAAATCGTTTATTTATGAATGTATATTGATGAAACTTGGTATGTGGCTTTATGTGGTGTTAAGATAAATTAATATGCATTGGAAATTCGCTGAGTATGCAGGTTTGTTGCTACGGGGGTATTTTTTATATAAGAATAACATTGGACAACGTACTATGTTTAGCACTTTCAATATCTCTGTAACCATTTGACGTAGAGGAATGATCAAAATACCAAATTGTGTCTTTTTAAGCTGAATCCAATGGTAAAAACAAATATTTGACTTTTTCAAAAATTATATATAAAAAATTCAAAAAACCCATTTTTGGGGTACAAAACCCCCCCAAAATACCCCTTCGGACGGAGTGGTATGGCTGGTTTTCGAACTTAAAGTTATAAATGCTGCTTTACACGTTTATACCAAATTTCATCAAAATCGGATCATTTTTATGAGAGTTATCGTGCTCACGGACACACACACACACACACACATATATATATATATATACAGTTTCAAACGAATGGTGTTTTTGGGGTCTGGGGACCTCAAAACGAAAAGTTATCATGGTCCTGGGCCTAGGTCTTACCATGCCGACTAGGGTAATAGCTTCTTCCCTATAGTGGAAATTCGCTAAAACGTTTAAGAATGTCTGGTTACATGAACTGACTCTTACCTCTTGGGTATCACGGTGGTGGTGACTAGTGATCGTGGGCTGGACCCTAGTGAGTATCTTGGCACACAGCTGCAGGGCCCTGGCTGTCTGTACAGGACTGAGCATGTCGCAGTGGTCCGTCAGTAGCGTGACGATGTGCAGGAACAGAGCGGGCAGGTGCTCGCTGGGGGTGTCCGAGTATGTCTCCAGTGACACCGTGTCCAGTAGGAACTCTGTCAGAGCGCACACCTGCAACAAGCGTTCAGCACAACGTCTAACCACATCTTCCACTCATAAAACACCTGGCACGGTTCAATGTTCATCTTGCCAATTCATCGCTCCACTGTATCAGAGAAAAAAACCATCTTATGTTCGTTGTAAGTTTCAAAACAATCTACCTGAACCCATGAAGGAACTCACTGCGAACAAACTTATTAAAAACCCCTGTCGCAGCAAATCTGCGTACTCAGCGAATTTATAATACATATATAATGTTTCAGTAACACATAAAGCCACTTACCAAGTTTCATAAAAATACATTCATAAATAAGTGATATTACAACATTTGATTTATTCCCTATAAGAATAAATAGGCTGAGTACTGAGGTTTGCTGCATCAAGGAACATAACAAATGTGTTTTTATGCAATTATTAATACAACTCAAACAGGTGAAGCTACATAACTATTTGTATTATTTAAGTTCATACATAGGGGACATCAAACTTTTCTTATCCTCCATTACAATTATTAGGGCTGAGTTTGCAGGTTTGCTGCTACGGGGACAATCAACAAAACTTTGTTTGTGCAAATATCAATAGACCAAGTACCAAGTTTCATCAATATACGTTGCAAAATAATAAAGATATCAAATTCTATTTATTCTCCATAAAAATAACATTGGCCATTTATTTGAAAACGATGGGGCCATTTTACAGCATCAAGTTCAATAAGCACAAAACAGGTGGTTCTATGTGTACCAAGGTAAACCAAGCATCTTCTTTAAATAGGGGATTTTTCAATTTTGTTCAAAAATGATTTTTTTTACCCAAGTTTCTATAGAGACAAAATCATTTTTTCAAAAAGCTTTGAACTGTGCAGTCAGATTGAATTGAAAGTTTATGGGATAAAACAAAGTAAGTTAGCATTTATCATGGGTCATGTGAGGTTCCTGTTGGCTGGAGTCGGGTGTTGATAGTCTCGTACCTCCTCCCGCCACCCGGGGACATGTTCCTCGGACCGCGGGAGGGTCGGCCTGTCCAGGTGTCTGGGGGCAGTGCCCCGCTGCATCCACCCTGCCTTCCTGCCATTCAGGGGCTAAGCAAAGCTCTTGGTGAGGAGGTGGGGAGAATGGAGAGTGAACAAGATGAATAGAGCTGGGGAATATCTACACACGAGGAAACTACACCGAAATATATCAAAACTGGACCAAGACCCCACCACTACTATGAGGGATGACTGCCCTAACTGGAAGAATGGCAATCTGTCTGAGAAGCAAAAGAAGTAAAAAAGGGGATCGCCAAATGCACTCCCTTATTTTAAGGGAAATCAAACTCTCATGAATAGTAAAGTTAAAAGATTTCAAAGACTGTAATTCGGAAAAGACCATGTGCAACAGAAGGTGGCTGAGAGCGCGATGAACCCTACAGGAAGAATACCAGTTCGATGCTCGCCCTACAACACGAAAGGAAAGGTCCGAAGGAAGAACCGACACAGAGTGAAGGGATTCAAATTTATCTTAAAAATCTATGGTTGAGGACTTTCAATATGTGAATACAGATCAAAAATAATATACAGTAGAAATCCAATTATCCGAACCCCAATTATCCGAATATCCAATTATCCGAATCGATTTTGAGTGAAATAATAGAAATATAAAAATCAAGAAAATAACAGCGGGAGCGCTGTAGCGATAATGCGCCGTGAGCGCTAAAATAAAAGCCTGCGCTGTTACCTTCCGGATGATATTTTCGCAGGAAACAATGAGTCATACTCCCTTCCCGCCCTGCTTATCATCAGTCGCTACTGTTCTTTCACCGAGATTATCGTTCGAAATGAGTACAAAACGTAAACGTGTTGTCCTTTCGCTAAGTGATAAACTCACTTTGCTCGAGATGTTCAAGTGAAATAACCAACATTGAACAGTGAAATACGTACAGTATGTAGGCATATTGAAAAGAGCAACTGTATATACTGTATTCAATTTAACTCCTATAATTTAATTTTTATGACGTATATTCTTGATACAGTTCGCTCACTTTCTGTTCACTACATTTATAATAACTGTCGATAAAATTCTGATTTTTTATGTATGGTGACGTTTTTTGCTTAATTCCCGAGGTATACCTGATTATCCGAATTTCTGCATATCCGAATTGGCCCGATCCCCAATTAATTCGGATAATTGGAGTTCTACTGTAATGTATTTCTAAAAATGTCAGATATGTTTGTTATTCAAATAAATTTCCTATTGTCACACTGGTCTTTTTATTTCAAATTGATTTACAAAATAGCTTTTAAAAATATTAGGGGTGTGCGAGTAGTGATTTTTTTAATCGAGTCGAGTAGTGCCAATTATTTTCGAGTTTCGAGTATTTTCGAACGAGTATTTGCCATCAGTTGGTAGTTTAAAATAGTGTTATGGGATTTTGATACCACACTAGATTTGATAATCTAGACATGGTTTCTAACTAATACATGAGTCGCAAAACAAAGTTTTGGCCAGTACAATCAAACTGGACTACGAATTGACAAACAAAACACGGTTTGACATTCGTTTCCAGTAGAGGTGTGCGAGTAGTGATTTTTTTATTCGAGTCGAGTAGTGCCAATTATTTTTGAGTTTCGAGTATTTTCGAGCGAGTATTTGCAATCAGTTGGTAGATTAAAATAGTGTAATGGGATTTGGATAACACTCTAGATTTGATCATCTAAACATGGTTTCTAACTAATACATGAGTAGCAATACCAAGTTTTGGCCAGTACAACCAAACTGGATTATGTATTGACAAACAAAACACGGTTTGACATTCATTTTCACCCGACAAAACACGGTCCGGTTGTCATTTGGCCAATTTCACCTGGTCCAGACATCGCTTTATAATCAATATTAAATTACGAAATCGTTAGTTACGGCCGAAATGACGTGGTCCGATCGCCATTTTCGGCCGATTTTACGTGATGCGATCGACTTTTGCGGCCGTTACTACGCGTTTTGGCCAGTCGCAATCGTTCATGTTCGTCATTTTCGGCCGATTTTACGCGATGCGATTGCCTATTGCGGCCGTTACTACGCGTTATGGCTGGTCGCAATCGTTAGCGATCGTCCGGAAATCGGTGGGAAATACTCGCTCGAACTTTTGAGTAGTTTTCAAAACCTCGAGTCAAATTCGAGTATTAAAATACTCGGCCGAAAACTCGAAGTTTCGAGTACTCGCACACCCCTAAAAAATCTGTAGCAAATAAAAGTGTTTATTGGGTGGAAATAATTCATTAGACTAAGAGTACTTGAGACCTTCAACTTCAACTTGAACTCAATCGTCAGTCATCTGATAAGCCCTATTGCTCAGGGCTAAGGTGTTTACATCCCAGTAATAGATGTTCTACCTGTTCCTGTCATTTGTTTAAATATAAGATTGATAAATATATTTTTTTATGTTTTGAAACATATTTATATAAAATAAAAGTAAATTATTATCAGTCTTTTAGTCATGGAAAAGGTAGCAAACAATGAAGTCAAAAATAATTTAATCCCAAAGGGTTGGAAAAAAGAAGAAAGAGTTAGGAAGAATGGTTTAAATGCTGGGAAAATAGATATTTATGTAACATCACCTGATGGTAAGGTGTTGCGATCAAAAAAGGCATTGAGTGCTTACATAAAAGAAAAAAAATTGCCTTTTAAAGTCGAAGATTTTAATCTAAATTTCTCAAAAAAAAAATATTAAAACAAATGATGATATTGACAGTTTTAGTGACAGTTCACTCACTGATAATAGTGCAAATTCTTCAGAAACCCTAAAAACAACTTCTGAATTAAAATTGGCAACTCCAATCATGACACAGACCGAAGTCCAATCACTAACACCTGTTATGGTACAGACGGATATAGACACTAATGTCATAGGTATTTGTGCTGAAATTTTAAGCAAAGAGTACAAAAATACTCAGATGCAAAGGGTATTAGATGAAAGTCTGCACCAATATTTTGAGGTATTAAATATAAATCTAGCCACAAAGTCCTCCTTTTTAATTATTGAGCCTTTGATCAGTCATGCTGTGAAGACTGTTGATAGCTATAGAGATTACCTTAAACTAGATCTATCAAACATAAATCACTTGATTATACCAATAAATAACGCTGATACATTGACCAACACCGAGGGATCTCATTGGAGCATGTTGTACTATAACAAAGAAAGAAATTTCTTTTACTATTATGACTCTTTTGAAAACATTAACCTTCCACATGCTGAAGTAATTTTAAGTAAACTTTCAACTTATTTACACCTCGATCAAAACCCACCTGAACTCAAAGTGCTGAACTGTGAAAAGCAAACTAACACATATGATTGTGGAGTTTATGTTATATTTGCAATTGAAAGTTTATTGCAGGACATTATGGACATTTAACACTATTGGTATTGATAAGCTTGAAAATATTAAACTAACTGAAGTAGATCTAGTTAGAAAACGGTATTGTATCGCGTACATTCTCAATAGTAGAACGACAATAACTGAAGCGCTAATAGTTGGTCTGATTAAGCTGAATAACTACAACAGTAAAGAAAGTCAGAAGACTATTGGAGAAAGAGCAACAGAGTTACAACTTAAAAGTGAAGAATTGTATACAATTAATGAAGAGCTAAAAAAAGGATTATGGTTCTTGAGAGCAACATTGAATTGTATCTAAATAAAATTACAGATCTTGAAAATGGTCTTAAGTTGAAGAATTATGCTATTGATGAGTTTGAACTTAATAAACCTAAAGACGAAAATATTGCTGGGAAAAAATCTATGGAAGATCATAATAATACTCCTATTAGACCAAGAGTTATATTTAGTTCTGACAGCCAGGGACGGAACCTCGGTTTTTATCTGTCTAACCTAATTGATGAATGTCATAGTGTCTCAAGCTATGTCCAGCCAGGAGCTCCTGTAGAAGAAGTTGTAAAAAATATTGAAAATTTGAAAGATATTCATCAGTTCTCAGATAATGACTATATTGTAATAATTGGTGGTGGGAACAATATTTCAGATAACATGTTAGAGGTGGGTGTACAGAGCAGTTAGAGAGGCTCAAAGAAGCTTTCAGGGCCCATGTCGCTAAGATGAAACACACTAATGTAATTTTAGCTACTGTACCCTACCGGTATGATTTGTTAGAGAATAGTGCAAATAGCACATTGATTTGGCAAATAAATGATTTCATTCGAGGTCTCGCCTATTCAAATTCACATGTAAAATTACTGGATTTATGGACTTTACAGCGCAATTACCACACATCAACAAAAGGCTTCACATCAGGGCTTCACATCAACAAAAGAGGGAAAAAGCATGTGGCAAAACTGATTGAGCAGCTGATAGTGAAGAAGGGGCACAGAGAACAGACCACTTGCCATATTCAATCAATTATTAGTGCACAACTGTGGCATCCCCTATCCAGCACTCAGAGCTCAGTAAGTGTGATAGAGGCCAACATGTGGGAAGTCATTAATAGCAATAAGGATAATTCAGCTCTTGCCTTTGCTCACACCATTTCAAATGACCTTAACCATGAACAGAACATGACAGCGGGTGTTGCGGTCGTGTTTCGGAAAAAATTTGGCAGACCAAAAACTTCTGATTTGATTGATACCAGATTGGCACATCAGGCACTGAATAATGGTTCAAAAATCTATAGCCTCATTAATAAAGATAATTATTATGAGAAACCAACCACAGAAGGGTATGATGAAGCTTTTGAACAGCTTAGTAAAGATTTCAAGAAGAAAAAGCTTAAAATATTAGTTTGCTCTCCTATGGGTTGTGTTCGTGACCATATAAAACTGCAACATTTTGCAAGAAATATCACGAAACTGCAGCAGGAGACAGAGGCAATCATTTATGTAATAGCGCAAGACCAACCTTTTGCAAGAAGAAAACTGTGGAATGGTCTCTATTTTCCTGAATTTCTGAGACAACTCCGGACCACTATTGAGCATGCTGCTGTCAAGGTCTCTACAAACCATTTCTATTTCTCGGCCGTCTCCATCACTGGCCGAGAGTTCTAACAATCAATGCTCGGAGGAGAAACTACAAGAGACCAGCTCTACAATTCCTCCTAGTACATTGAGCCCCGTGGTGGTTCCTGGTTGTCTCAGCTATAGTGGGGTGGTGAAAGCGCCAGTGGTGTTAGTGGAAAAGCAGAGCAAAGTGTCTAACCTCAAGAATAATGCAAATCTACCTATTTGTGAATTGAGTTCTTCTCTAGCTTATAGTCCATCTGTAAATTTAAACTAGACCATATTGACAAGGATCATGTATCTGCCAACACTCAGTATTTAGTTGTTCAATTAAATTTTGTAGGAACCAAAAATAATAAAATAAAAAAATGTAGAATTTTTCACCAAAATATTCAAGATTTGAAAACTAGGCTTGACCCACTAATTATTACTTTGGAAGAATTAAGACCTGATCTTGTAGTTTTGACTGAACAGAAGTTATTTAGCTATGAAATAGAAAAAATAAAAATTAATGGATATAGAATTGTAGCTTATTATTGTAGAGAAAGTAGGTACCAAGGTGGTGGAGTACTAATTTTTGCTGCTGGCAATATCATAAACATTAAGAATATTAATTTGAAAAATAATTTGAATGAAGAAAAAATCTTTGAATCATGTATAATTGAAGTTAAAGTAGAGAGCACAAAATTTATTTTAGCTGGAGTTTATAGAACACCTTCATTAATTGCTAATGTTTTTATTCATAAGTTATCGCTTCTTACTGAGGAGTTGGTTAGGTTGGGTGAAGGTATCATCATAGGGGATATTAATATAAATGTTTTGGATGAAGGTGGGAGAAATGAGCAAGAACTTAAGAATATGTTAAGTATGTACGGTATGTGTTATACAATAAAAATTCCAACTAGGGTCACAGCTTATTCAGAATCTGGAATTGACAATTTCCTAACTAACCTAGACCAAAATCGTTTCAGTGCATCAGGTCTAATAACAGCTTTTTCAGACCATGACGGTCAATTGTTTGAAATAATGTATAAAAGTAAACAAGTTCAAATTTGAATGGGCAATTAAATAAAATAGGTCGTAAATTTAACAAAAATAATACTGACAACTTTATAATAGATTTAAAAAATGAAACATGGGAAAATGTATTTTGCTTAACCGGAAAATAAATTTAATGAATTTTACACAACATTAATATACTACTTTGATAAACATTTTCCTAGAGTACGGTCCCGTATTAGAACTGGGGAAACAAAGTGGGTAGATGATGAAATAAAATCTGAGAGGGAAAACTTAATATATTTAGTAAAACTTTTAAGGAAGACTGAATCAGGAAAAATAACAATTAATGAACACAAAAAGAGATATACAAAACTGGTTTTTAATAAAAAAAAAAGATTCTTTCATAACAAAATCAGAACCTCACAAAATGTTGTAAAAACGGTTTGGGATATTGTCAAATCAGAAACCACAAGTAGGCTTAGTTATAAGAACAAGCAAATTTATTTAGTAACAGATAATATAAAACAAAATGATCAAGTTACGGTGAGCAACATATTTAATAATTACTTCTCAGATATGGTTGAAGAAACAGTGTTACCAAACATTGCAAGGAGTGGTTATGTAACAGCCTCAAAACCTTCCACTAATTTACAAACTTCTTTTCGTCTTAAACAAATTACTGAAAATTAAGTCCTAAAACATATAACGTCTTGTAAATCAAAATTATCATCAGGCTGCGATGAAATCCCAATTAAGCTGGTTAAAGATGCAAAATATGCCCTTTTAAAGCCTTTAACCCATGTAATAAATGCCTCTTTTATAACCGGTATATACCCTAATGAGTTAAAAATATCTAAAATTGTTCCAATACATAAAAAAGGGAGTTTTTCAGACGTATCGAACTACAGACCAGTTTCTGTCCAATCATCAATTTCAAAAATATTTGAAAAATGTTATCTTGAACAATTATTAACTTTTTTTGAAAACAATGAACTCCTTAGTGATCATCAACATGGGTTTAGATCAGGAAGATCCACCTTAACAGCATCCATTGAATTTATAGAATCTGTAATAGAAGCTTTAGGTAAAGGAGAGACAACTGTCGGTGCTTTTTTGGACCTGAGCAAGGCCTTTGACAGTGTCTGCCACTCAACGCTTTTTCAATCATTATCACAATATGGAATTAAGGATACAGCACTGAACTGTCTAAGCTCTTATTTGGTTGGGCGTCGACAGTATATGTCCATAACATACACAAATGATAAAACAAAGTTTATAGAAACTGCAAAATCTTCCTTTAGAACAGTTAAATACTCTGTTCCACAAGGTTCAGTTTTGGGTCCTTTCCTTTTTATTTGCTATCTGGGAGGACTGCCTGACCCTCAAAATAACACCCATTATAGATCAAATTTTTGTACTTATGCTGATGACATCAGTTTTTCAGTTTCCAGCAAAGACCAAAATGTAATTAATCAATCAACAAATTTAACAATACAAAATATCAAAAATTGTTTGTCTGAGAATAATCTTTTGCCTAATTGTTCTAAAACAGTAATTATGGAGTTTTATAACCCACAGAATCGTCCAAAGTTTAATAGTATTAATATTATGGATGAGGAACTCGAAATATCAAGTGAAACCAAGTTTTTAGGATTGCATCTAGGTAACCATTTAAATTGGAATTTACATGTTAACAAAGTTTGTAAGAAAATTTCTTCTGGCATTTTTTCTCTGAGAAAATTGCAACATTTTTTAGACATGGATGCAATGAAAATGATTTACTATTCAAACATCCATTCTCATTTAGCTTATGGAATTGCCATTTATGGTTCAACCACAAAAAATAACTTAGATAAAATATTGAAACTACAGAAATCAGCAGTTCGTATTATGTTAAATTTAAGTCCTGAGACTTCTTGCAGAGAGCATCTTGCTACTCTGGGAATAATTACGGTTTATGGTTTATATATACTTGAAACGGTTTCACATGTAAAGAAAAACTTGGAAACATTTTTTAAACATAGTCAAATCCATAATTATAATACAAGGAACAAAAATGATTTATTGACAATGGCACACAGGACAAAACTTTTCACAAAAACTCCAACCTACAATGGAATAAAATTCTTTAATGCACTACCTCAACAAATAAAAAACATAAATAAGTTTGAAATTTTTTGAAAAAAAATGAAACAATTGGTCACTGCTAAAGTTTTATACTCCCTTGCTGAATTCTGATTATTCAGGAATTTTGAAATTGAAAGGGTTTTGAGGCTGGGAGATAAATGTTATTTTGAAGGTGTTATTATTATTTTAACATTACTGAGTAATTAAGATTAATTTGTTTTGTACCTTTGACACCATTCTTTGTACTACATGTACTGGTTGAATAAAGAGTTTTTTGATTTGATTTGATTAGAGGATAAATTTGTCAAAATATTCTGTGGCCTATGACAAAATGTTAAAAAATAGTTACATCAACAATAAAATGAAGATCCCCGTTGCAGCAAACCTGCATAATCAGTGAATTTCCAATGCATTTATGTGTTTGACACTACAACATAAAGCCACTTTACCAAGTTTAACGAAAATTAATAAATAAATAAGCGATTATAGCTTTTGATTTATTCTCCATAAGAATAACATTAGGGCTGAATACGTAGGTTTGCCACAGTAAGGAAGATGAGACATGTGTTTTTATGCAATTATAAGTATAACTCAACCAAGTGAAGCTACATACCAAGTTTTATTAATTTATGTTCATAATTAAGGGAGACATTACAGTTTACTTATTCTCAATATAAGAATAACATTAAGGCTGAGTATGCAGGTTTGCTAGGGACGATCAACAAAAAATTATTTTGTGGTGCAAATATCAATATACCATGACTAGGTGAAGCCGCATACCAAGTTTCATCAATATACATTCATAAATAATCGAGATATAAAATTGTATGTATTCTCCATAGGAATAACATTGGAAAACGTACTGTGTTTAGCACTTTCAATATCTCTGCAACAGTTGGACGTAGAATCACAATTTAAACACCAAAATAATTTTGTTTTAGATCTGAAGCTATTGGTAAAAACATATGTGCAATTTTCAATAAAATTAACTGGGGAAAAGTTAAAACCCTTTTCCCCATAAGATTAACATAGAAAATTTTATAAATAAGTTTTTTTGGATTTTCTTTACAACCACTTAACATAGGTTAATGATTCAAAATACTAAATTATTTATTTTTCTTAAGCTCTATAAAATGATCATAACCAAAATTGAGTGTTTTTAAACTTTTAGAGTAAAAAATGCAAAAAACTGATTTTTTGAAAATTTTAAACTCCTATAAAACCCCTTTCCCATTGTCTGATCATTCTGGTTTTCGAACTTATAAATGTTATTCTCCACATTTGTGCCAAATTTCATCAAAATCTGGCGTTTCTAAAGTTATCGAGGTAATGGACATAGATATTAAATAAATATATATATATAAAACTGAACGAATGGTGTTTTGGGCATCTGTGGGCCTCAAAACAAAAATCATGGTCTCGGGCTTAAGTCTTACCATGCCACCTACAGTAATAGCTTCTTCTCTATAGGAAATTCGCTAAAAGGAGTTAAAGGCATGGCTAATAAGAAGATCTTTCTACACACTGAGTGAATTTCTCGAAAACAGTGAAGAACTTCAGTTGACCAGCCACCACTGTAAATTTCATAATGTACTCTGACGTAATTGCAAAACTGCATGAATGTGCTGTACCAATATAGATTAATTGTATACTAAAATTCATGAATATTGATTTTATAATTTATATAAGAAAAAACAAAATTTATAAAAATCAAAACTGTAACAGGAACAAATTAGAATTATTTCAAGCGTGAAAGAGCAGACTTCATGTCCAAAACATGTAGGTTTACTTTGTTGTAAAGATGAACTAATACAACAAGTTGATTGGTCCAAATCCACCAATCAGGTTAGACTTTTCATGGAAACTTCTAGTTGTTTTAGACCAGTATAAAACTGTTGCTTCACTTTAATCTGCCTCATTTGCACAGAACAAATTGTTCAGTGATGTTAAAATAATGTTCAGTTTTTAGGAATTTATTTGTGAGTGTTTGCACAGGAAAACTGGTATGTAAGTTAATGTAAATTAAATAATACCCCCGTCGCAGCAAACCTGCATACTCAGCGAATTTCCAATGGAGATATAAATGTCTTAATACTACATAAAGCCACTTACCAAGTTTCATAAAAATATATTCACAAATAAGCGATATATACAATTTTAATTATTCTCCATAAGAATAACATTGGGGCTGAGTACGCAGGTTTGCTGCAACAAGGAACACAAAAAAATTTGTTTTTATGCTAATATCAATATAACTCAACTAGGTGAAGTCGTATACCAGTTTTTATTAATTTATGGTCATAATTAAGGGAGACAGAGCATTTAATTATTATCCATAAGAATAACATGGGGCCTGAGTACGAGGGTTTGCTGCTACGGGAGAATTATGCAAAAACAATTTTTTGGAGCAAATATCAATAGACCTCAACGAGATGAAGCTGTATACCAAGTTTCATAAATAAGCGAGATAAAAAAATTTTCTTTTCCTCCATAAGAATAACATTAGACAACGTACTGTGTTTAGCACTTTCAATATCTCGGTAACCAATTGACGTAGAGGAATGATCGAAATACCAAATTGTGTGTTTTTTTAAGCTGAATCGAATGGTCAAAACTAAAATTTGACTTTTTCAAAAATTATGTGTAAAAAATTCCAAAAACCTATTTTTGGGGTACAAAACTCCCCCAAAATACCCCTTCGGATAGGTCGATCTGTCTGGTTTTCGAACTTAAAGTCATAAATGCTGCTTTACATGTTTATACCAAATTTCGTCAAAATCGGATAATTTTTACGAGAGTTATCGTGCTCACGGACACATATATATATATATATATATATATATATATATATATACAGTATCGAACGAATGGTGTTTTTGGGGTCTGGGGACCTCAAAACGAAAAGTTATCATGGTCCCGGGCCTAGGTCTTACCATGCCGACTACGGTAATAGCTTCTTCCCTATAGGGGAAATTCGCTAAAATTATTATTATTATTATATTAGTTCATCTATTTATCACTGTCTGTTAAATTATTAAATTGTTGAAATGGATTTTTTTTTGAAATATTATTATCAAAATCTGTTCTTTTTTAGGGCACATGCATGTCGAGAATGAAATTTAATTTAAACAGTTAACAAGCATGAAGTTAATAAAGCATGAACTCAAGACAGAAGTTTATTATTTACTTTCCAACGCATCTATTCTATTTTCTAAATTTATAATTGTAATGAAACAATTAAAATTAATGAATTAGAGACAATCACAAATATCATTTTAAGTTTCATTACAGTGCAATAAAGATATCTTTATTTTTATTTGATTTAATGGCTTCTGCTGATTTTGACAAGTGGTTTAAAAAAAGGGATGTGTCAGTTCAGATTCTTGTGAAGCTAAAATAAATAACATTTGTGATAGCATTGCAGTACAAACCTCCACCAGTCCAGGGTCGCCGGAGCCGATGGGGTGGACGGGCGAGGAGGCTGAGTCCGAGGTGTGAGCTCGACCACAGGCTGAGGCCACCAGCTGGCCACAGTACTGCCACATGTAGCGGGGCTCCAGTGACGAGAACAACAGGTTGGCTGACTTGAACAGCTCCACACTGTTGGACTTGGTGGATCCCGAGCAGCACAGATACAGTAGCCTGCAACACAACAGAGATGTGAGTGTAACCACGGGCTGATGCCACCAGCTGGCCACAGTACTGCCACATGTAGCGGGGCTCCAGTGACGAGAACAATAGGTTGGCTGACTTGAACAGCTCCACACTGTTGGACTTGGTGGATCCCGAGCAGCACAGATACAGTAGCCTGCAACACAACAGAGATGTGAGTGTAACCACGGGCTGATGCCACCAGCTGGCCACAGTACTGCCACATGTAGCGGGGCTCCAGTGACGAGAACAATAGGTTGGCTGACTTGAACAGCTCCACACTGTTGGACTTGGTGGATCCCGAGCAGCACAGATACAGTAGCCTGCAACACAACAGAGATGTGAGTGTAACCACGGGCTGATGCCACCAGCTGGCCACAGTACTGCCACATGTAGCGGGGCTCCAGTGACGAGAACAATAGGTTGGCTGACTTGAACAGCTCCACACTGTTGGACTTGGTGGATCCCGAGCAGCACAGATACAGTAGCCTGCAACACAACAGAGATGTGAGTGTAACCACGGGCTGATGCCACCAGCTGGCCACAGTACTGCCACATGTAGCGGGGCTCCAGTGACGAGAACAATAGGTTGGCTGACTTGAACAGCTCCACACTGTTGGACTTGGTGGATCCCGAGCAGCACAGATACAGTAGCCTGCAACACAACAGAGATGTGAGTGTAACCACGGGCTGATGCCACCAGCTGGCCACAGTACTGCCACATGTAGCGGGGCTCCAGTGACGAGAACAATAGGTTGGCTGACTTGAACAGCTCCACACTGTTGGACTTGGTGGATCCCGAGCAGCACAGATACAGTAGCCTGCAACACAACAGAGATGTGAGTGTAACCACGGGCTGATGCCATTAGCAGCCCTCGTGGGTTATACAAGTTTGGAATTAATTTCCAAGCCAGATTAACCTTTACCTTTACAGAAAACCTTTTCATGGGGGCTCAATCACCAACTACTGAACCGATTGAGCTGATATTTGGAAGGAAGATAGCTAATATCCTAAAAGTACAGTGCGTTGCATGAGTGAAAAACCCCCATTGCAGCAAACCTGCATACTCAGTGAATTTCAAATGGTACTTCACTAAGTCATGAAGCCACTTACCAACTTAAATCAAAACATATTAATAAATAAGCGAGATATGATATTTTATTTATTCCCCATAAGAAAAACATTAGGACTGAGTATGCAGGTTTGCAGCATCAAGGACCACAAAATCTGGTTTTTATGCAAATACCAATGGATCACCTCCAGAAGAAGCAACATACCAAGTTTTCAATTCAATTCAATTTAATTCAGATTTCTTTATTCATAATGATACTCTTGTATACATAGAATAGTGTCAACAACAAGTAGAACTATATACAATAAGTACTACAAAATACAAGTATTAAATATGAGTACTATACAAAATAAACAGAGATATGATTCATATATAAAATAAAAATACATTAAAATAGTGTCACTTATAATTAAAACATCATAATCCCGAACCAATTAAAATGTTTACCCGTTTAAAATTCACCCAAGTCATATACAGCTAAATCAATCAAATAATCCTTTAATTTTCGTTTAAACTTTGGATGACTAATTTCATTTTTTATACAATCTGGTATTTTCTTAAAAACTTTTTGCCTGCAAAAGACACTTTTTTTTTGAAAATTTCTAATTTATGATGGGCAATGGGTTCAATTTTTTTCTAGTATTGTATTGCTGCACTGGGATAAATTCATTATTCTGATTATTCCTGACAAGCATGATTGTATCAAAGATATATAGACCATGAACGGTCATGATTTTTAGTTGTTTAAAATATTCCTGGGCTGAGTCTTGAGTTTTTAGTTGTAAAATAATTCTAATTGCTTTTTTTTGAATTTTTAACATACTATTCAAATTTTCTTTTGTTGTGGAGCCATATATACATATTCCATATGCAATATGACTGTGAATAAGAGCGAAATATATACTACGCAAAACATCAATGTTGCACAGTTTGGACATTGTTCTGATTGCAAATAAACCAGAATTTGCTTTGTTTAAAACATACTTCACATGCCCATTCCATGACAGGCTATTATCAATTATTAGCCCTAGAAACTTTGTTTGCTCAATTAAATCTACATGTTTGTTTTTATCATTTTATGTTCATAAACAAGCAAGATATCACATGTTTATTATTCTCCATAAGAATAACACTAGGTGTACGCTCATTCCTCCCGTATAAGGATAATCGAAACACATGATCAAACTTAAATTGAGTCTCATAAAATATTCAATATCTGAATTGAGTAACATCATCAGAATACATTCCGGTATCATTTAACTGCTGCCAGAATCCGGGTTTTATGTCTATATAGCTATAGTTTTAGTCACTTCTCCCTGAAGAACTACTTATCGCGGTAGCTGAGTGGGTATCGCACTGGCTCATAGAGCGAAAGGTCGCAGGTTCGGATTCCACCGCCGACCTAACATTTTATCCGTAGAAAAACATTCATACATTTATCACTTGTTTTTATCAAAGGAAATGTTGTATAAATCCATAAATTCATTTATTTTAAAAATAAATTGTAGATTTCAGGCATGGTTTGTTGTTAGGATTGGCATGGGTGCGTTATCGTAGTACAGAGTATTTTGGGCTAGGCAGTGACTTTAGCAGTGTGGTTAATTTAACTTTTAAGAGAACAGCGAGTTTCCTAAATGAACTAATGTTACAATTTCTATAGGCCTAGTCAAAATATCCTTAAGGATTAACAATAAGTCGTCAGGTCTAGTTATTTAGATGACAAAATGAGATTTCAATATATTGTTTCAATAGCCTGGGCTATCATCAAATTAAATGCTATAAACATGGGTTAGTCCAAGACCGTACATGAAACTTCTAAAATGACAAGTAGCCTAAGTATATAGGCCTACATTTCATAGCCACAGAACCAAGTTTATGAAGAAAACAGCTCACTGTAATCAAAACCTAGGATATGTCAAATCATATCAGATAACCTGTAAAAAAGGCTTAGTTTGGTTAGAATATTTTAAAGCTTTTGTTTTGGTTCGCTACAACATTCCTGGTAATGTGTTTAAAGTATTTTACAACAGTTGTATTACCAGTTTAATGTTGGCTTACTCTTACTGTAATCCAACCCTAGGCTATGTCAAATCATTCAAGATAACCTTCCAAAAAAGGCTGTTTGGTTAGAATAGTCTATAGCTTTTATTGTGGTTAGCTACAACATTACTGGTAATGTAGACAATATTTATTATTAATTTAGTGAAAATATAACCTACAGGGTGTCTAGTAATATTTGATCTCAAAATTCAAGACTTTTTCCAGACTTTTTAAGACTTTTTCCAAAATTTTCCAGACTTTCGCAAGATAGTACAAATATACTAAAAACGTCATAAGAGTAAAAATATCATGTTTTTACCACTTTTTGGATTTTTACTTTCTCCCCCTTATACATAGTAGGCCTATAAGGAGAAAGTATTGTTTTCGTCAAAATTTTTTAATTTTAGTTGATAGTGGAAATATTTGTTTTGGTGCTCCCTGAACCCAAAAAAGTGATTTTTACGTGATGTCTGTGTGTCTGTCTGGATGTGTACAGAGCTAGATCCCTAACCAATGGTTTGATTTTTATGAAATTTGGTATGTAGGTACTAATACACGATATCTCCAGGTATTTTTTAATTTTTGATTTTTAAGGGTAATTATCCCCCAAAACCACCAAAAAACATGAAAAATCTAGATTTATAAAAAACGGCACTAACGTTTTGATTAAACTTTAGTCGTTTGTAGAAATTTAATTTCCCAACAAAATGACACCACCCGCATTTCTGTAAAAATTCGGGTTCAGAAATTACAAGACTTAAAATATAAAAATTCAGTTTTTTTATTTTTCATAAAAAACATAAATGTGAAAAATATTACTATTCACCATTAAAAAGAGCTCAAAAAACTAAATAATTTGGTATCTTGAGTTATTATTCTACGATTACTGGTTGCGGAGAAAATTTAAATTTCCATTTTTGATAAACACAGTACGATGTCCAATGTTATCCTTATGGGGAATACAAAAATTACTATTTCTCTCTTATTTGTCGATCAATTTCGTTCAAACTTGATATGCTTGTCAAGTTAGCATTGACCAACAGAAGAAATTCGAAATATGTTGCCCCTTAATAACTCTGAGGGGGGATAATAGGGGGCATTTCCCCTCTTAAAACCACGTGTGTAGCGATGGATTCTGTAGTGCCTCCTCAACAGGGATTTCGGTGGATATTTTTGAAAACAACCTGTTTACATTATTTTCTGTACATTCAACCGTGCTTTGAATTTTATATTTAGTAAAGAAAAAGTAATTTATTCATTAAAGATGGGGTAAAAGGGAGAAAGTATGTGTCAGTTTTCTGATATTGTTTATTTAAACTATGGTAAACAAATTTAAATAGTGAAAAAGAATGACACTTGGAAGAAAAATCCCCAACAAAACCAAAACTCAATATAATATTTTTTATTAAAAACTCAAATACTGCATAATATATGAACATAAATATTTATATATAAATATATATTTTTTCAATTAAACTTAAAATACAAATGAAATAAACGTTACCGGTTAGCTATATACAAAATAATTTAATTAAAGAAACAAAACTAAAAACGTCAACAAATTTAAAAGGGCATAAAATATCAGCATGTTAAAAGAACATAAAAGGATATTTTCCAGAGTTTTTCACCCTAATTCTAAATAAGCATTCACATAGAGATGGTTGGTGATGTGCTCGGAACGTATTCCTAACAAAGTTTGCTATCTGGACAAATTTCAAGACGATAAGTATCTTCCAACTCTTTAGACCGAACGTAACTGTAACCTAAATAATCCGTATGAACAATTACTTTTGGTTTTTTACATCGTTCCGCTTATGAAAGTGTACCCTCTTTATACATTGGAAAGCAATGAGGATTAAAATAAAATACAGTACCGGTAAGTTAGTAGCCTGTTCATGTACAGCAACAAATACAAAATTTCGTATAGGTTGGCATATGAAAATAAAAGGCTAAAGTAAAACTAATTTTTACTCATAACTTTGAAAACATATTTAGGCATAAATTGGCCTGTCGATCTCATCACTGGCCAAAAAAAAATAATTTAAGAAGTCATCTAACTTATATTTTTTTTTATATCAGTACCTAAATTAATTTTAATCGAGTTCAGTTTTAAAAAACTAGGCCTAACTTAAATTTTTACAATTTCTCCTATGTTGACATAATTTGGCGATTAAATCAAAGTTTAAAATTACGCAGACGATAGTAAGCTTTGGCCTAGTTAAAATGTTTTCAAAGGTAAGTTAAAACATTACAGTGACTAGGCTTATTTGATATTTAGGCCTATATAGCCTATGTGTATAGAGAACCACTTTATTAAATGTTATAAACAGTTAATTAGTAAACATGTTCAGACCACAGTTTAATATTTCCAAGGGTAAAAGTAAAGTAACTTCATTAGTTTAGTGAGTAGGCTATATTATTTACGACATTGTTCAAATGTCACTAAGCCACTGTTTAATGGTCTTCTGGTGATCTGAGAAATAGTTGACAACTGTAATTAAAACTATAAAATTGTATAACTTAATACTACTGAACAACTGTCGGGCGAGTTACTTTGCCCCGTTCCGTGGAAACCAGGCCACAGTGCAAGCGGTGCAGACGACGAAATTTGGCCGTGTTCGAAGTAAATTTCAACGTAAACTTAAAAGTTTTAACACGTAAAATATTAACTTAAGTGTGTATTGCTCACGCTCACCGTTGAACAAAATTTGAAGCATTGTTGGAATGCAAAGGGAAATAAGAATAGATCATAGTTAAGTCGTTAACCTGTACCGCCAATAATTTGCAGGCATTATTCAATATTTACGGACAAATCCCGGTTTTAACTCACTTCACTCGTCAATGTAATCTTTAACCTACAGATTTAAATGCTTCACTATGCGTCCGTCAATGCGCGCAACTGCGCAGGTACTACGACGACGCGACGTGTGCGTGTGAGAATCAGAGTCGGAGTCTAGGGACGTTCCGATACGATACTACTCACTACTGGCTACTGGCTTGGACCCGATATTTGGTATCGCTACGAATCGAAACTAAAGTATTGATACCCATTACTCTAAGAGGAACGCGGGAGATAGCTTGGAGTCAATTCTCTCTTACAAGAACTATATTTGAAGTTATTATTTGTGTTTATTTTGCTAAAAAGTATATTAAACAAAAAATAATCTATGTTTTAACAACGTAAAAATGTACTATTTTTCCAATACCGATACTCAACTTTTCTTTCGATACCACGATAATATCGGTTAACCGATGCCCAGAGTTCCGAAAACAAAGTTTCGATACCTACTCGGGTCGGAAGTATCGGAACTTGTCTATCTCTATCAGAGTCCACTAGCCGAGGGATGGCGAAAGACGTGGGCGGGAGTGTAGAGGTACCTTCAAGGTCACCGCTCTCCACCCCTCCCCCCTCGTGACTCATCTTCCTTTTCGCGTTGCCATAGTAACGGCATGTACTTGACTGGCTTTCTTAATTTCTCCGAAAAACTATGGGCCAAGCATTTGCTTCGGTTGTTCCACAACGTACATCTTGTTTCAATTGCCATTGATTATAAATACTAGTACCTTGATATCACTGTTTATAAGTTTTATCCATTTTCCCGACTTAATAACAATTTTATATATTAATTCCCGCCTTTCCCGACATTTTATTAATTTCTATACAAATTCCCGACTTCCCCGACTTTCCCGACTGCTAGACACCCTGAACCTAGCAAATATCCTACAAAATAAATTTTAAGATTGGTCGCTTACTGTGACTAACTTGATCAACGCTTTCTAGACAAATTGAGGCTTTGTACTTTTTACACATGACAATCACAATATTACCAATTGTCTAAGACAATGTAATAAAACAAACTATTTTACAAGTTAATATCTCAGTATCTACAGTCATCTATTTTGAAAAATTATTTAGAGTTTTTCGATCTGCCACACACGTTGTCTGCCACTGTTATTCGTACTCGTCACCTCCGACGACTGAGATATTTACACAGAGTAGGCATACTAAGGGAATATTAACTGTACGGACATTTTTTTAATAACGTACACTTAATAATTTTATAAAATAAGAAATATGCTCACAACTTAAAAATATACTTCGATTTATCTCTCTTGTGTGTTTTTTTGTTGGTAACAAACCTTTTGCTATCCAGTATAACAAAGTATACTCTAGTAAACTAACTACTGTTACTCTGTTGTTGAAACATAGACGTCGGCTAAATTTTAACGATTCAAGTTATTAACTAAAATGGCTTCCAATGTTATTCTTATGGAGAAAAAAATCAATTTGGTTTTAAGATAATTTGATTAATACTGAACAAAAATTATCTGAATAACAAACTCGACCGAGATTTTGACCCGTTAAGTTTATCTGGAAAATTTGAAGTTTAACTGTGGAGGCGTTCTCGAGTTATTTTGGTCACAGACACGCCAGTTGAGTTGATTCTCTTACCAGGCTAAGCAGTAAAGTTGTGTATAAGGATAAACTTCACTTCGTTCGATTATCCAATTATAGCTGCTGAGTACGCAGGTTTGCTGCCATGGGGACCATAACAAATGAGTTTTGTATGCAAATAACATTAAAACCCAACCATATAAAACCACATACAAGTTTCATTAATATATGTTTATTAATAAGCGAAATATACAATTTTACTCATTCTCCATAAGATTAAAATTGGACAACGTACTGTGTTTAGCACTCTCAATATCTCGGTAACCAATCGACGTAGAGCGATGATCAAAATACCAGATTGTTTGTTTTTTTAAACTGAATTTAATGGTGTAAACCAAAATTAGGGTTTAAAAAGAATTATATGTAAAAAGTTCAAAAAAACAATTTTTGGGGTACAAAACCCCCCTTGAAGTAAAAAGACATAACCCAAAAAACAATAACACAAAACCAAAATCATCAACCAAAATAACATAAAAAAACAAAAGCTTACGATAGGTCGATCTAGACCTGTAGATGCTGCCTTACACGTTTATACCAAATTTCATCAAGAAAGGACCATTTTTACGAAAGTTATCGTGCCTACGGACACATACATATATATAAATATATATGTGACACCACCTACCTCGTGGGTACTATTTCTCAATAAATAGACGACACTTTTACGATAAACATACTCTTATTCAACACACTAATTTAATTCACAAAAATAGCAAAGTTAACAAAAGTTAAGTTATTCAAAAGTTAACGATTAAAATTTGGAAAACGCCAATTAATAAAATGAACAGGGAGAGACAGACACGACACGTCCTAATTACAGCATAACTTCTCAGGGGCTGGGGCGAGGCCTCCGTCTTCCTTTTCGATGCTGAACCCAGCCGTCCAATCAGACGCAGTTCAACGCGTGACGTGACGGAATACTTCGTTGACTAGTGCTGCGGCCAAACGATTGAAGCTGTCATTATTCAAACTAAGAGGCACTGAGAACACGCTCTAAAGCCGGCGTCGAGGGTTGGACTGCTGACGACGTGCATTCTTTGCTGATACCGTCGTCTGGCCAGGCCTCTGAGAGCGTCTAAGTTGAGATTAACTTGGAGTAAATATCCTAGCGTCTGGTGGTTGATTTTATATTTTGTACCAGCCAACTCTTCAAGATGAAATATTGTTAAGAGCACCGTTCCCCCTTCCAATTATAGATTTTAGTGACGGTAGAAATTTAGTTGTATTAGGAACGGTAAACTGTAATTATTTAATTACGGTGTTGTAATAATGGCTTTTATCAGTCTAGGGATTTTGGGCCGTCGCACATATATGAATTTGAACAAAATGTTTTTGGCATCTGGGGGCCTCAAAACAAAAAGTTATCATGGTCTCGGGCCTAGGTCTTACCATGCAACCTATGGTAATAGCTTCTTCCCTATAGGGGAAATTCGCTAAAACCAGCCCGAGGTGGTGGGGAGAGAGTGATGAAGAGGGGGGAGACATTGGGAGTGGGAGTGGAAGGCTGCGCGCTACTAGCCTGGCTGCATATATGTTTGACAGCTTGTATTGTTAACCGCGCGCCACGCCGGGCGGTATATCTATATGTACTTCATAATAATATACAAACGTACAAAACTATACTATACTATTCTAAACTGAAGTACGATTCAAAATGAAATGATGGTGATCAATGGTTTTGGGACAGTAGGTATGGACTTGCATTTACTGAGAACTCTCAGCTGACTGAGCCCAGTCGCCGTGCTGCCTTCTGTCGGCGCATGCGCACTAGACTCCTTTGTTACCACGCATTTGTCCCGTTGGTTTTTCACTCATGCAACGTACTATAACACATAGGTCTATTTACATTTTAAAATACATTTAGAACTCTGCCCCAGTGGTCTATACCCATCTTAATCTTATAGTGACTAACATTTAATGAATCAGATGATAACTAATACAAGTGTTCTGAATTTGAGATTTTATAGTATACAGTATAATATACACCTACTTTTAGGGTTTTTAACAATTTAAACTCGACTCAGATAGGCCTGCATCTTTCTTACATATATTGGGAACATAGAGAACATTATTATTCTCACTCGACATAAACTTGATTTTAGAGTCGGAATGTTTTCTAACCTGAAGACTTCAAAGAGTATATCGTCCAGTATGACGGGGCCGATGTCCACCTTGTCCAGCAGAGAGACGAGCAGTCGGTAGGGCCGCAGGTCGTGGGGGCTCTGGCCTGTGGCCTCGCGCAGTACGTTCTTGATGGCCTGCAACCGCAACCCGGCAATGAAGCAACACTGTCTAGGAAATAGTCCAACATGCAACTGCGACCTGGCAATGTAGCAACACTGTCTCGGAAATAGTCCAACATGCAACCGCGACCTGGCAATATAGCATCACTGTCTAGAGGAGTAGACCAACACGGTGGTTATTTTTAATACGTTGGACTAGTATGTTGAATCTCACTAAGAGAATTCATCAATATTCCAACTAATTTAAGTTATTAAAAGAGTATAGATGGTACAAAGATATTATTTAGAAGATGCTGATACAGTAGACTCTCAGAAATCCAGATCGGCCAAAGCTGGATTCCTAATAGCCCGGAACAATGATCTTGAATATTTTAACTTTTTGTTGTAAATAAAACAAAAAAACAAAACATTTTCGTTTTAGCGTCTTCAGTTTTCACGTGATTAAGCCCGCATCACACAAATGTCATGTAGTTTGTATCGTCGGGCGCTCTGTTTCATTAAAATTGATGTTGTTTATGATTTACAAGGCAGTGGAAATTGTCATGCAAGGGAAGGAGGCATACTGTAGCCCATAATAATTTATTATGGAGATTTTATAACTTTTTTTTCAGAAGCTCACTCCTGTATTAACACTTAATTGCACTGAAAAGAAATATTTGGTTTTAATTCTTTACTAACTGTTACCCGTTGCAACACTGCTCCAATCATAGTATAGTATTAGAAATACACGTTTAATAACGTTAGAATCTAGTCTCAAAATTTGTTATTTACAATGATTAATTTAATTTAAATCAAGATTCCCACTCAAACTTGATAATCAAATTCACGGGTTTTTCACGGTTTTCAAGGTCTAAAAATTGTCAATTTCACGGTCGAAATATTAAAAAACCTAACCTATACCGGTTGTAAAATAACAACACAGACACGGCGCATCGGTCAAATACTAGTTAAAACTTTCCCACATTCCAATTACGATGTCACAGTAAACACCATAAAAGTGAACCTTTAAAAAATAAGAACTCAAGAACTCTTATTAAAGTATCTTTGTTTTATTGTCGTCCTGAGTCTATCGGTCTATCGGTTATCGGTTGCTGATGCTGGCGGTTTCTACTTCACTCAGTGTTGCCAATAATTTTTCCCCGATTTACCCTCTATCCTCGTCAAAATTACCCTCAAATACCCTCAAAATCTAAACTCCTGTATCTGAGTAAAGAGTGCTAATGAAACAAAGGAAATGTGCTTGGCATTTGATAGGTTTTAGGGAGCCACCAATAGATATCACTGATGTATCATTAATGTTTTAAGTTTAGAATAAAGAATGAAAATAAAAGTTACACGTGCCAGCCAGTTTTTTCATGCGAGATATAACGGATTTATCTCAGAATGTCTTTTGCTGCTTAATAACAGCTGATGAAATTTTGTTTACAGCCATAAACACCACGAAACAGCTAACACTATCTACCTTTCAGTCTATCAACTACTAGGATTAGGTAGGCGGAGACAGGTGACAATAATCCCCATTTTCTATTTTCGTTATTATTATCTGGTTGAAAACTTGCAGACATTACTGCAACTTACCGGACTTCTTGTCGTCCTGGCACTCGTGGCTCTTCCATATTTTTAACATGAGACGATCACTCTACATGTAATCCTTACTCAAGCTTCATTTCTGTTAATGGAGTTTGTGAGTATTTTTCAGATAACGAAAATCGGAAGGGTCAATAAAGTAGAGAAATTTAGTAATTTAATCATAAATAAACAACATTGATTACAATAATGAGTATAAAATTTAGTGTAATATAATTTTTTTTATTTTTAAAGGCTTTAGTAAAATTACCCCTTTTTACATTCGAAGTTCCAAATTATCACCGACAAGAAAATTACCCTCGAATTGGCAACGCTGACTACGCACTGTGTACAAGGAATGGGAATGCGCGAGTTACTGACGCAGTGACGCGACAGTTTTATAGTTACAGTAGCTGTCTACTGTCGCTTGTTTACACCGACTAATACAAAACAATAGGTAACTGGCATACAGGAAAGAAGACGTATAAACTGTCTTTCACAAGTGCCAGTCAGCAGTCAGGCTGTGAAAAAGGCTTTGGTAAAAAAATACAGAAACATAATTAGTTTAAAAGGCTATATTTATTCATATTTGATACATACATAAGCCTATATAAGGTATATAGTAGAACTATATACAAAAGCTTATTAGCCGTATGAGGATCTTTCCCAGGTCGTAGCCATAACCTCCAATCACGTTCATCAATCCACACTTCATTAAATCGGCACTTTCCCATTAGGCCTGTGGTATTTTATTCCAAGGAAAATACTTAAACTTCAATTTAATAGTTAACAAACAAACCGATTGAGAGGGGAAATACGAAAGAAGGTAAACAAAAATAATAAACACTGTTTAGTAAACACAACACCGCACCGCCATTTTAGACAATCAGTGACTCATTTTGCCTCTAAGTGATGGGCGATTCACGAACGAACGGTACAAATTGAACAAATCACAAGGCGAATCAAATGAACTCAATTTCTGAAAGAGCCGATTAGTAGTGTGAGCCAATTTCAGTTATTGAAAGAGTTGAGTTGACAACCATTACAGTTTTGTTCACGTATCAAGGTATATAGCGAGTGCATAAGCGGAAGGCCAAACTATCGAATAACAACTGACTTTTTGACATTCTACGCCGAGCTTGGTAACAACTTAACGTCAAATTTCCCTTTAATGCTTATAATAATGTGAATATTTACAGGTCTTATACTATTTGAGTTAATTGTAGCCTATTTGAGTTAGGAAACGTGGATCAAATGAGTCAGTTGAATATACGACTCATTTGATTTGAGTGATTCATATGAATCGATTCGCCAAGATGAATCGAACTGCCCATCATCACCTATGACTATTTCATGCCGTTTATTGAGCCCGTGTGGTTCCCTGACACCGAACAGTGTCAGAGACGGGGATACGAATAAAATAGTTGGGATTAACGTATTTGTACAAGCTTTTCTGTCCGTTACCACCAAGTATGACGATATTATTCTGCCTTTTTTGTTTCAGTCATAGTGGCACGGTCATATACACATTAAAAATCCGTGTATGATATTAAAAATACGGGACTTTTCCGTGACATCCGGGCCCCTTCACTAAAATCTGTGACATTCGTCATTTTCCGGGCCGGTAGACACCCTGGAGTTACTTTGCACGTGGAAACGGAAACCAGAACCAGGTCTAAATCATCCGCACAGCTACAATCTGCAAGTAGGCAGACGACGCGGTATTCACCGTATTAACAACTTACGGTACTAAATAATTCTGTTGTACATTTCCCTATCTGAAAACAACTGTGATACCTATTTTCTGAAAACATATTTTTTTATTGTTTTCAAGTTTGATATGTTTTTAAGGTTTGATATCAAAATTCACAGCTTATTCAAGGTTTCACGGACTTCACGGTTGGTTGGGGACCCTGTAAATGTATGACTTTAATAGCCAAAGCCTGTGGCTTTGGTTTATCTCCCTATCACATCCCAATGCAATGGTCTAATAAATACTTTTGGCGGGGTTCACAAATGCTCCTCTAACCTCCCTCACCTTAAACCACTTGAAATACAATTTACTCATCACCATTAAAAAGAGCTAAACAAACTAGATAAATTAATATTTTAAATAATTAAAAGTTTACAAATAAGGGATGCGGAGAATATTATAACTTTCATTTGCGGTCAGCACAATATATTGTCAAATGTTATTCTTATCGAGAATATTTATCAACTTAAACAGAACTAAAAGGGAGAAAGTATGTGTCAGTTTTCTGATACTGTTTATTGGTTCAGGGAGCACCTGTAATAGCGGAAAATTAAGTTGACAGTTGGGCTGTAGCCAATAGCATTCTTGTACGCTGTCACTGTTGCAATTTTCGCCTTAGAAAAACACCACCCAAATTTTATTCTGATCAGCTGGTGTGGAGTTTTAGCAATGCAGCACGTTAACTATTGGCTGATCTTGGTTGGTAGCCCAGCAAACCACGCCCTCAACTGGCAATTTATTTGTCCGCTATTATAAACATTTCCGCCGACAACTCAAACTTGCTTTTATTATTTTATCAGCTGAAAACTACAACAAAGCTGCATATTATCTCCTGAAAATAACTGTCTAACTGTGCTTTGTACTCCAAAATCGGCGATGGAATTACATTTGAACAGGCAAAAACACTGACCGGAATGAATTTTACAGCTGAAAACAATAGCCGGACAGAGTTAGGGCCAAAATTATGACTGGAACTCGGCTGAAAATTATGGTTATGCAAAATCTCGAAATAATTATCGTAATTGCCTGAATACACTCTATATTTTTCTGGAATTCTTGGTTTGTGGACACACGTGGGGTTTAGAAGAGGTAAGGAGATACAAACGTCCTTAACAGTTATAGGTTCAAGCTTAACTGTAATATATTGGCAAATAAAATATTTTGCTTAAATAAAACTGAAATTATTTTCAGCAAACCACTTTTTGAGGCATTTTCAAATGAAACCACACAAAATACTAAAGTTGTAGCACACATACCTGAACTAGCATCTCCCTAGAGTACATTTCGAAGTAAAGGTTGGCAAGATTCGTTGAGGCGAGAGACTCGGAGCTCTTGGATCTTTTGACCAGGGGATGTTCCGAGCTCAGCAGGGCGATGTTCACCTCGGAGCCCAGCAGCCAAGCGTATAACCGCCTGCAAGTTGAACACTTTGTAATGGAGGCCCGAGGAAAACAAAATTGGCGGCTAACACTTTTAAGTGCTCATTACTTTTCCCAGGTTTTATGTATTTTTTAGGTCAATGCAGATACAGATTAAAATTTGAGGGAAAGAAGGGGGGGGTAAAAGTTAAAAATGGTCTTGGTTAGGCCTACGCAGTTTTTTTTGAGGGATTTGGGGGTCTAGTTTAAAGATACTTCAAATTAGTGTTTGTATAAGGTGTTGGAGATTATTGCACCAAGTTCAAAATAAATTTAGAACACAACAAATAATAGGAATTTTGTATAAGGGTATTATCCCCTCCCTCCCTCCACCAAGAAAGATAGAACATATTTATCTGTAGTCAATG
Source organism: Allygus modestus (assembly GCA_963675035.1). Taxonomy (NCBI): domain Eukaryota; kingdom Metazoa; phylum Arthropoda; class Insecta; order Hemiptera; family Cicadellidae; genus Allygus; species Allygus modestus. Next base: position 236,059,140 of record OY776111.1, on the reverse strand, counting down.
TAGTCCTTAAGATATAAAAATAAATATTTTGAAATTAAAAAATATGCTGAATACAATTTAGCTTTATTTGCCAAATGTTTTAAATAGTGTAAACCAACTAAGCTATTATGTCAGTTGACTTATAACTTATAAGGTTAATATTAGAGATGTGCGAGTATTCAAAATTTCGAGTTCGAGCCAAGTTCGGCAATGAAACTCGAAAGTTTCGAGCGAGTTTACTCCCGCCGTTTACCCGCGCTACCAAGGGTCGTCCGTGGCCGCGCGTTGTCTGTAAATTCAAATTGAGTGTGAACACATTTGAGGTTTTAAGAGTTGTGATGTGGATTTTTAGTGTTTTATTAATAAATAAGTTGTGGCTTATAAATTTGTGTTACTCTTTACACCAAAATGGAGGATTTACTAATACCTTCAGATTGAGTTGTATGAACACTGTCTGTATAGTCCACTTTTAGGTTAACCTAACCTTGTCATTTTTTAAGGTAAAATATCAAAAACATATTTGTAATGAAATGTAATAGGTAAGCATAAGAAGTTTGTGTTTGTTTTTTGTTCTATGATAATTTAAGTTGAGGCAATGCATTAATTTTAGTCTCAACTGTCATTTGGCATTGAGCTGTTTTTAAAGACACGTGATTTGTTTTGGCCTTGTTTAAGTTTCACTAATGATTTTTTAAATAATCTGTAATATTTTAGAAGTGTATCTAAGACATGGTTTCAATTTCATTAATTGCTTTGCCAGGCACTTTCAATCATATCTTCATGTTGTTACTAGCAGATTGTTCTTATTAGGACTATTAGTGTTAAAATTAATGCTAAGGTATGTTAGTAAATACATTTTGTGTGGTAAGTAAGTTGGCTATGGTGTTTTACCATGTAAGAGGCCTTTTAAATATTAAAATAAAGTTTATTTTAACTTATAGGCCTAAATGTAATTTTATTTTCTCCATTCGTAGAAAGATGTAGCTTAGGCCTAAACATAATATACTAAACATAGGATAAATAAAAAACATAGGAAATAAAAACTGAGATTATATGTTAATTAATACCATATAGGCTATAACAACCTTAATACCAACAGATTAAAAGTGTTTTATCTTCATGGAAAATGTTACGCAATTACTGTGGTATGATTTATTTTCAGATAAATGTACTTACCGTTTTCCAATGATGCAGGAATCCATTTATTTTACTTACTATTTTTATTTTCAGGTCATAGTGACTAGAAAAGTATATTTTAATAACAACATTTATAAATGGAACCCTATACACTGTTTTGATCCAATTAAACTCAACCTGTTTTTTTTTTTTTGTATACTCGACTCAAACTCGAGATTCAAATCTTTTGCCATTTACTCGACTCGACTTAAAAAACCTGCGCTCGCACATCTCTAGTTAATATTGATCATTTTGTATGAGCCCTGAGGGACTTTTTCTTTTTTAAGTACAATTTAAATCTGCACAATACATTTTTTTGTGACACACAAAGAATTACATTTTATTTTTAAAATAGCGGCAAACATGCTAAATAAATACTGAAAAAAGTATCTTTAGTTTTGTACATTAATTCAAGAAATAAAAAAGATTAAGGTTAAGTGGATGATAGGCGAGAAAACAAGCTTAGCGTAATGAGATCAACTCAAGCCACATATATCACAGTAGAAGATTGTTTCTGCAAGTCTTGCACAGCACAAGCTTTTACTGTATCTTGATACATTTATTTATATTTTTTTTTATCAAATGTAATTTCAAAAAAGAATTAGGGATTTTGTGTTTGTTTTAGGTTAGCTTTGTTCGTAAGTTTTAGGTTATTATGAACAAAGTTTGCATCTTCAGACAAAAATACAGTTTTTTATAACTCATAAGTTACATTTTTTTTGTTTTGTTTCGTTACTCCTTTCTATGATTTCTTCTCTAGGAAAATTTGACAAATCTATGTCAGTAATGTATTTATCAGTAGTTTTGAAATATGATTATAATTATTTTAACAACTGTTCCACTAGGTAAACTATAATTTACATACAACAAAATATTTCTTCAAACTCTACATATATTTTTGAATCGCCCAACGTAGAAAGGTTGAATTAGGTAATACAAAATAATAAATATATCAAACAAATAATATAGCATTAAAAACACGACCAAAATATTATTTAAATCTAAATTGTAAATAAAGTTATATAACTGAATTAATATTTTATAAGGTAAAATACCCCTGTCGCAGCAAACCTGTGTACTCAGCAAATTTCCAACGGAAAATATATGTCTTAATACCACATAAAGCCGCATACCAAGTTTCATTAAAATATATTGACAAATAACTGATACATCAAATTTGAATTATTCTCTATCACAAAAAATAGGTTTTTTTTGCAAATATCAATAGAACTCAATTAGGTGAACCAACATAACAAGTTTTGTTAATTTATGTTCAAATTAAGGGATACATTACGTTTTACTTATTCTCCATAAGAATAACATGGGGGCTGAGGACGCAGGTTTGCAGCTACGGTAATTATCGGTAAAAATTGCGTTTTTCTGCAAATAACAATATACCACCATCAGATTTCGTTAGTTTACGTTCATAAATAAGCGAGCTATGATTTGTTTCTTATTCTCCATAAGAATAGCATTGGACAACGTACTGTGTTTAGCACTTTCAATATCTCTGTAACCAATTGACATAGAGAAATGATCAAAACACCAAATTGTGTGTTTTTTTAAGCTGAATTTAATGGTGGAAACTAAAATTTGACTTTTTGAAATATTACATGTAAAAACTTAAAAAAAACATTTTTGGGGTACAAAACCCCCCCAAAATACCACTTCGGATGGGTCGATCTGTCTGGTTTTCGAACTTAAAGTCATAAATGATGCTTTACACGTTTGTACCAAATTTTATCAAAATCGGACTATTTTTACGAGAGTTATCGCACTCACGGGCTCGTGTGTGTGTGTGTGTGTGTATATATATATATATATTGATATTTTCAGTTCATTTAATAGGGCTACTATAATTATAATTCTAAATAGATTTAAAATACCTGAGTACCCTTTTAATTTCATTTTATTTTGCTGACACGTGTTTCGGCTATAATGCCATGTTCACAGCGTCTTAACTTTTTTATATAAAAAACTTATCTTATATAAAAAAGTTAAGACGCTGTGAACATGACATTATAGCCGAAACACGTGTCAGCAAAATAAAATGAAATTAAAAGGGTACTCAGGTATTTTAAATCTATTTAGAATTATATATATATATATATATATATAGTTTCAAACGAATGGTGTTTTTGGGGTCTGGGGACCTCAAAACGAAAAGTTATCATGGTCCCGGGCCTAGGTCTTACCATGCCGACTACAGTACAGTGGAACCTCCCATATCCGACCTTCCCATATCCGACTCCTCCCGATATCCGACCGTCCATCTGTCTATTGTTTACTCGCGCTCTCACGGTCCGTTTCCGTTCGCGAGCCTGTACAGACTTGAAAAAGTGACTCATCGATACTATGCTTTACTTTTGGGTAAAAAACTGTCAGTTTAGCCGTGGTTGTTGATGTGGAATGTCAGTTTGTGCGTTTATGTCAATATTGTTTTGTTCATTTTTTGTACCTGGGTACGGCATTTTACGCTCCTTCCGATATCCGACCTTTTGGCCGTTCCGACCACGGCCCGGTCCCGTCATGGTCGGATATGGGAGGTTCTACTGTAATAGCTTCTTCCCTATAGGGGAAATTCGCTAAAACTAACTCATTATACTAGTTAGTTTTAATAAGGTCCTATCCAACACACAGTATCAATTTAATCGTTTCACATAAATTTCTTATGATTCATGTGAATGAACCAGTGCAAAAATGAGTTTTCAAAGTTTGAATGTGACCTGATTTCTAACCTGTTGAGAGACATGTCCCTGCGCAGGATGGTGGCCAGGGACGCGGTGACCAGTCGAGTCATGTCAGACTTGACCAGCTGGCTATTGTGCATGGGGAAGCCGACGAGCAGCAGGTCCAGCGCACTCCGTTGGACCAGCACACTCGAGTCGTGCACACACGCACACAGCCCCTCTATCTGCCAGCACCACACGACAAACAAACAGACTGATAGAGGTTGGAAACTTGGGGACTTCACATTTGTAAGAAGAGTATGTTGAACTTGCTTGATTATGTGAAACCAATTAAAGAAAGGTGAACAAATAAAAACTGTAACACTTTGAAGCAGATTTTTAGTTTTGATCGTCAAAGGTAAATCTACACATTTAAATTCACACTTTGTTGTATGGAAATGATAATTTTTTCACTTAAACGATTATGTGGGCAAATACCCTGATTATTACTCGTTTTATAACATGGAGAACACATTTTCTACATTGCTATTTGTTTTGTTGGCAAACTATTTTACTAATAATTTTTCTCTCCTAAGCATGCAGAACAAATTACCCTGTTTGCATTTGATGACGAATTCACTTTCCCTAATTTGACATAAGGAGTGAATTATCTGCACTCTCTCGCCTTTGTCTACCATGGAGGACAACTTTGTTACACTCATCTGTATCCACTTACCACAGGCAGTGATTAAGATAACTGATTTTTCTTAGTCACTTATTTAAGAAAAATTAAGTATCATGTTTCAGTGAAAAAATTTCATACCTTTTTTGATAAAATCCCACTGGGAATTAAATTATTACAAGGGTTTGCTTTGACTAGGGTATTTATAAATCAGTAGATACTGACATGGACTCTTTATAATGTCTTATAAAAATATCAGTTGCGGTAGCCGGCATAGCAGAAATAGCAAAGGTAAGTTAGTTACATTTTAACATGTTGCCGTAATGTTGCAATATTGTTAATGAAGTGGGCCGGAAATATTCTCAACGGGAAGGAACTTATGAAATGGGAATCTTTCCTTGGCAGGAAACATGTCCAAAATGTGGGAATTGATTAAATTCGTTGTTTTTAAACATGTTAATACTGATCAACGGTTCACACACTATCTTAAACTATTTCAGTAACATTCCAAATGTTTATCTAATGAATCATCATAGGAAAGTATTGCCCCCCATTCTATGTTATCATATTTCAATAATTTAAAAAATCAATGTACTACAAATAGTTGTACTATAAATTAGGCAAGCCCAACCTATAATTAAACAAATTCATATTGTTTTCAAAAACAATAATAATTTGTGATAATCTCTTACGTTTTCTTTATAAAATTATATGAAAGGAAATTTATTTAAATTGTTATAAAAGGATACCTAACTCACACTTATTCAATCAGGATTAAGGATAAGTAGTTCAATATTACCACAATTGTGTATATATTTTTATAACTCCCAACCACTTTTGGGAAAACGGAAATTTAGGTGTCATTGTACAGCGACTGAGTGAAAATATCACTCCTTGCCACTAGACATAAGCTAATAGTATAACACAAATATAATTTAAAAACCTAGTTACACATATTAGATATCATCTAAAAGGACAAGAGGGGCGAGGCCGTAAGGGATTGTCTACATTTTCTGAATGTTGATACATGTGTTTCTGAAGCATATTGATGTTTATTACTGATTTATTTGGACTTTATCTATCGCGTCTAGTGTCTAAAACTACACTACGTTTCGGGAGGTAAGGAAACTCCTCCCGTTAAAAAGCAGTTGGGAAGGAAGGGAGGAGGAGTTTCCTTACCTCCCAAACGTAGTGTAGTTTTAGACACTAGAAGTGATAGGTAAAGTCCAAATGAATCAGTAATAAATTCAAATCTATCGCTATTATGAGTACCAAAAATACATATTGATGTGATATATGATTGAAGTTTTTGTCGAGATAACACCTTAAAATTTGGTAGGGCAGGTTTCCTACTTGATATAATTTATTTCCAAATAAGTGTTTACAATAACAATTTGTTATTAGCAATACCACAAAAATATTGCAATGAATATAAGAAACTGATATCTAAGAACTGTGAAAGAAACATGACTGTACCATGATGTCGATGTTGGTGCCCATAATGTGCAGCTGGTCTTCAGTGGAGAGTCTGCGGTCGTAGTGGGCGAGCGCGAACGAGATGGCGGGCAGTCGCACAGCCGCGTTGGAGGCCAGGCAGTCCCAAAGGCAGCCGTAGAACAGCGACGCCCCCACCCCCTCACACACCTTCTCCAGCAGGGAGTTGGTCCTGAACAAACATATCATTGGACTCTCAGGCAATGGCAGGCAATCACACAGCCGCTTTGGAGGCCAGGCAGTCCCACAGGCAGCCGTAGAACAGCGACGTCCCTAACCGCTCTCACACCTTCTCCAGCAGGGAGTTGGTCCTGAACAAACACATCATTGGACTCTCAGGCAATGGCGGGCCGTTGCACAGCCGCGTTGGAGGCCAGGCAGTCCCACAGGCAGCCTTAGTACAGCGACGCCCCCACCCCTCACACACCTTCTCCAGCAGGGAGTTGGTCCTGAACAAACACACCATTGTACTCTCAGGCAATGGCAGGCAGTCGCATGGCCATGTTGGAGGCTAGACAGGCCCACAGGCAGCCGTAGAACAGCGACATTGTTCAACAATGTGGTTAAAACACCAATCTGAGACCAAAGCTTTAATTATTGTAGGTTATGCTAGTAAAGTTACATAGATTCACTACCTAATTAGAGGTCTGCAAATGGCTCGAAAATTAACTGCTACCGGATTGTATTTATGGCCAAGGCTAATGGACCGGGCACCATTAGCCTGGCAGGCAAATGAGCAAACTTAGTGATTATTAATCATCCTATGGTAATCTATAAACTAACTAATACTGTAAGTTTCAAACCACACATTAGACTATTACTACAAATTAAGTATAATAAAATTCATTTTTCTGAATTGCTTAACAAGATGAAATTGTTAAAAAGCAGTAACCAAACAATATAAGAAAATAAAACAAAAACTGTAGGTTGTCAAGTAACAAAAGCCTCACAATTTGTGACGTAACATCACTTCCTCAAACTGTGTGCCCTTCACCAATTTTAAATGTTAATGTACTACGACATTTATTTTAATCTACAGTTACAAATTCAAATAGATCATGTATCAAGACAAAAAACAACTGCGTGATGGTACCTCTCAAAGTGGTCAGACCCCTCCTCCAGTCCTGGGAGGACTCCACTGAGGAAGCCCGAGAGACCAGGGCCGAGTCTCTCTCCAAGAGGCACAAAGTGTGTCTCATAGACAGTCAGCAGGGAGGGCCGCACGTTCATGGCAGCATGGCCGAGCAGTGGGAACAAGCCTGCACCAACAGTTGGGTCAGTAGTGTGAAGACACTCTTCTTGAATGTATTGTACAATTCGGACAAATAGAAATAACCAGATTATTTTAAAACCTTAACACCTTACCTCAAAATATGAATTGTTATATATGCGTAAATAACTTTTATTATATTTCCTGGATGGAATCAATGAAAGTGTTTATATTGCTGACTGTATATTACTGGGATTCCTTAGTTACTAACTTAGGGAACAAATTAAATTTAGAATGTATGACTTACCCTATATTTTCTTAATTTTAATTTTATTAAATAGCGAATTTCCCTTATTAGCCCAGTAAAATTATCCTAATTTGAGGGGTTGCCATGCAAAAGGTGAAGTAATTTTGATTTTCAGGTATGTTATATGTATCGACCCCATGATGAAAAATCCAAGTTTTCAACCTCGTAGCCCATCTTAAAAAAATCGTCTAAAAACTGTACCTCTTTTACCATTTAACTCGCTTACAGTGTGTCGTAGGCAAAAACACTCTCTCATAATTCTTAAAGATTATAAAATTCCCTACAAGATTCATATATGGTATTGGGAAATACAACTAATAGGAACGGAGAATCATAGGTATTGAATAAGTACAAAAATTGAAAAAAAAATAGATAAAATACCCCCGTAGCAGCAAACCTGCGTACTTAGCGAATTTCCAATGCATATATATTTATCTTAATACCACATAAAGCTACATACCAAGTTTCATCAATATACATTCATAAATAAACAATTTATGAAATTTTAATTATTCTCCATAAGAATAACATGGCGGCTGAGTATGCAGGTTTGCTGAAGCAAGGAACACAAAAAATGGGGTTTTATACTAATATCAATATAACTCAACTAGGTGAAGTCAAATGCCAAATTTCATTAATTTATTTTCATAATTAAGGGAGATAACACGTTACTTATTCTCCATAAGAATAACATCGGGCTGAGTACGCAGGTTTGCTGCTACGGGAGCCTTTGGCAAAAACTTTTTTTTATCAAATATCAATGGTCTACAACCAGATGAAACTGTATACCAAGTTTCATCAGTATATGTTCATAAATAAGCGAGATATAAAATTTTTATTTTCCTCCATAAGAATAACATTAGACAATGTACTGTGTTTAGCATTTTCAATATCTCGGTAACCAAATGACGTAGAGAAATGATCAAAATTGTGTGTTTTTTAAGCTTAATCCAAACTAAAATTTGCTGGGAAAAACTAAAATTTGACTATTTCCAAAATTATATGTAAAAAATTCAAAAAACCCATTTTCGGGGTACAAAACCCCCCCAATATACCCCTTCGGATAGAGCGATCTGGCTGGTTTTCGAACTTAAAGTCATAAATGTTGCATTACACGTTTAAACCAAATTTCATCGAAATCGGATAATTTTTACAAGAGTTATCGTGCTCACGGACACACACACACACACACACACACACACACACACACATATATATATATATATATACAGTTTCGAACGAATGGTGTTTTTGGGGTCTGGGGACCTCAAAACGAAAAGTTATCATGGTCCCGGGCCTAGGTCTTACCATGCCGACTATGGTAATAGCTTCTTCCCTATAAGAGAAATTCGCTAAAACTGGACTTCACCTCATTTCAGCTCAACTAACTAATTTTCCGTATTAAACATTCTAAAAAGACATTAACAAATAAATACATAAAATCTTTTAACTTTAAACGCTCGCCCAAACCAACGCAAACTACGGGGTGCGGGAGTGATGCAAAAATTGAGCGCAGAAACAGGACTTGTTTCATTTACAAGTTCCAACTAAATTTGTATTTCTATATATCTTGTGTTTATTAGGAATTGCATAACACTGTTATCAAGCAAAGATAAAAAGAGAAACAAAGGCAATGATGCTACTTTAGAAATATGTATAATAAAAATTAAACATTGTAAAATTATCGTACATTTTAATGATAATTTATAAAATAGATTGTCGTCTTCAGTGACAGTCAGTTCCTGTCGTTTTGGTCATAGTTTTGATTTCATCTTCAGTATAAACTAAAGCCAATGTTGTCTAGAGTATCGTATTCAAAATTAAATACAACGCGCAACCAAAGTTACACTAACAAATATGTTCTGATTGAATGCTTTACAAGGTGGCATCTCTCTTGTGGCGGGTAGTCTTGCAAAATCGAATATGAGCTTTTCTTGGATTTCCAAAAAGATATACCTCAATTTTTCAAAACTACTACTGATATCATCCCCAAATAATAGCAAAATAATATGATTCAGTGGTCCTCATAATGTTCTTTTTATCTACTTCAGGATCTTTGAGGATAAGAAAATTCTCTTTGATATAGGGTGCTTCATGAGAGTAGTGAAAAACTTTAACGTTAACTGAAGAAAGCGAAAGTTGTGTTACATCCACTCACGGCACCTAGAAAAATGGTATTAAAACCAAACAAAAGGGCATTTCTTCAAACTTAAATTAATTTTGTAGTAAAGATTGTCAGGTATTTGGAGAAGCTAAAGCTATGCAGATAATCTCTTTAAGAAAAATGTTTGGTGAATGTCAATAATATTTAGCGATTTGGCCTTAGTTCTTTGATATCATATTTAGTCCATCATTCAAATAAATATAGTTCTGGATTGTTTTTAACTTATCCTATTATTACTTATTCTATTGTTTTTATACTTATGTTTTAACTTAGAGTATAATAACAACGTTATGTTGAAAATAATGTTTCTACAAACCCCATACATAATAATGTAAACATTTGTTAAGTGATGCGATAAACCAAAGAAGCGAGGTTAACGGAAAACATTAATGAAAGTTAAAATGTATCACTTTAAAAACAAATTAACCATAAATCACAAATTTTAGCAGATTCATTTTTGTTTTACTTTATATATATATTTATTAGTTGTGAACTTATATGTGTATACAAATGAATATTAGATCAATAATCGTATGAAAAGTAAAAAAATAATCTCATTAAAAATGGGAAAACATCTCCTACATTAAACAGAACGTTTATTCAATACAAAGAGTTTTATACTTTACTGTAAATTTTATTATTACTTTTACATTACTTTTTATGTAACTTGTAGGAAATTCTGTTTTATACAAATAAACTCGTTATACGTTTTACTCTACCCCTTATGGAAAATTAGTTGAACTGAAATGAGATGAAGTCCAGTTTTTTGTCTATTTTTCAATTTTTGTACTAATGTAATACCTATGATTCTCCGTTCCTATTAGTCGTATTTCCCATATATGAATCTTGTAGGGAATTTTATAATCTTTAAGAATGATGAGAGAGTGTTTTTGCCTACGACACACTGTAAGCGAGTTAAATAGTAAAAAATGTACAGTTTTTAGACGATTTTTTCAAGGTGGCAGTAAACGCACAAGGGCTACGAGGTTGAAAACTTGGATTTTCACTTTCTCCCTCTATACATAGTATATGGAGAAAGTATTGTTTTCGTCAAACTTTTGAATTTGAGTTGTTAGTGGAAATATTCGTTTTGGCGCTCCCTGAACCCAAAAAAGTGGTTTTTACGTGATGTCTGTCTGTGTGTGTGTGTGTGTGTGTGTGTGTGTGTGTGTGTGTGTCCGTGTGTGTGTGTCCGTGTGTGTGTGTGTGTGTGTCCGTGTGTGTGTGTGTGTGTGTGTGTGTGTGTCCGTGTGTGTGTGTGTGTGTGTGTCCGTGTGTGTGTGTGTGTGTGTGTGTGTGTGTGTGTGTGTGTGTGTGTGTGTCCGTGTGTGTCTGTCTGTGTGTGTGTGTGTCCGTGTGTGTGTGTGTGTGTGTGTGTGTGTGTGTGTGTGTGTGTGTGTGTGTGTGTGTGTTGTGTGTGTGTGTGTGTGTGTGTGTGTGTGTGTGTCTGTGTCCGTGCGTGTGTGCGTGTGCGTGTGTGTGTGTGTGTGTGTGTGTGTGTGTGTGTGTGTGTGTGTGTGATCAGAGCTAGAGCCCTAACCAATAGGCCGATTTTGATGAAATTTGGTATGTAGGTACTAATCCACAATATCTCCAGATGTTTTTTTCATTTTTTTGAATTTTTGATTTTTAAGGATAATTATCCCCCAAAAACCGCCAAAAAACATAAAAAATCAAAATTTCTCAAAAACGGCTTTAACGATTTTGATTAAACTTTGGTCGTTTGTAGAACTTTAGTTTTCCAACAAAATGACACCACCCGCATTCCTGTAAAAATTCGGGTTCAGAAATTACAGGACTTAAAACATCCAAAATTAAGTTTTTTGGATTTTTCATAAAAATACATAAATATAAAAAAATATTACTATTCACCATTAAAAAGAGCTCAAAAACTAAATAATTTAGTATTTTGAATTACTATTCTACGATTGCTGGTTTCGGAGAAAATTGAAATGTTCATTTAGCGGTAAACACAGTACGTTGTCCAATGTTATTTTTATGGGGAATACAACAATTACTATTTCTCTCTTATTTACTGATCAATTTCATTCAAACTTGATATGCTTGTCAATTTAACATTGACCAACAGAGTTAATTTGAAATATGTTGCCCCTTAATAACCCTGGGGGGGAATAGGGGGCATTTCCCCTCTTAAAACCACGAGTGTAGCAATGGATTCTGTAGTGCCTCCAAAGCAGGGATTTGGGTGGATGTTTTTTAAAACAACTTGTTTACAAGATTTTCTGTATATTCGACCGTGCTTTGTATTCTACATTTAGTAAATAAAAAGTAATTTATTCATTAAAGTTGGGCTAAAAGGGAGAAAGTATGTGTCAGTTTCCTGATACCGTTTATTTATCATGGGGTCGATACATATAACATACCTGAAAATCAAAATTACTCCACCTTTTGCATGGCAAGGATACAACTCGACTGGACTATATTAGGCCAGGAAAATTAGGATAAAAAATTTGATAAAAATGAGAAAAAAAATTGCAAGCAGGAATATTTTTGCTGGAAAATGTTACCTGAGGTCCCCTCATTCAAACACCAAGTTTTCTACTTCGAGTGAAGTGAGCTTTCGCCGCCATGATAGATTTTCCTCCATTTTACATAGAAATGATTATTACTATTTATGAAATTTCTCATAAGTAGTACAGTTTTGATCCGATTTGGACCAAATTTAGACAGTACATGTTGATTTTGATTTCCTTTTCATAAATACACTACAAAATAATTTTAATGTCTAAAAAGTATACAAATTGTAGGTTTTATTACCTAAAATACTGATTTGTTATGTATAAATTTATTATGTTTCAGTTGTTTTGTATTTGTTAAATTTAACATTTTGACAACGTTTTTATTGAAAATGAGCTGTGTTTTATACATGACGAACCGATGATGACATATTAATGTCGAAACTGCAGTAATCTTATAATTATTCATATGAACTGGACAGAACAGGTATTGTAAAACCATATTTGAAGTGATTTTTTTGTATTGTATCCTTATATTTGTAATAATTTATTGAAATGTATCATTTCAATTCAAACTAGCTAAAAAAAACTACAAATTTTGTTTTTTTAATCAACATTATACGATGACTGGTTCCAGAAAAGTTAAAAAATACATATTTTACAAATACAGTTCCTTGTCTCAATCTTCTTTCTCCTACTAACCTGTTGAAAATGACCTAAATTGCTTTATATGAGTGCCAAGGAGTTTTAATTGTACAAATCAATTTAAATATATGTTCAACTGACTTTGGTCTGAACATTTTTTCATTTCCCATAAGAATAACATTGATAGATAACATATTGCATTTTGCATCGGCTGGCTTTCTTCACTTTTCTCCAGAACCACTCAAGATAAAATCATAATTCAAAATGCTAAAATGATAGTTTTTTTTTTAAGCTGAAGGCAATATGAAAGCAAGTATTTTAAAGAATATATTACAAATCAGGGCCAAAAAACTTAAAAACCAAATTTTTAAAGGGAATAACACCCAAAACTACTAGTTGGATTGAAATGTGGGTTATGGCTTCATCAGGTCCAAGATATGGTAAATTTATATGTTTATTCAACATTTTAGCGAAATCGGATGGAAAGGTTGTCTTATGGCACAAAACATTAAAAAATCATGTCCGCTACTTTCCAATACGGCGACGAAAGCCCACCTGACCCGAAGTAGAAAACTTGGTACTTGAATCAGAAGACCTCAGTGCACATTTGCCAGCAAAAATATTTCTGCTTGGTTTTTTCATTTTTAAAACCTATTTTCAGTGGCCTATATAAGGAAGAAGCTATTGCCAAAGGAGGTATGGTAAGACTTAAGCCTGAGACCATGATAACTTGTTTTGAGTCCCCAGATGCCAAAACACTATTAATTCAAATTTATATATATATACTGTATATGTGTGTGTCCGTAAATATGATAACTTTTGGAAAAAGTCTTATTTTGATGAAATTTGGCAATTTAGTATTTTGAGTATTCACTAATAATCCTAAATCCTCAAATACATAATTAATAATCAGTTAGATAAGCTTGTGAATTACATAAACAATCAAATTAAAAAGACACAATCAAATTGGTCCTATTGCGAACGTAGTATAAATGATCCAGAAAATAGGTTACAAAGATAGATAATGAGGTTATCAAAAATCAAATATATCTGCAGTACATTGCTAGTGTGTTCATTTACACAGCCAAATGTATTATTGCTTTAGGTGTGAAGCTATTTAAACCGTCAGCTATCAGTTTTTATGTTTATGCTCACTAAATCACTGTAGGTAGTTACATAAAAACTCATGCGTATTTTAAGGCAAATATAAATTTAAAATGAGTTTAGAATGAGTGAGATAATTGTGTAACCTTGGTACTGTTTCTATAGCCAGGAATTATTAACTAATAGCCCAATAACCAATGGCAACTGCATCCAGTTTCAAAGCTTCACAACATTATTAGACTTTTTTCAGAAAAATCTGACGAAAACTCATATTTCGAGGCGAGTGCTTTGATAGCCACTAGCCAACCAACAATAATACATTTACAGTTAAGTGTTTTTTTTGCAAACACATTCAAGGAATTTTACATTTCCTGAAAAAGAAGTTTTTGTCCATGATAACCAGTAGTAAACTTCAGTTTATTTAAATAGCTATATGCCAGCCTAAATTAACTAGCTCTGCCATGTTATTGTATTTTGGGAAAAATCCCTGAGTACCTACATAGTTGTGAAAGATGAGAAAACATCTAAAATTATAGGCCTCACCAACATCACCAGTTGGATTTCATACTTTTGCACTCAGATAGGATAAATGTTGTATATAGCCACTCTTTAATAATTTACTCACTTTAACCTTGGATTATTTTTCCACTGATCGCAATCAAGGTAAAGCTTGTAATGAATACTAGTTCGGCCAGGCACCAAATCACTACTTACCAGCACTGTATATGAAGAGCTCGTGGCTGAGTCGGTTGGTGCCCATACATTTGAATATGATGTCGTACGTCTCTAGAGCCTTGAGGTGCACCCCTGAGGGCAGAGCAGGGTGCATGCATTGTGCTAATCGCTTGCTGATCTTGATGCGACGAGGGATCACCGGGAACTTTGTGTGGCTTATCAGAACCTAAAACAAACATCAGGGTGAATCAGCTTTCCAACATCCTTATATACATGTTTGTTGTGATAAACATGATGTCTACATTAACTCTCAACCATTTTGGCAATTAAAGTAAAATAATTACCTTAATTTATGTAAATAATGGTTTAATACATTACCGGTACCCATTATTTACTCTCTTAAAGTAACAAGCAGTTTTTTTGAAATTCACAGCACAAAAGTAAAGATCCTTGTAACAAGCTGAATATAAATTACTGAAATATTAAAATGCTAAGATATGATTCACACTTTTATTTGGTTAATGATTTCCCTGACTTTCCCTGGCAAAAAAGTTGATTTTCTCTGACTTTTTATAACCAAAATAATAATTTTTCCCTGACTCGCGACTCGGAATGCACACTTTTTTCTAGTAGGTTTTGATTTTCGTGCACAATAGTGCTTTGCGTTTAGGATTAAAATCAAACTTTTTCCCCTGACTTTTGGCGTTTTACCAACTTTTCCTGACCTTTTTCAAATTCTCTGACTTTCCCTGACTCTCCTTGACTTTCCAGAAAGTGTGAATCATGTAAAAGACCACATGGAAAATAGAATTTGACTTTGACTTTGTTATACAATGGTCAACACACTGACAGAGAGTGACTGATCTTAGAATAGCTGACTGACACAAAGCAGGACTCAAGATCACGTATAGTGACTATCAAAGCCACAGCCTTATCAACTTTACCTCACTTTAATTTACCTTAATCCATCTACATGGCGGCTGCTACCTGAATTACAGTGTCAACACTTCATAATCGGAGTGCATCTGTGAAATTTATTACGGAATGTTACAAAAATGTTCGATTACGATAGTTCTGAATTATATCTTTCAAGCAAATTGTTTATATATTATAAATAATAACAAATCCAGTTGCTTGAATTCAAGCAAATATTTTTCCCTTTTGGGATTATCTAGCTTGTATACGGTTTGTTTCATTTAAGTTGTGATGCCAATCCATAAGTCAGTTTGAAACAGCTGTTCTTGCTTATATCCTGTATTTTGTTAGTTACAACAGCTGCTGTTAAATGTTCAATTACTCGATTTCTACCATAAGATTAACATTGGAACTTTGAAAGCCCAGGTGGAAGAGCCCTGAAGGTAGATTTTTTCCAAACCCCCAAAAGGCTAGACATTAAGAGCTTTCAAATAACACATAAACCTTGACTAAAGACATAGATTTGCCGGTAGCCTGCTCACAATAAATTGCCTAATTTTGTTAATAACATGATGATGAAAATAATACATAAACAAATTGGATTTCTAATAATGAAATTTCTATAAACAAAATTTCTGAAAGCTAATCTAATTTAGAACTTATCTAAATGGAACATTGTTAAAACATTCAGTACTAAATTTTACAGATGCTGCTTTTATAGAGTGTTGGCACTGTAATTGAGATAGTAGCCATATAGATGAATATCGCTGTGAGAGATAGACTTGATAAGGTGGCGGCTTTGATAGACACTATCAGTGGCCTTGAGTCCTGCCTTTATATTGATTTTGTGTCAGTCAGCTATTCTAATCTCAGTAAACTCTGTCAGGGCGTTGACCATTAATTAATAATAAATGTATATAACTTAATGTAAAATAATTAATCACAATAAACGTTAATATCTAATGCCTAGGTTTATGTATTATGTAATGTATGTATATTATGTATTATTTGGTTTAAAATATTAGTTGTGCGCAATAGCATATCTAGTATATAAGATTAATTAAGCACCTAGCATTTTAAAGAAGAAAATTTAAATCATACATTGTGTTTGACAGGAGAAATTGAAAGAAGGTGGGATGGAAATTCAGATACTTTTAGAATGACACATAAAATGCATTGTCTCGGTTTATGATAAAAATACCTCAAAATATGAAACTTAGGACTAAAACTATTGTTTATTAGTACAAATCACAGGAAAATAGTATAAGTTAATTATACAACAAGCCTGGATTGAAGGAGTAAATATCTAATATCTTGTACACTTGCTGCAAAGAAAGACGGACTCTGAGTTTGTATTGTGAGGGGTTGTGGAACTGAAAAGAAATGGGCAGCATTTGGTTGTTGCAGCTTGGCTTGGAGCCAAGAGAAGGGTGTAATATTCTCTGTCCTACTTGCAACGCACTGCAAAACTGTGAGCTGATAATTATTATTCACTATTGTCAACAACGTCACTCAGTATTTTTAAATTTCTGTAAGCTTTTGTCCTGGTAATGGTAATGAAGAGACGGATGAATTTCAATCATTAAATAAAGTAATGATTATATAATATCACAACATGCTCTAGTTTGTATATAACGTAGACATGTTTTATTTTCACGTAAACTTTACATTAGAAAACGTAAGGAATTAGTGCATTTTAATTTATAATATTTACAAATGTAAATTAGGTAAAATGGACTAGGCCTATTGGAAATACAATAATTGTCTGATTAACAGTTAATAACCAACTCTCACTTTTATTTGTACACAGGGGAACTTGGATGATACATAATTCAAATGCTTGTTTAATTTTAATTTTTGCTTAGTGTCTAGAACTATATAAACAAAATTAATAAAACTTGGTTAGTTCAATTTTCTGGGCAGTTCACATTTTTCACCAGTCTCCAAGATTCAAATGATCCAAGTTCCACTGTATTCAAACTATTTGTCTCAAAGAAAACACAATTTACATTGTACAGTTTCCGTCCACATTAAATAGGAACTTTTGTCATCATATCAAAACCAACGATATTGATTTTTTGTTTGGCTTGAAAACAACGGTAAAGCTATGTGAACTTCAGCACAGTGACCCATTAATTCATTGATAGGTATGGAAGATTTGGCATACATTTGATTAAATTTAAATGTTCATTTAATCTTTAAAATTATCTTCTAATGTCAAACCACCACCTGTTTATTCCCTATAAATAAATTAGCTACTGTTCAATTTAATGAAGCTAAAATAATAAAAAAAATACCCCCGTCGCAGCAAACCTGCATACTCAGCGAATTTCCAATAGATATATAACATAACACATTAACACTTAACGGGATTCATAAGAAATATATTCACAAACAAGCGATGTTAAAAATATTAATTATTCTCTATAAGAATAACATTGGGGATGAGTACGCAGGTTTGCTGCAACAAGGAACACAAAAAAATGGGTTTTTATGCAAATATCATTAGAACTCATCTAACTAAAGTCACATACCAAGTTTCATCCATATACATTCATAAATAACTGATATATAACATTTTAAGTATTTTCCATAAGAATAACATGGGGACTAAGTACCTAGGTTTGCTGCTACAGGAACCATAGGCGAAAAATTGTTTTTTGTGCAAACAACAATAAACCACAACCAAATAAAGCCATATACCAAATTTTGCCAGTTTACGTTCATAAATAAGCGAGATATACAATTTTTCTTTTTCTCCATAAGAATAACATTAGACAACGTACTGTGTTTAGCAATTTCAATATCTCGGTAACCAATTGACGTAGAGCAATGATCAAAATACCAAATTTTTTGTTTTTTTAAGCTGAATTTAATGGTATAAATTAAAATTTGATTTAAATTAAAATTACATGTGAAAACCCCAAAAAACACATTTTTGGGGTACAAAACCCCCCAAAAAACCCCCTTCGGATGGTGCGATTCATCTGGTTTTCGAACTCGTTCAAATAAATGGTACTAAACACATTTGTACCAAATTTCATTAAGATCGGACCTTTTTTACGAGAGTTATCGTGCTTACGGACACATATATATATATATATAAATATATATATATATATAAATATATATATATATATAAATATATATATATATATATATACATATATAAAAATTTGAACGAATGGTGTTTTTGGCATCTGGGGACCTCAAAATGAAAAGTTATCATGGTCTCGGGCTTAAGTCTTACCATGAGACCTACGGTAATAGCTTCTTCCCTATAGGGGAAATTCGCTAATATGTTCTCATTCCATGATCTGAATTGTTGCCTGCTATTTGAAGACTAAAGAGAATCAAGGAAATGGGTGTTTTGCCATGAACATTTTGGAAACATTCCAACAAAAGCCACAAATCATTGATGGTTCCAAAACAGCATACAACCTGATTTTGCTTTTAGTGAATTTCCCTTTAGGGCAGAAGCGATTACCATAGCTGGGCATGGTTAGACTTAGGCCCAGGACCATAATACCTTTTTCGTTTACTGGTCCTCAACATTCGTTCAAATTGTTATATGTATGTATAACAATGATTATAACTATAATAATATTATATACTATAAATGATCTTAAAATAGAGCATAATACCATTTTTATACTTTGATAACACTGTTACATTATTTTCACCTCACATTGAATATTGTAAACAAATATATATATAAAAACATGATTATAAATAAAATAGAACAAAATGGGTAAGTTGCATGTGGATTATTTCTTTGGGAATTTCCTATGAAAAAGTGAACTATTAACATGACCCGCACGGTGAAACTTAAGCCCGAGACCACCGTAGCAGTTCCAAATGTGCCCCCTGAACACGTTTTGGGGGTTGTTAAAAATTATAAATGTGTTTGCACTCTAGCGGTCACATTTGTTATCTGATTTACTTCAAATTTGGCAGAGACATTCCTATCTATAATCAGTTGGACAAATTCGTTGGGCAAAACAATCCGACAACTCTAACCCTCTTTTTTCGGATTTGAATTTTTCAAATTTTGATTTTTTGGACCCAAAAAGGGTCAGAAAAGCCCCGAACATAAAACAAATTGAAGCTAAATGATTGCACATAACAATTTGAAAATTTGAAGCCCTCCCTCATCATTCTAGCATAAATATTTACCGAGTTATTAAAGAAAATTAAATTGGCTAAACACAGTACGATGTCTTATAGGAATTTTACATTGGAAAAGGCTGTTTTCATATCTTGATGTAGATTTACCACCCCCAATACCCCCAAACCAACTTTTGATCCTGACGAGACCTCCTCCTAATCTTGTAATGTACAACATTGTCATCCTAATAATGCATTTAAATAGAGCCAGTAGCATCAGAACAGCGAAAAAATAAAAATTTTCTATTTTCCAAAATATGGTATTAGGCCCCTAGTGTTTATTTAAACCTTTTATTTGATTTTTTAAAGGTTTTAATGTGGAAATTCACTTCCCTCACATCAGCGTGCTGCTTGTGAACTCATTTTTTCATATATTTAATTTTGAATTTTGACTTCCATTGTACTTTGAGGATATTATCAGTATGTTTTATTACAGTGGCTATAGACAACATGTATTCTTTAGTTCTGCTTGATCATGTTTCAAGTCATGTGAAAGCTTAGACTGTGAAATTTTCTTTCATACTCGTAAAATTTGTATGTTTTTATATTTGTTTAAAAAACTATTACTGTCTGAAGCAAATATGTGAAAAATAATATTAAAAATACCTAAACAGAAATAATGTATATACAATTTATCCATTTAATTATATTTGATTTATACGCATGTTTTATAAATTATCATTATTTTTATTTATTTAGGTACGGTATTCATATTTCATGTGAGGTTACGAAAATAACTGGGATTTTGCATTAATCTGTGAAACATGTTAGCTGAGTAAAACTGAAAAGAAAAAGATACAATGTTCTATTATTTCAATATTTAATGTCAATCAGAACTCATAGGTTCAAAGTGACGACAGGAAAGGTAGATCTTACGGTATTAGACATATGGGAAAGTAAGTGGTGACTCATCATGTGATTGGCAAGCTTTTGAGCTGTGATGTGAAATATCCACGTCTAGCTGTGTTGTGAGGTCATCGCTCTTCCACTGGGCTATGCTTAGAATTTTAAATTGAAAATAGGCTAACAAAAGAGAGGTCTGCTAAAAATGGCCTGGTAGGAGTATAATGTGTCATTCAAACAACCAAATTTACAAATCAGATTTATATTTTTTTTAATGAGAAAGTAAAATGTAATTTAAAAAAGTTTGTTTGTTAAATATGATTTTTAGTTAAAAATATAGGACACAATAGCAAATTTACTAAAATAATTATTTTTTAAAGCTGATAAAAATATTAGAATTGTATTTATTGTAAAACCGTAACAGTTCTTAAACATCATTTTTATTTTTAAAAAGCACAATACTGGTAATCAACAGCTATATCAACCATAACTTGTCCAACCTAACACTGTAAAGTTATTTTTGACAGAATGGCCTTGACTTCTATTCTAGCTTATTCTTCACATGGTCCAAACTGTTTACTTATACAAAACGTTTAAATCACTTAGCCTGGTGATAGAAGGCAGGGATTCTGTTCTCATTCCAACTATATAAACATATCATTAGCTTACAACTGATGGTCCCCACCACAGTACCATGACAGGTTCTCAAGGCCATCTCACATTACTATAAACAATGTCTATCAATTTAATTTATAATCCATGACCTGTTTTAAATGTAAGTGTGTATTTTTAGAGTGTTCAACGTTGTTTTAAATTGCATCTCTTAACTATAACAACGCGTAACATTCTAATCAAAAAGTTTATTTTCTACATGTAATTTATCACTTTTGTTTCAGAGTATCTTGTGATTCCATCTCAACCACAAGTAATTTTAAATTAAAAATTATCTTTTTAAAGGTAAGCTTTTGAGGATCAATATTAGTAAGGCCATATACAGTATCCAAACTTTTCCTTAATTTATAAAAAATTAGTTGCCTTTGATAACCTTCAAAATGAGGTGTAAGGAAGTTTTACGAAAGGTTTCTCGAAAGCTTTACGAGAGCTTACACGGTTTGAGCAAACGGTTTCACAGCTGATAATCTGAATCGAACGACTATTGTTAGACTAAATTGTTTACAAATAATCTATTCCATTTTATATTACATAATGATTTAATTGCTTGCAATTAAAAAAAACATAAATACCATACCTTTTTAACCTTCGGGAAAGTTAATTTTCTCAACATCATTTGATATGATCGTTTTGCTTCCACTTTAAATTCTACCTCATACATACTACAGTTGACTCACACTAATTCGGCCACCTCAGGACCAGACCCCCGGCCGGGGTAAAGAACGGCCAACCCATCCGGCGGTTTTTTAAACATGTAAATTATAATCTATAATTGCACTCCTGTGAATAACAATCATTTCTAAGATGGTTTGACGATTTTTTAAAGAGTACTTACCAAAAAAAAAAAATCAAACTAGAAATTAAACTCACTTAGAAGATAGTAACAACACTACATTAAAATGCATAAGCAAAGAATGCACGTCAATAACAAACGCAATCGCCAAGTGAACTAAGATGATTTTTTACATTTGGGACGGGAAAACGAACACACGTTCATTCCTGTCGATTTCTGCCGTGAGAAATCCTTCCTTGCATAGATTATAATTTTTAGCCATTCCCCAGACGTCGGCCGGACCATCAGGCGGCCGAATGATTAGAGGCCGGACTAGAGGGAGTCAACTGTATATACTTTTTTTTCAACACTATTCATAATCAATCAACAAATAATAATAGACCTTCACATCTGCTAATTGTGCTAATGTATGAGAAACTGAAATCAAATACTGCCGCATATTTGATTTCATAGATATTTCAAATTAACTAGAATTAAACAAAAATTAAAATACATTTTACCAGAAGCATGATTCAAACTCATTTTTAGCGAATTTTTCTTATAGTCTCATGGTAAGACTTAAGCCCGAGACCATGATAACTTTTTGTTTTGAGGTGCCCAGATGCCAAAAACATCAAGAATCAGAATCAGAACATCCTTTATTCGTTTTGTACATTTCATACATGAATAGTGTCACTTAAGTTAATACTACAATCTAAACATTTAAAGATATACTAGCTGACAAAATCATTTACCTTATAGCAACATTTATTGCATAAAAACTTTTTTAAATAACTTCAGTGAATTCGCACGCTACAATAGAGTCTGGCAGGCTATTATATAATTTAATTCCAGAATAATACAGTGAGAATTCATAACCAGAAGATTTATGTCTTGGATATTCAAGACTACCCTTGTGTCTTGTGTTATAATTGTGGTAGTCTGAATTAATTGATAAAATTTAAATATTTTGTTTTAGCGAATTTCCCCTATAGGGAAGAAGCTATTACCGTAGTCGGCATGGTAAGACCTAGGCCCGGGACCATGATAACTTTTCGTTTTGAGGTCCCCAGACCCCAAAAACACCATTCGTTTGAAACTGTATATACAGGGTGAGACAGACCACCCGTCCAGCATGCATAACGAGAGAACGGTTTGGTCTAAAGTCGTCAAACAAAAATCTTTCCAACTAAAACGCATATGGGCTATCTATTAAAAATATTTTCATCAAAATCTATGAACAGAATGTTCCAAAACTGAAGGTCACGGGTTCGAATCTCAATATTTTCTAATGTAAACATACGGAATATTATACATCATTTTAAAGGTCTTGTTAAAAGAAACACTTTGGCGAAAACAGAATTCACTTATCTTTATTCGTTTCAAAATGGCGGCCATTTGAATGTAAAATATTGACATTTACGGAATACCCTGTATTTTCTAAGCCACTAGGCGTACCTTTTTTCCGACTTAAATTTCTTACACGTGATAAACTCAGCTTTACTCTGGTATGCTCCATGACAGGCTTTTTTGAGAAAATCTATATTTCAAAAAATATTTATTTTGAAAACACCCATATGCCCAAAATTCAAAAAAGTCAAATGGTAGTGTATATCAAAAAGCATACCATTGAAAAGGTCTTGTAAATCCTAGCAACTTTCTAATTTACACCAACCTTGTATCTCTTTTTGTTTTTCTACTATCAGCAAAAAACATTATTTTCCCATATGAAATGCATGTTAATTTGCATAACACTTGCATGTATTCTCTGTCCACATTCGTTTTATGTGTCCTTCTCCAACCTTCAGTTTTGAAACATCCTGTACATAGATTTTGATGAAAATATTTTTAATAGATAGCGCATATACGTTTTAGTAGGGAAGATTTTTGTTTGACGACTTTAGATCAAACTGTTCTCTCGTTATACATTCTGGACGGGTGGTCTGACTCGCCCAGTATATAAATATATATATATATATATATATATGTGTGTGTCTGTGGGTGTGATAACTCTCGTAAAAATGGTCCGATTTTTATAAAATTTGGTACAATGGTGTAAAGCATTATTTATGACTTTGAGTTCGAAAACCAGACAGATCAACCCATCCGAAGTGGTATTTTAGGGGGGTTTTGTACCCTAAAAATGGGTATTTGAAGTTTTTACATGTAATATTTTAAAAAGTCAAATTTTAGTTTCCACCATTGGATTCAGCTTAAAAAACATACAATTTGGTGTTTTGATCATTTCTCTACGTCAATTGGTTACAGAGATATTGAAAGTGCTAAACACAGTACGTTGTCCAATGCTATTCTTATAGAGAATAAGAAAAAAATATAGCTCGCTTATTTATGAACGTAAACTAACGAAACTTGGTATACGGCTTCATCTGGTTTTGGTCTATTGTTATTTATACAAAAACGCAATTTTTGCCGATAATTACTGTAAGTTATAGTTTGAGCACCCAACTAAGCCTTATGCATTTGTATAATCATATGGTTTATATCATATGTACTATACTTGCATTATTTTTTATAGTAATGTTTTTTGTTGTGATTTGTGTAAAATATTTTGTTAAGTAAACCAGTTCTGTTAAAATGTAAAGAAATGTTTTATTTGATATTAGTCAAGTATGTTTAATTTCTGGTAAGTATATATTTGTCCCTCACTGTACAGTCCAACAAAGGTTATGGGCCATTTAAAAGATTGAAAAATGTGTTTTATTAACAGTCCCACATTTGTTTACAAAATCTAGGCTCACAAGTTTTTCATATATGTGTAAAAATGAGTTCAAATTGTAGGATAGAACCTTTAAAAAGGCACAACTATGACACATGGAAGATTCAAGCTAACGCGATTTTAATTCAAAACAACTTATGGGACTACGTGTCTGGTAAGAACAAATGCCCAGAGGATGAAGATGGTAAGTCAACTTGGATTGAAAAAGATTTGAAAGCTAGATCAGAATTAATTCTGATTATCTCACCAGGTTCAAAAGAAGTATGGGATACTTTGCAAAACATTTTTCAAAGTTCAGGTCCTGCAAGAAAAGCTACCTTGTTAAAACAATTGATCGTTCATAAAATGAAGGATGGTGATAATGTTAGGGACCATGTAAATAAATTTATGGATATTGTAGATAAACTTAATGAAATGGATATCACCATAAACTCAGATTTGCTTAGCATAATGTTATTGTATAGCTTGTCATCATCGTTTGACAATTTTCGAGTAGCTATAGAGTCTAGGGACACTTTACCTTCTCCTGATGATTTAAAAATCAAAATAATTGAAGAAAGTGAAGCAAGGTCAAAAGACACTTTTGGGAATAATGAGGACACGTTGTATTGTAAAAGTAAGCAACTCAAGCCTAAGAACAATTTTCATAACAATGTCAAACCTAATAAACAATTTGAGACTAACTCAAATTATAAGGTAAAATGCTACAGATGTGGAAAATTAGGGTACAAAGCTAACAGTTGTAGATCTAAACCTAATTATGGGACTGGATTTAAAGTTGAGGCTGAATGTTTTTCTCCTCTGATTTGAGATCTTTTGATTCAAGCACTTCCTCATGGTGTCTTGATAGTGGCTGTACGTCACATATGTGTGGGGACAAATCTCACTTCAAAAACATTCAAAGTTCAGATGGAACATTAAAACTTGCATCTAAAGGGCAGACAGCAGAAGTTTCTGGTGTCGGACAAGTTTCACTTGAATTAAGTAGAAATGACGATATTGTTCATTTGAATAATACACTATTTGTACCAAACTTGGCAACTAATTTAATGAGTGTAGGTAAAATAACTGATAAGGGATTCAAAGTAACTTTTGATAAAGAAAAAGCTATTGTTCAAAATCATGAAGGGAATAAAATTCTAGTAGCAGAAAGACAAGGCGGCCTATACTATGTCAAAAATGCAAAACCGATCTTGGAAGGTGAAAAATCTAATTTTTCAAAACAGAATGAAATCTTAGATTGGCACAAAAAGTTAGGACATTTAAATGAAGCGGACTTAAAAATAGCTTTGAGAAATGAAGTTGTAAATGGTTTAAGTTTTAATCTTAAAGACCATATTGAAGACTGTGAAACTTGTATTAAGGGAAAGTTAACTCAAACTCCATTTCCCACTAGAACAACTCCAAAGAATGTTGACCTATTAGAGGTTATTCATTCAGATATTGTAGGTCCAATGAGAGTTTCTTCACCGGGTGGTAATAGGTATTTTGGTACATTCATAGATGAAAACTCTAGATACTGTTCTGTGTATTTTTTAAAGAGCAAGGATGAAATTTTCAAATGTTTTAAAGAATTCAAAAATGAAATGGAAAATCAAACAGGTAAGAAAATAAAATACTTACAAACAGATAATGGAACAGAATATTGCAATAGGGAATTCGACAAATTCCTGAAGGAAAATGGGATAAGAAGAAGACTGACAGTTCCACACACACCTCAACAAAATGGTCTGGCAGAGAGAAAGAACAGAACTTTATTAGATATGGCTAGATGTCTATTAATAGAATCAAATCAACCAGAAAATATGTGGGCTGAGGCTGTTAACACAGCAAACTACATTAGAAATCGATGTCCTTCAAAATCAACTGGGAACTCGACTCCATTCGAAAAATGGGTTGGGAAGAAACCATCTGTTCGTCATTTAAAAATATTTGGCTCAAAGGTGTTTGCACTGGACAAAGCACCAAGGAGGGGGAAGTTTTACCCCAGAGCTGATCAAGGAGTTTTTGTTGGTTATGCGAGCACTTCAAAAGCATACAGAATTTGGATACCTCAGCAAAGGAAAATTATAATTGCTCGAGATGTAAAAATTTTGTCAAAAATGTTTTATGACAAAAGTGAAAATGATTATGAACTCCTTCATGAACAGACAAAAATCCCAAAAGATGACAAAAACGAAGATGTGATGACAAAATGTGATAAAAAAGAAGAAGACTTTGTTGATGTTCCTATCAGACGTGAAACCAAAAATGATGATTATGTACTCAACCATGAAGATTCATCTGAATATGACAGTAGTAATGAAGACAACAATTTTGAATTGCAAGATGATTTAGAAGATCAGAATGATGGTTTTGAAAGTGCAAATGAACAACCTGAAAACGTTGAACTAAAATCTCAAGAGAAAAGGCAAAGGAAACCTCCTTGTTGGACAAAAGATTATCAGATGTCAGCAAATTGCAAAGAAGAGGCAAGTTTAGAACAGTCGGGAGAGTGGAATGACGCGATAAAAGATGAAATAAGAGCTCATTTAAAAAATGAAACTTGGATCTTAGAAGATACACATAAAGCAACTAATATAATAGGATGTAAAATGGTATTAAAGAAAAAACTTAAACCTAATGGAGAACTGGAAAGAAGAAAGGCGCGTCTGGTTGCCAAAGGATTTGCCCAGAAACCAGGGATAGATTTTGATGAAACATTTGCTCCAGTAGCGAAACTTAGTTCAATTAGATTGTTACTTGGACTAGCAATAGAAGAAGACCTAGAAATTGACCAAATGGATGTCTCAACTGCATTTCTAAATGGTGAAATCGAAGAAAAAGTCTACATGGAATTACCAAAGAATCTTGAGAAGTATCTCCAAGAAATTATGTATGATGAAAGTTGCAGTCAAGATAAACTACTATACACTAAAGCTAAAATGATGTTTGATGATTTGAGAAAGTCTAAAAATAATAAGGTATGTCTTCTCAAAAAGGCAATATACGGTTTAAAGCAATCAGGAAGACAATGGTACATGAAACTAGACACTAAACTGAAAGAACTAAAATTCACACCTTCTCATGCTGATCCATGTATATACATCTCAAGTTCAGGGGTAAGCAAAACAATAGTTGCTGTCTACGTGGATGACATTTTAATCGCTTCAAAAAACAGGGTGAATTTAAATCATGTCAAATCCCAACTTATGAAAACGTTTGAGATGAGAGACTTGGGAGAATTAAACTACTGCCTAGGAATAGAGTTTACCAAAAGAAATGATAAAATTACCATGTCACAATCCAAATACATTAATGAAGTTTTAGAAAACTTTAACACGAAAGATTGTAAGCCAGCATCTACTCCACTTACTCCAGGATTGAAATTGATTAAGAGAGATGATTATGATGGAAACTATCCGTACCAAAATCTGATTGGATCATTAATGTATCTGTCAATAGCAACAAGGCCTGATATAACACATGCAGTCAGTTACTTGAGTCAATTCAACACATGTTACGGGAAGGAACACTGGATTGCTGCAAAACGAGTTCTGCGATATTTACAAGGCTCAAAACAATTGGCTCTTGTTTTCAGAAAAACTGGAAAACCGCTGATGGGAGCAGCCGATGCAGACTGGGCTTGTAGTGAAGACCGAAGATCCTACACTGGATATTGTTTTAAATTTGGAGGTGCTCTTGTTAGTTGGGAATCAAGAAAGCAAAGGACTGTAGCGCTATCAACAAGCGAAGCAGAATATATGTCCTTGACTGAAGCGGCAAAAGAAGCGGTCCACTTAAAGCAGCTAATAAACGACATGGGGAAATCCCACAACCTAATTCAAATATTTAGTGATAATCAATCTGCTATAGCCATAGCGAAAAACTCAGTTGTCAGCAACAAATCGAAGCACATTAGTATAAAAGAACATTTTATACGTGAAAAAGTGCAAAGTGGTGTAATTAAGCTAACCTATCAACCAACTGAGGATATGGTAGCGGACATTTTTACAAAAGGGCTAAGTGAACCCAAACATACCAAATTTCAAAGAAGTCTTGGACTTTCACCAGCCTCTGTTGGGTGAGGGGGAGTGTAAGTTATAGTTTGAGCACCCAACTAAGCCTTATGCATTTGTATAATCATATGGTTTATATCATATGTACTATACTTGCATTATTTTTTATAGTAATGTTTTTTGTTGTGATTTGTGTAAAATATTTTGTTAAGTAAACCAGTTCTGTTAAAATGTAAAGAAATGTTTTATTTGATATTAGTCAAGTATGTTTAATTTCTGGTAAGTATATATTTGTCCCTCACTGTACAGTCCAACAAATACCGTAGCAGCAAACCTGCGTCCTCAGCCCCCATGTTATTCTTATGGAGAATAAGTAAAATGTAATGTATCCCTTAATTATGAACATAAATTAATAAAACTTGGTATGTTGGTTCACCTAATTCAGTTCTAATGATATTTGCATAAAAACCCATTTTTTGTGTTCCTTGTTGCAGCAAACCTACGTACTCATCCCTCATGTTATTCTTATGGAGAATAATCAAAACGGTATATATCGCTTATTTATGTATTTATATTGATGCAACTTGGTATGTGGCTTCACCTAGTTGAGTAATATTGATATTTACATGAAACCCCATATTTGTTGTTCCTTGTTGCAGCAAACCTGTGTACTCATGCCCAATGTTATTCTTATAGAGAATAATTCAAATTTGATATATCACTTATTTGTCAATATATTTTAATACTTGGTATGCGGCTTTACGTGGTATTAAGACATATATTTTGCATTGTAAATTCGCTGAGTATGCAGGTTTGCTGCGACGGGGGTATTGTAAATATAATTAAATTAAAAGTGTATATACTGGGAAATGTAAGGATATTACTACTTTAGAAAGTATTTTGACATGAAAGGGCGTTTTCACACTAAGCGTCACGACACTGGCACGACAACGACACAGTGCCGGCACCGACACGACAAATCATTAAGGGATTACACACTTACCATCACGGCAATGACACGATTGTTAGTCGGTGGAGAACTCACCTCATGTTTTCAGTAGTACTTGACAGCTGATTACAACAGGAGGCTGTATTTATTATATCTACGACATAAGAGTGTTTATATACTACGATGCATAAGAGGCGCAGTCGGTATAGACAAGTTTGGATTGACCCAATAATATAAGTTCGCTATTTGAATGGCTTGTATTATACCTACATTACTTGATAAGCTAAAGTCAGTGTCACATCATTGCAAGCGTCAACGCCAAGTACCTTCCACTCCCTCTACCCCCCTTGCCTTGCGATGTTGCCATTGAGAGTATTCCTGCTGTCTGTATTAAAATAGTTGTTTACGGGATTTGCTTCTCAAATGTTAGTAAACAAATTGGCAACATGGGCGTAAAAGCCAAGCTTGCAATGTTATGACACTAACATAGTGACAAACCCAAATACATTTCTCATATGAGTTATGAATATTTTGTTCGTATGAGTAAAGAGACCTTTGGCTATACTGTATATTGTAAACTTGAGCACTACAAACGCAATTAAACGCAACGACACATCAACGGCACCAGCAGGAGCAATACTGCCCACGACAAGTCGGTGCCGGCAACGGCACAGCATCGTCGTGTCAGTGTGTGTGTAAACGGTTTCACTGGTTAGCATTGAATCTTAACCCCCATGACATGGGACGGCACCGTGCTGTTGTCGTATTGCCTAGTGTGAAAACGCACAATCCCTTGTTTTGAGACTATATATTATCCTGAAGATTCGTTTTTGCAATTTAAAACTTTGTTCCTCTTATCAGAATTACCCCGAAAAATTATGCCATAGTTAAGAATAGGATAGACATATGCATGATAGTAAACCATCATGAGAGTGGCAACGTCAACTGATTTGAATAAAATAAGAATTACAAAATGAGCTCTATTCAATTTTTTAATAACTTCTGTCAATGAATTCTCCAGGTTAATTTATGATCAATTGTTACTCCCAGAAATTTGTAAAATTAGTACAGCTACACGGCAGATTAGTATTTTTGTTGCATGATGAATGTGGATTCTGGTAATTTTGTTGGAAGTTTACAAAAACGGACTTGTCTTGATTTAACAAAAGCCCATTGACCTCAAACCAGCTTATGAAAATCGTGTTCTATTGCCTGTGACAGTATTAATTTATCAGGATGAGTGAAAATGGCAGAAGTGTCATCAGCAAACATAATTTTGAATTTAACGTTCTCGGCAGATCATTTACAAAAAGAAAGAGCAAAGATCTAAGGATTAACCCTTGAGACACACCTCCAGTAATCAGTTTATAATCGGATTTAAGATTTCTGTTTGATAAAAATGAAACCACCCATTTAATAGCCCAGCCCGACACTCCATAAAATTGCAACTTCCTGATTAAAATATCATGGTTAACACAGTTGAACACTCTTGACAGGTCACAGAAGAGACCAACTCCATTCTGCGACCCGTCAAGAGCATCCGAAACCTCAGATACGAAGTTGAATATGGCATCAGTGGTGCTCTTACCATTCCTGAATCTATACTGATTCCTATCAAATAGCTGAAATTTTTCATATGGTCACATAGCCTGTAAAAACCATCCTTTTCGAATATTTTAGAGAATGTTGGCAGCAATGAAATAGGCCTATAGTTAGTTATTTCTTTGGGATCGCCTCTTTTTAGAACTGGTATGGTATTTGATAATTTTAATAGTTCAGGAAAAACACCTTTATAAAGAGAAGTATTTATTAAATGGGCAATTGGTGTTGAGATAAAAGGTGAACAAAGTTTTAACAAAAAAGATGATATTTCATCCCATCCAGATGATTTAAACGGCTTTAACTCATTAATTATTTGTTGTACTTCTTGAGGTTCTATGGACTGAAATGAGACCAGCGTGGACTCAGGATTGTCTCCCTCTTGTAAAAAATTAATAGCCTCTTCAGTATCTGAACTAACATTTAAAAGTTTACAAGTATCAGGGAAATTTTTTTATTTCATTAAACTGTTCCTGGATGTTCTGAGAATGTGACAAAAATGGAAAACTGTCTTTATTACTTACAGCTATGTTTGTTTCAATGTTTGTTGTATGTATGTTATAATTTGCCAAGCTGTTTTAGTTTTATTAGAAGATGTTTTAATCTTATTTCTATTGCATGATACTTTTGCAGATTTTTATACATTTACTTAGAACTTTGATGTAACTTGTTTCATACTTTTTCAAACCAACATTTGAAGAATATTTACCAAGCTCATGCAATTCCCATTTTCGTTTACACAAAATCTTTATTCCAGTTGTTAACCAACCTTTATCTTTATTCTGACTATGACAGTATTTAAGTTTAACTAGGGGAAAAGAAGCATTAAAATGTAATTTGAAAGTATGCAGAAAACACTTGTAAAGCACATTTATATCAGTTGTTACTTCTGCCTTTTGAAAAAGATAACACAAATCTTCCGTTTTTAAAAGATTTTGAAAGTTACAAATATTTCCTTTACTAAAATTTCTTACAAATGTTGGTTTATTCTTAGCTTCTATCTGTGTCCTTATAAAATATTCACAATTCACTTTTAGATACTGCGTAATGTGGAAACAAAAAAGATTGCAATGGTACAGAATTTTCTTTCAAAATCGGATAAGCGCTTATTTATGAAATGAAATCCTCACATATGACCCGTGCGTGAGGATGAGTGTATTTGATATGTGTGTTGCTCATCAATATAAATTTGTCGGTTGTTTTCCCGATATCAGGAACACCCAGAAAGAGATGGAGTGGGGAGAGGGAGAGTTGGAATTTCTGGCTGCAAATAAATCACTGGAGGTTTGGTGAATGAACCACTTCGACTTATAAAGATTCTCTAGTCAATACTTCGACTTGCAGAGGTACGGAGATTGTAATTATTCGAGTTATAGAGGTTCTACAGCTAAAACTTCGACTTACAGAGGTGCGGCGACAGGCTAAGAATACTGCACAATCGAGTTATCAAGGTGTTTCCTATTAACCCTTCGACTTAACAGACGTAAAATAACATCGCATTAGGTAGGCACGTTCAGGGGGAATGATAAAAATTTGAGTTATCAAGGAATTCGACTTATAGAGGTTCGAGTTATCGAGGTTCCACTGTATATGCATTGGAAATTCGCTGAGTACGCAGGTTTGCTGCTCCGGGGTATTTTTGTAAACAGGAAACTTTTGGTGAAGTTGCAGCGTGATTGGTCATCATAATGTTCGCTTGAGAACGTTTCAAAAATTAAAATTAACTTTAAAATTGCCTTTTTTTTAGAAAACAAATTACATTTAAAGTGAGACCAACGTACATCTATTAATTTTGAGGAAGGTATAACTACTGGCCTCTGATCTACTGATAATGACCTATCTTTTTGAGTAAGAATAATTAATGTAATGCTATAATATCAGTGTCTTTTGTCCAAAATAATAATGAAGTACACTGAAAATCGTAAAAACCCGAATTTCGGCTATAAGTCAGAAATGAACAGTTTCCGGACCCATGTTGACAGGACATATTTTTCTTTTCTTTATATAAGGAATCATTTGGCGAAGTTAGTTACACTTATCCCGAAACACCCTGTATGTATAAACAGAGTGAGTCAGACCACCCGTCCAGCATGTATAACGGGAGACCAGTTTGGTCTAAAGTTATCAAACAAAATTCTTCCCACTAAAACACATATGGGCTATCTATTAAAAATATTTTCATCAAAATCCATGAACAGGATGTTCCAAAACTTTGAATCTTCGAAAGTTTTCTTATGTAAACATAGGGAATATTATACATCATCATTATATTTAAAGGTCTCGTTAAAATAAACCTTTTGGCGGAAACAGAATTCACTTATCTTGATCCGTTTCAAAATGGCGGCTATTTTTGTGTAAAATATTGATATTTACGGAATGCCCTGTATTTTCTAAACCACTACTCTTCTGACTTAAATTTCCTACTTGTGATAAACTCAGCTTTACTCTGGTATGCTACATGACAGGCTTTCTTGATAAAATCTATATTTCAAAAAAATATTTATTTTGAAAATGCCTATGTGCCCAAAAATCAAAAAAGTCAAATGGTAGCATATGTCAAAAAGTATATCATTAAAAAGGTCTTGTAAATCCTAGCAACTTTCTAATTTACACCAACCTTGCGTCTCCTTTAGTTTGTCTGCAAAAAACATTATTTTCCCATATGAAATGCATATTAATTTGCATAACACTTGCATGTATTCTGTGGCCACATTAGTTTTATGTGTTATGTACAGGTGGTTGACTCACCCTGTTTATGTATACTCGCTTCGCTCACTGGGGGCTCCGCCCCCAGACCCCTGTGGGGGGCTTTGCCCCAGGTCGCATTTTGGCCACAGTTTAATGTAAATTGGTCCAAATTCTATCTAAGACCTAAATTCTATAAAACTTCCAATGCTTTTATTATTGTTAGAGGTTTAACCTATCAAAACTGGTCATATGCCTGTTGCTGACTACTACTTGGCATGGAGACGTATTGTATGTTAAATCTTAAGCTTACATGTATAATAAGTGCTTGGAAAAAATTAATACCTGAATTATAACGTAGCCTTTATAAGGCGTTTTTTGAACCTTATAAGAAATACAACCACCAAAAACAACCTAAAATGCTATGACTTTGGCTAACCACAAGCCTTCTGTAACAAATAGAGCATCATTTATAAGGGCTTTTACTCTCGGCGGAGCGTATAATGCAAAATATACACACAAAAATCACAAAAAATCTACAAAAGTTCAAAGACGTTGATTTTTTTCAGGTGGTTAACTGATAAAATCTGGGTATATGACTGCTGCTGAATACTAATTGTAATTTAGGAGTACTGTTTGCCAAATAGTAGGCCTCTAAGTTCTATACTAGAGCGACAAACCATTGAAAACCATGAATAAATCTTGGAAAATAACTGAAATTTGAAAAATGTAGCGCTACCTAAGGATTAAGGGGGTGAGATACGGCAAAAAGTCATAGGAACAAAGTTGTAGTTCGTCTAAAATCCGTGGCACTTGGTGGTGTGCGTTTTTCGATAGGACCATCCATTTGGCCGCTAGAATTCAAATAAAACAAGACCACATTTTGGTTTTTGTTTATTCGCCATTTTTATTTTTTTTAGGGAGCTAAAACTGAAGCAAGTAGGATCTGGGAATTTTCTCTGAGGTAAAGGTGCAAAGCATATGCATGCCAAATCTCACGTTCCTAGTTCAAGTATAAATGGTGTCACATGCATGTCAATTTATATCAATTGGCCCAGAACCATCATATCACTACTACTTATCCCAAGAAAACGGTAAAATCTAAACCGTTATATAGAGTTT
Organism: Allygus modestus; assembly: GCA_963675035.1. Lineage (NCBI taxonomy): Eukaryota > Metazoa > Arthropoda > Insecta > Hemiptera > Cicadellidae > Allygus > Allygus modestus. Next base: position 236,024,099 of record OY776111.1, on the reverse strand, counting down.
TAGCGAATTTCCCCTATAGGGAAGAAGCTATTACCGTAGGTCTCATGGTAAGACTTAAGCCCCAGACCATGATAACTTTTTGTTTTTTGAGGTCCCCAGATGCCAAAAACACTATTCGTTCAAATTTATATATATATATATGTATATATATATATATATATATATATATATATATATATATATGTGTGTGTGTGTGTGTGTGTGTGTTTGCGCGGCATACATCGTGAGATCCGTTATATGGATACACACCAACAATGTGAGCTCCGTTTTCAATGTGAGCTCCGACCCCCCGGATCTCGGATTGAACTAGCCTCTAATTGGCTATCCTGACGAATAGAGAATCACGGAAATACCCGAAATCAGCCGAAATGAGGTGGAGCTCACTATCATGCGTTTTCCCAAAGTGTGCGAGTGTATAAGCTTCCAGAAAGTGACACCACGTCGCGCTACCATCGCTTTTACACTCCTAGATTACACACGAAAAGTTTCATACGGTCGAAGTGGGATCCATGATCAAAGTTTTTGGCGCATGGGACTGTGAGAGATTTTGCAGTTCCCTGGTCGTGGGGATATGCCTAAGAACTGGATAATGTTATACAATGAGTGGAAGAGGAAAACTGTTGTGTAAACTTGGTAAGTACCCCGGTACAAATTATTATTATTAACCCTAATTACTGTACAATTGTTTACTGTTTGTTTTCATGTTACTGATACTGTTATTGTTGATGTATCTAAAGGTTAAGTTTTAAAGTAAAAATACTTAGGTGATAAAATAATTTCAAATTCAAAGAGGCCTTCAGATTTAATTAATTATTTATAGTACGGTCATAACAGTGGTAATAGGCCGACTTTGTTTTTAAAACAATCGGTTTATGGAAGAAAAATAAAAAAGCTTAGACGGATCTCTGTCATTTGGGTTGTTCCTAGATTTGTTTATGTTTAACTCGGTGGGTAGGACTACTACAAGACCAATAACCTATACGAGGTTAAATGTTGCAGTTTTTTTGTTTAAACTATAATAATGTAGTAAAATGTATTTAACAATTAGTCATTATGAATACTAAATAATTAATAGTTAGAGGCTTAGAGTATCATAACATCTTTAGATAATTTTACCTTGAAGGTTAGTAGATTTTTTGAGGTTAAATAGCTGATTTAGCCTAAAATTATTAGTTGGTTAAGATTGTTGGTATGGTGTTAAAAATAGGCAGAGACTACGTACACGTCCGACGTGAGCCGCTACTGTTCACGCCCGTTCCAAATTATGCACCGTACGTTACTTTTCCTGTGATTTTTAAAACAGATTGAGAGCCAGAAAACCTCCTAACCTAACCTAATGTAACGTAACGTAACCTAACATAACCTAAAGTAACGTAACGTAACCTAACCTATCCTAACCTAAGCGGTAGCGATGTGAATTTGCCTTTACATTGGACGTGTACGTAGTCACTTCGTTAAAAATACAATGTTTCATAAAATGTTCATATTTCCCTGTCAGACTAGCGTAGATGAGATTTAGACATTGGATTAGATTACAGGGCGATTCTAAAGCAGGTCTAATTATCATTTGTTGGAAATATTTATTTTGGAACTGAGGCGGCCTTAGGATTTGCGGGGATCAAGGCAAAATTCACGAGAGGGGCCCTTCCATTTTCTTGACTTAACAGTCCAATTTTTATTTTTATTTAATTTTTCTGGATCTATGGCAAACATAGCTAGGCCTACTTTCATGCAAATACCAAATAAGGTCTTGACCTAATTTAGCTTATTATTTAACTTATTGGTTGGACTTGCAAAATTTCTATGATTTTTCGACTGGCAAATAATAATTTAATGCAATTAGTTATCAACTAATGAATTTAAATACATTTTTATTTAACCCTTATTTTCTGCCGACATCACACAGTATGATTGTCATTTTTGGTCGATGAGTTAATTATGTGACGTACGGTAGTTACTTTTTCGCTTATATTCCCCACTTTATGGGCCCCTTTCACATTTTACATTTTAATAGTGTTAAATACACTTTTTAGGGAGTTTGGAACGTTGGCTATTAATTTAAACTAAATTTCCGCAATTTTGGATAGACACATATTTCCTATTAACTTACTGGTACCTAAGGCTTTTTTCCCGAATAAATGGTGAGTGGACATCCTGGTAAGTTCAGTTTTGAAACAGTTTGTATACTCTTGAATACTAAATGCATAATTAAAACTTCAAATGATTCAGCCAATTCATAATGAGCTATTTTCATTTATAATTTAAATTTGAGGCGATTTCTCAATAAGTACTCATAACCAAAAACTATTTCTTAATAGCCTAAGGCCTGTTGCAGAAGCTAAGATAGTTCTATTAACTTAAATTCAGTTTTAAAACATTAATCCATACCGTACTTATATCAGTACAGCCAAAGGTGCTGTTGAAATGCTTTCTAAAATAGATTTAAGCCAGGGAATACAGTAGATAAGTGCGATATCGAACACTTACATTTTGTTTTGTGATTTTAATATCGTCTGTTTATGACCGGTTTGTTAGCGAATTTCCCCTATAGGGTAGAAGCTATTACCGTAGTCGGAATGGTAAGACCTAGGCCCGGGACCATTATAACTTTTCGTTTTGAGGTCCCCAGACCCCAAAAACACCATTCGTTCGAAACTGTATATATATATATGTGTCCGTGGGTGCAATAACTCTCGTAAAAGTAGTCCGATATGAACTAAATTTGGTACTAACGCGTAAAGCCGCATTTATGACTCTAAGTTCAAAAACCAGACAGATCGCCCCATCCAAAGTGGTATTGTGGGGGGATTTTGTACCCCAAAAATGGGTTTTTTGAAGTTTTTACATTTAATATTTTATAAAGTCTAATTTTAGTTTTCACTATTAGATTCAGCTTTAACAAACACACATTTTGGTGTTTTGATCATTTCTCTACGTCAATTGGTTACAGAGATATTGGCAGTGCTAAACACAGTACGTTGTCCAAAGCTATTCTTTTGGAGGATAAGAAAAAAATTATATCTCGCTTATTTATGAACATATACTAACGAAACTTGGCATACGGCTTCATCTGGTTGTGGTCTATTGTTATTTGCACAAACAAATTTTTTACCGATAATTCCCGTAGCAGCAAACCTGCTTACTCAGCCCCCATGTTATTCTTATGGAGGATAAGTAAAATGTAATGTGTCCCTTAATTATTAACATAAACTAATAAAACTTGGTATGTGGCTTCACCTTGTTGAGTTATATTGATATTAGTTTAAAAACCCATTTTTTGTGTTCCTTGTTGCAGCAAACCTGCCTACTCATCCCCCATGTTATTTTTATGGAGAAAAATTCAAATTGTATATATCGCTTATTTGTGAATATATTTTTATGAAACCTGGTATGCGGCTTTATGTGCTTTAAGACATATATATTATGCGTTGGAAATTGGCTGAGTACGCAGGTTTGCTGCGACGAGGGTATTTAACTTATTGTTTTCAAAATATTCACTTTCCAGACATTACAGTACAAACAGACTTTGTATTTGTATTTATACATCCAGTGATGAGCGTGTTCCCAAAGGCAACTGAGGAGCTACCAAAAAACACGTGAGGAGATTCCTCAATCAGGCCAAAACTAGAATTATACAAGAGTAAGTTTATATAAATGTTTGCACTTAGTTCAATTTTCATAATTTATGGCGGGTTTTTGTTGTATTCGTATTATTCTGTCTTCGTTACATTGATTATTTTCCAACGAGGAATTAGGTAAGAAAGTATTCCAGTGAACTTCACTGCAACACACTGGCCTAACCACTCTTTCCAAGAACTTGAAGTACTGGAGATAATTTGTATACACTCTCCCATTTTTGTATGATTCCGATGGAAAAACAGATAACTTTTTTCTCTATTGAAAGGTCTACAGAAATGATTTATTGTCTCCCTTCTGTTTAAGCGCTAGCATAGCATAAAATCTGTTTCCAGTTGTATACTTTTTTATGGAGGGTTTCCCCTCCTTCCACTTTACTTCCTCGTGGGCGAGACCCCAACCTACTATCAATAAAATACAATCCTGGCTTCGTCACTGCTCAGAAGATTGTTAACTGACTCACTTTTAATGTTTAAGCTCTATTAATATTGAATATCCTCCAAAGCTGATAAGATAATTAAAAATTACAGGTTATTTTACCTCCGTCTTCAGCTTTAAGTTAATCCAAAATGGACTACCGCGGTTTCAGAAGCTTAATTTTGCTTCCATCTTCAGGACTTGAAGTTCAATAAAATTTTACTGAATTTGCATGTCTGTCATCAAATGTTTAAAAAAGCCTCACAACACCGAACATAAACACACGACACACGACAGCGAAAAACATTTTAAGTGCACTGTTAATGCGTACTGGCCGATAGGTGAACGCCGACTGAGGTGGACATGGCAGAGCTGAAGATGAAACTCCTGTTGGAATTTGGACTGCCTTATCGTAGTTTCTGAACTTAAGTCCTGGTTAACTTAAAGCTGAAGACAGGGGTATAATAACTTGTATTTTTTAATTTAAGCTCGAGTCACAAAACTTGTTACGTTTCTACCTGCTTCCCCCATAAGGCCAATTAAAAGCCCGTCATTTTGAATAGCAAAAAATACCTAGTGATTTCAACGATCAAAATTTTTATATATAATATATTCATTCAAAAAATTCAAAATGTTCAATATTTACGATGTTTTATGAATGAACTATATGTGATATGAAATAGGTATGAATATATGAATTCCTTAGGGTTTTGTTGCTATTTAAAATAAAATCTACATTTGATTTAGGATAATTGGATGAAGAGGGATGGGCTTTGAAAGTTAACATTGGTCTAATCGAAGAACAGTTCGCACGCAGCTCGCTGACGTGAAGGAAGTGAATTTCCACATACAAAACTTTTAAAACTCAAAACCAGTGTAAAAAATACAATTATTCCAATTTTGTTGAAATATGAAAACTTTAATTTTTTGGCTGTTCTGATGCTCCTGGTTTAATTTCCCTGCAATGCTAGGAATACAATTTTGTGCATTATAAGGTTAGGAGAAGGTCCAGTCAGGCTTGAAAGTAGGTGCGAGGTTGCTGGGGAAGATACAAATAACCAACACATAAATAAGATGCTTTTCTAATGTAAAAACCCCATAAGACAACGTATTGTGTTTAGCCGATATACATTTTCTTTAATAACTCGGTAAATATATATGCTAGAATGACGAGAGAGGGTTTAAAACTTTTGCTTCACTAATTCCCATCTTAATACATGCATTAATTTTAAGTCCGGGGCTTTTCTGATACTTTTTGGGCTCAACGATTCGATATTTTAAAGAATAACCCCCAAAAAATGGGTTTAGCGTTTTACGCTTGTTTTGCACAACGAACTTGTCCAACTGATTATAGAAAGGAACGTTCCTACCAAATTTGAAGTAAATCGGACAAAAAATGCTACCGCTAGAGTGCATACACATATATATGTATATAATTTTGAACGACCCCCAAAACGTGTTCAGGGGGCCACGTTATGAACTTCTATGGTGGTCCCGGGCTTAAGTTTCACCGTGCGGGTCATGCTAATAGTTCACTTTCCATAGGAAATCCACTAATAAGCAAAGGACTGGAGCACCATCTCAAGATTTGTTTAACATAATGTAAATTGTTCGTTAATAAGTTTTGTATTTGTTTCAGCGAACAAGGTTTAAGGACACAGCAGTTACATGGCGAACTTCAGTAGTATATAAAATATTGTATAGCTTTCCTTTATTTATAACATTTTTTAATAAATAATAATTTACAAAATATAAAATTATATTTATTTGACCATTTCCTTTTATTGATACAGTTCCCTTAGGCTACTTTGAATTTGTCTATATTTCATTTGCCTGACAATACAATTTGGTTATTAAGATTAAATCATGTAAGTTGGTGTGTGAATGCTCTAAAATGTATTTTCTTGACTTATTCTAATTTTAAAAAAATACCACATCAATAATTTCAAATATTTTTGTAAATAACAATCACATATGCTTACAAACAAATTGTGGATTGTTTAAAAATGTATAGTAGGCAAAAGTTCAGGATTTTTGAGTAACAGGTAACTTTTGTTCTTAATCTATGATTCACAATAAATTTGTTTAAAATTATAGAATGATAAACTATACTTTGAGCTGAATCTCAAATATATAATTTTGTTTGTATGTTGAATATCCATTAACATTTAAACAGTTAGTTCCATTACGCTAAGACAATTGTATGAGACTGTTGTTAATTGTCATACAACAATCAGTGTAAATTAATTTTAACTCAATCTTAGTATCATTATTATTGTTGGCAGCAATATTAATTTGTAGTTACAATGAAAACTTGCAAACCATCATATAAACATGTAAGTTCAATGAAAAAATCCACTGCAAAATCAAGGTTCATACATACTTTGTACAGGTTTGCTGAGTCTATTTATTTAAGGTTTTATATTTAACCAGAGGAGACAGTTTGCATGGTAAAATCAGCTGTAAGGTCACGTGATCACCAATCCAATCTGCAGGGTTGCTGGAAACACAATATTTATCGTACGCGTACCATATTTTCTACATAATTGTACTTCAAATTAATATCGTTTAACTGCTTACATTCTATGATCAGCTGTTGTTTTATGATACTAATATGTTGTTTTCATTTATTTGTATTATTAGATTAACGGATTAGGGTTTGAATTTTCTTTCTGCATATCTAGTGACAATTTAAAAATAGCTGTACCATTATTATACCCTTAAGGTTGGCCATACTTTATAGTATGTTGTTGATTTATGCATCAGCTGGATGCCCTTGTAAGACATCTTTGCTGCGAACATTACTCTTATGGAAATAATCATACCTGGTCTGAAAGCTCTACGAACCTTGCTGAAAAATCAGGGCCCATTTTAGCTTCGTGCCGCCCCTAGGCCATATGAAGCTTGCCGCCCCCTTCCCCCCACAACTAGGGACAAGGAAAGAAGTCGAAGTTTATTTGTCGCAAAGGGACCGCGTTGGCGGTGGTCGAGAGAGTGATCTAGGCCCGCAATAAGTGCTATTTATATTCGTTTAGCGACGATTTAAAGTTATTTTGCACCCCCTTAAGGCAGGAAAACTCCTCACACCAGAGCAATTAGCAGCTGGAATTGATAAGCAAATTCTCAATGCTATGTATATATTTGGATATACACCCTAAAGCTAATGTACCACAGGTAATTTAAAATGTATATCAACGAATAGTCTTAGAATTTATTCAACTGTAGTTTCACAGTATGCTAAAAAATAAACGAGTTCCCACACAGCACGCTGACGTGAGGGAAGTGAATTTCCACAAAACAACTTTTAAAAATCAAAATCAGTGTAAAAACACAGATTTAGTCCAATTTTTATTGAAATCTGAAAACATGGATTTTTTGGCTGTTCTGATAGTCCTGGTTTCATTTACTTGCAAAGCTGGGAGTACAGTTTTGCGCATTACGAGGTTAGGAGAAGGTCCAGACAGGCTTGAAAGTAAGCGTGAGATTTGTGTGGATGATAAAAGTACTCTAACAAAGGAATGGCAGGCTTTTCTAGTATAAAACCCCCATAAGACAACGTACTGTGTTTAGTCGATACACATTTTCTATAATAACTCGGTAAATATTAATGATAGGATGACGAGAGAGGGCTTAAAACTTTCGCCTTTCTAATTCCCATCTTTTTAAATGATTTTATTTTACATCCGTAGCTTTTCTGACCCTTTTTGGGCCCAAAAACTCGAAATTTTAAAGATTAATCCCCAAAAAAGGGGTTTAGAGCTTTCCGATTGTTTTGCCCAACGAACTTGTCCAACTGATTACTGAAAGAAATGTCACTACCAAATTTTAAGTAAATCGGACAAAAAATACGACCACTAGAGTGCAAACATATATATATATATATATATATATATATATATATATATATATATATATATATATATATATACACAATTTTGAACGACCCCCCAAAACGTGTTCAGGGGGTCACGTTAGGAACTTCTATGGTGGTCCCGGGCTTAAGTTTCACCGTGCGGGTCATGCTAATAGTTCACTTTCCAAAGGAAATTCACTAATGAACTAAAAGCTAAACTCATCGACAAAATCGTCATCCAGATCGTTTCTTTAGTTACCGACAAAATGTGTTGCATTCAATCTTCACTCGAGGCTCGATTCACAGGAGCGATAACGCGGCAATCACGGAGATATTACTTACATTATGCAGGTGTCGGTTTAGAAACAAACTAACAAATTATATTAAAGTCTAAACCAATCGGAATTTATTCAAATCAACATTTTTTGAAATATTCCTATTACATAGTGGATTTTATAACTTAGATGAGTTTATGGACCGCTTAGGAAACAATTAAATTATTTTTAAATAAATAGTTGGGTGTGTTTTAAACTTTTTCTTAATTTTTAGCGAATTTCCCCTATAGGGAAGAAGCTATTACCGTAGGTCTCATGGTAAGACTTAAGCCCGGGACCATGATAACTTTTCATTTTGAGGTCCCCAGATGCCAAAAACACCATTCGTTCAAATTTTTATATATGTATATATATATATATATATATATATATATATATGTGTCCGTAAGCACGATAACTCTCGTAAAAAAGGTTTGATCTTAATGAAATTTGGTACAAATGAGTAAAGTACCATTTATTTGAACGAGTTCGAAAACCAGATGAATCGCACCATCGGAAGGGGGTTTTTTGGGGGGTTTTGTACCCCAAAAATGTGTTTTTTGGGGTTTTCACATTTAATTTTAATTTAAATCAAATTTTAATTTATACCATTAAATTCAACTTAAAAAAACAAACAATTTGGTATTTTGATCATTGCTCTACGTCAATTGGTTACCGAGATATTGAAAGTGCTAAACACAGTACGTTGTCTAATGTTATTCTTATGGAGAAAAAGAAAAATGGTATATCTCGCTTATTTATGAACATAAACTGGCGAAATTTGGTATATGGCTTGATCTGGTTGTGGTTTATTGTTGTTTGCACAAAAAAACAATTTTTCGCCTATGGTTCCTGTAGCAGCAAACCTAGGTACTCGGTCCCCATGTTATTGTTATGGAAAATACTTAAAATGTTATATATCGCTTATTTATGAATGTATATGGATGAAACTTGGTATGTGACTTCACTAAGTTGAGTTCTATTGATATTTGCATAAAAACCCATTATTTTGTATGCCTTGTTGCAGCAAACCAGCGTACTCATCCCCAATGTTATTCTTATGGAGAATAATTAATATTTTAAATATCGCTTGTTTGTGAATACATTTCTTATGAATCCTGTTGTGTTTTAATGTGTTGTGTTATATATTCATTGGAAATTCGCTGAGTATGCAGGTTTGCTGCGACGGGGGTAGTTTATGGACCGCTTAGGAAACAATTAAATTATTTTTAAATAAATAGTTGGGTGTGTTTTAAACTTTTTCTTAATTTTTTTATATATCTAGGATGTGTTAGGTTGAAATTATTGTAAATACTGCATAGTTATAACCATTAGTTAGTCTAATATCAAAATGTAGGCTATATATTTATTACATTGATCCACAACTAAGAGGTTGTTTTATATAAATAAAATATTATTATTGTTACCTTACGGGTGAGTAACACGTTAATGTCTAGACAATGTTTGAGCTTATTCAGTTGATTCCTTCAAGTTATAACACATTTTTCGTCAGAGGTTGTTTTGATTTTGATTGACCACAATGGCTTTAAGCTTATGCAGTTTCCTACAAATCTATATAAAGCATTAGTTGACTGTACAAAATAATTAATTTGTCAATAAATTTCGAATGTATTTCTTATAATATAATATTTTACATTTATCGTCCATTCATTTTAAAATAATTCCGATTTTATATTTTTTACAATATACATAATAAGGGTTTCCAGTGAGGGGTTGAATATAAAAATCCGTCTGATGGAACTCAAGTTAAATTTACAAAAATACCCCTACAATAATTATATTTTTTTCAAAATATGTAACCAAAGAATTAGAGGTATTTTAGGTTTTTTTTACCTGCAACTCAAAAACGGTGGGGTAAATCGACCAAAGTGGATGGTGATTTTCTTAAACTTTGGAAAGTATACTACCAACAGTCATCATACAATTCTTAAAAGTGAGAAATGTTCACTTAGGTGACTTTTACCTACGCAACTAATGCCAAATGCCATTCAAATCACATAGCTTAAACTAATTAACCTCATACCTCGTTTTTATTTAGTGGTTTTGGGTAAGAAACAATGCACCATTTGTTTATTTTGTCCGATACTTCGCGCGAGAAATACTCGCCGCTATCTCGCCGGTGAACATCGGCCGTGTGAACAATAGCGGTGACGTCGCCCTTCATGACTGGCAAAGACGAATAAACCAATTAAACACTTTGATCCACACGTCCTTCCTGCCTTCGGCATAACATATAAAATAGAAACAAATTATTTTAACTCAATGTTAAAGATGATTTACAAAGTTTAAAAAAGTAAAACTAGTATTGCAAGTAAGCTTACAATATTTTAAATCCATCTAATCTGTAGACAAATTTACATTTAAAAATATGCTCCCAGAAATTTGCCGCCGCACCGTAGGCCGCGGCCTACTTTAGAAAATGGGCCCTGTGCAAAATTGCTAGAAGTGTGAACAGTGTAGACTTGCGTATTTGCAGGAAAGATTTTGCAAACAAACATGTTATCAATGAATATTAGCTGCACATATTCCACTGCAAATATGCCACAAACTTATCTTGCAAATTTGCAGCAAACTATCATGAAAACATTCTGCAAACATTTTTTGCATAGTTGCTGCAAATATTCAGTGAAAATTTTCCGCAAACATTCAGCGGAATTTTCGATACTTGCGGAAAGTTCTTTGTAAACAAACTTGTTTGCAATGCATATTTTCTGCAAACATTTTGGTTTGCGGTTGAAAAGGTTTTGCAAATTTTCTGAAAATTTTTTGCAAATTTTCCTTGCTATCTGAGATGGAGCTCACGTCGACCTATACACAACTGGAGCTCGCATCAACTTACACATTTCCGGAGCTCACGTCGACTTGCATGCCGGAGCTCACATTATATTACAAAATTCAAGTTTGAAATTGTAATGCAATCTTAAAAGCAAAATGCTCGAAGTCAAGCATGAAACAGACTCTAAAGAAGTGTTATTTATTTTCTCGGAAAAAACATTCCTTATGCCGGATCTCACAATACTGTGTAAAACCATGGATCTCAGATTGAGTGCTACGCGCGTATGTGTGTGTGTGTGTGTGTGTGTGTGTGTGTGTGTGTGTGTGTGTGTGTGTGTCCGTGAATGCGATAACTTGAGTAAAAAACGTCCGATTTCGATGAAATTTCGCTCAAATGTGTAAAATGACATTCATGACTTTAAGTTTGAAAACCAGACAAATCGGACCATGGGAAGGGGGGTTTATAGGGTTTTTAAATTTTCAAAAAGTCAGTTTTTTGCATTTTTCATCCTAAAATTTTTAAAAAACTTAATTTTGGTTTTGACCATGTTATAGAGCTTAAAAAAACAAATAATATGGTATTTTGAATTATTAACCTAGGTTAAGTGGTTGCGGAGAAAATCCAAAAAACCTACTCGTAAAATCTCCCATGTTAATCTTATGGGAAAACAGTTTTTGGCTTTTCCTCAATTTATTTTAATGTAAACTTCACATTTGCTTTTACTAATCTGTTCAGTTCCACAAAACAATCATTTTGGTTTTTAAATTTTGATTCTACGCCCAACCGTTGCTGAGATATTCAAAGTGCTAAACACAGTAAGTTGTCCAATGTTATCCTTATGGAGAATAAATAAAATTTGATATCTCGATTATTTATGAATGTATGTTGATGAAACTTGGTATGTTGCTTCACGTAGTACTGGTATATTGATATTTGCACGAAAAATTGAGTTTTTGTTGATTTTCCCTTAGCAGCAAACCTGCGTACTCAGCCACCACGTTATTCTTATTGAGAATAAGTCAAATGTATTGTCTCCCTTAATTATGAACATAAATTAATAAAACTTGGTATATAGCTTCACTTGGTTGAGTTATATTGATAATTGCATAAAAACCCATTTTTGTTGTTCCTTGTTGCAGCAAATCTGCTTACTCAGCTCCCATGTTATTCTTATGGAGAATCACTAAAATGTTACATAACGCTTATTTATGATTGAATATTGATGAAACTTGGTATGTGGCTTCGCCTAGTTACATTCTATTTATATTTGCATAAAAACCAATTGTTTGTTTTCCTTATTTCAGCAATCCTACGAACTTATTACCAATGTTATTCTTATGGAGAATAATTAAAATCGCTTATATGTGAATTTTTTTTTCAAACTTGGTACGCGGCTTTATGTGGTATTATGACATATATTAGTCAATAGTCAATAGTGAAATATCTTTATTCATTCAGAAGTACAGTGTACAACATTTGAACAGTGTCAATATATTATAAGTGATACAATAATTTCTAGCCTTTCTAAACATAGATATATATCTTTTACTCTTAGCATGGAGGAGTGAGGTGGAAAAATTCATCCAGTGTGTAAATGGCTGCATCTATCAAATACTCCTTCAGTTGTTTTTTAAATTTTGAGTGATTGTTTTCATTCAAAATATGTTGCGGTATCTTTTTCAAAAATTTGTGGTTGAGGGGATCTTATAATTTGCTAAGATTGTATATTGAGGGGGTTTATAGCTTAGACTGTTTGAAGGACCACAAAAGGTTAATTTGGTACCTTGTGAAACCAATAGTAATAGTTGAAAAAAAAGAAAAGACTAGAGTTAACAATTATTTGAATATTGCATTTTACAAAGGTATGAAATAATAATTTTACATAAAGGTCTCAATGTCACAAAATGTTTATGGTTGAAAAGTTTGTTAATGGATAATTCAAGTCACTCACGAAAGGATGAAGTTCATTTTTACTCCACACTCAGTAGATCATCAAGGTAGGTCCATGGTTGGTTGTTGCATTCATTTCATACAAGGAAAGTTTCACACACAATAATCACAGATTGTATAAGTTAATAATGCATATTCAAATATTAATATTAAAGGGAGATGATTGAAGGGAAATACTAAATACTTTACTGAGAGAATTATAGGAATTGATAAAAGAAAATGTAGTTTTTAAATAATGTGGAAAGGTTTTGTGAAAGGATGAAAAAACAATAAGTTTTGGGGTTGCTATATGAACAATGAAAACAGAATAAAAACAAAGGAAATTAAAACATATGATATTTAAAAATATGTTATTAACAGATGGTTACTGGAAAATATATAAAATGTTAGAACTGTATGCAGCTAATAAAGTGAGAAACAGAAAAAATAGGGAAAAGGAAAACGTGATGTACCACCCATGTCTAGTGAGTACAAGGAATATATAATATTTTTGTATCTTGACCTTTCTTCTTGTATTTAAAACTGAACAATTTGCCTCCCACATACGATGGCCTTTTCTCATAAAATTGTAATCTATGGTGACTACAAACGGCCTCATTCTTTTTCCTTGTATTATATTGATGAATGGGATGAATAGAAACATTATTTGCCAATTTATTTCTTGCTACTAAAATTGAGTCAAAAATATATTGCCCATATACAGTAAGTATTTTTAACTGTTTAAAATATTCTCTAGCCGAATCATTATGTTTTAGTTTAAGGATTATTCTTATAGCTTTCTTCTGCAATTTTAATATCCTATCCTATTAGGTTGTCAATGAAGTGATCTATAGAGATTTTATCTCGCATACAGCCTAGAGGGGAGAAAACTGGAAATTTGGAAATTTGCTGAGTATGCAGGTTTGCTGCGACGGGGTATTTGATTTTCCGACAGATTTAAGTAATCAAAACTGGTCATATGACTACACTGCTATTTACTAAGTGTGATGTAGACATACTGCATGCCTAATATTGGGCCTCCATGGAGTATATTAACGTAATAACAAATAAATAACCCCCAACAAATCTCCAAAAAATGCCAAAATTTGAAATATCTAGCGCTACCTAAGGGTGAACGAGACGAGATACAACAAAAAGTCGTAGGACCAAAGTTGTAGATCGCCTAAATACCAACCGTTCGGCCTCTACAGCCCAAATAAAAATCCACTATTTCGGACATGTTCAAAATTTTCTCCATTTTGAATTTTTTTGAGGAGGTTAAAATAAAAAATTGTAACTTTTGGGGATTTTCCTGGGGCTTACAAGGTACAAGCTACATACATGCCAAATTTCAGGTTTCTTACTCTTCTAGAAGTGGTCTAGAATTCATATACCTCAGTCAGTCAGTGAGTGAGTAAGTTACACATGTGGCTGTATATATTATATATATATATATATGTGTGTGTGTGTGTGTGTGTGTGTGTGTGTGTGTGTGTGTGTGTGTGTGTGTGTGTGTGTGTCCGTGAATGTGATAAACATGAGTAAAAAACATCCGATTTCGATGAAATTTAGCAAAAATGTGTAAAGTGACATTCATGACTTTAAGTTCAAAAACCAGAAAAATCGGACCATAGGAAAAGGGGTTTATAGGGATTTTAAAATTTCCAAAAAACAGTATTTTGCATTTTTCACTCTAAAATTTGTATAACATTCAATTTTATATTTTGACCATTTTATAGAGCTTGAAAAAAATTATATAGGATTTTGAATTATTAACAATTATTAAGGTTAAGTGGTCGCAGAGAAAATAAAAAAAAGTATTCATAAAATTTTCCATGTTAACCTTATAGGAAAAAGGTTTTTAGCTTTTTCTCAGTTAATTTTACTAAAAAATTCACCTTTTGTTTTTACCAATAGTTCAGCTGGTGTTTAAATTGTGATTTAACCATTGCAGAGATAATCAATGTGCTAAACAACACAGTAGGTTGTCCAATGTTATCCTTATGGAGAATAAATCAAATTTTATATCTCGATTATTTATGAATGTACTAGCTGACGTACCCGTTCTTCGCACAGGGGTTTTCTTTACCCGTTCTATAGTCAATGCAATTTGCATTTTAGTTAGCTTGACACAGCTGTTCTTGCTTCTGTTCTTTAAGCTGTCAAATGGAAGTGTCCTCAGCTGTTCGCACTACAGTTTCTGAATGTTTACTTTCTTCTGAAATGTAAACATTGAAACTTAGGACATTCACGGGGCGTAGCCCAAGGGGATTTTAAGGAAGTGAATAGGCCTGTGTTGCATGGGTTCAAGATCTACCTTTGTGTAAAGTTTCAGCCCAGTCGGTTCAGTAGTTTTAGCGTTCACCCGGAACATCAGACAGACAGACATTCAGACAGACAGACAGAAACCACCTCTTCTTTATATTATAGATAATGATGAAACTTGGTATCTTCAAGTAATACTGGTAAATTGATATTTGTACAAAACATTGATTTTTGTTGACTATCCCCGTAGCAGCAAACCTGCATACTCAGCCCTAATGTTATTCTTATGGAGAATAAGTAAGTTTTATATCTCCATTAATTATGAACATAAACTAATGAAACTTAGTATGTAGCTTCACCTGGTTGAGTTATATTGATAATTGCACAAAAACATATTTCTTCTCTTTCTTTTTGCAGCAAACCTGCGTACTCAGCCCAATGTTATTCTTATAGAGAATAAATAAAATGCTATAGATCATTTATCTATGAATTTTTATAAAACTTGGTAAGTGGCCTTATGCGGTAGTGAAAAATATATGCATGCATTGGAAATTCGCTGAGTACACGCAGGTTTGCTGCAATGGGGGTATTTAATTAATATTATGATTCAACTGACTAGTTAAAATTGGTATGCACTGATTTTGCACTAATATAATACCAGCACATATATAGTAAATTGACCTTAAAGTAACATTTAAGAATACCGGTTTTTACTTGACTTTTTTTACTTTAATAACCAGCCGTTTGAAGTTGGTTTAAGAGAGGAAGGTTTGAGGAATGTTTTAGAGTTCTGTTCTACAGAAACTGCCCTAAATGACATTAGGGTGATGCATAATCACAGTCTTACAGCTCAGCAAAAAATGTTTATTGTTATTTAAAAGTGACAACACAATTTTAAAGGGATCTTTACACATTCCATCCAGGTTTTTTGTATTCTTTGTCTTATATTGTTTTAGCTAAACATCTCAAATTAACATTAGTCTTTGTACTATTTGTACAATGACGATATAAAGGCTTTTTGAATTGAATTGATATAATTTTTCATTAATCTCTGGTTTCCTTGCATTTCAGGTTCTAAGAAACTACATTTAAACAAAGATATACCCTTATTTTTTTAACTGTATGAACAGTGATTCTATTTTATGTTAAAAAGGAGTAAAATCTACTTTTGTTGAACATAATGTTATCAGGTAAGTTATCATGAATCTAACACCTAGTAGCAGAGGAGGTGACACAACAAGGTGTGGAGCTGAGCTAGCCATACCATGACAAATTGTTGTGTAATGAGGATGCCAGTGACAGCGCACAGACGGCTCTCACACTCGCCTGCAGCGGGATAACCAGTCAAAACACTCAAAAAGCAGGACTTTAGTAAAGGTATCAATACCAATTAAACACTGAAAGTGAATAGAGAATCAATCATAAGTATAAACAGATTAAATCATGATAAATGAACTTTGCATTATCTAGTTCATTGATTAACGAATTTCCCATTGAAAAAATATATATATATTAGCAGACCCCAAGGTAAACATCAAGTGTATTTATTTGCCTTTAAGTTTTGAAAATATATGTGTACATCACATGTAAAAGTATTCACAATCTAGCAATCACATACTTTATATTATTTAGACCTACTATATTTAAGTTTTATATAAATCTTAGATAATACAACTTTTTTCCAGCAGGTTCACTAGGAAACAAATATTGAAAACCTCTGAACTAGATTACCGTTACTGGAATTTGTAAAAAAATATATTATTTAATGGATCCATAAAGAGGCAAACTTACAGTTTGACAATTCAAGGACAGAATATAGAGACAAATATGATAAATTTCCTCACAGTATCTCTTGGTATTAATTTCTCCCAAGAACATCATGATAGAAAACTCATATTAAAACATTGGCAGAAGAGTCTTAGGCAGATTTATCATAAAAACTATTTATTTGAAATGTTTTTTTATATCAATCCTAAAACACCCAGCTACCTCTAAACTCGGCCAATACCTCCCACAGAAAAACTTTTTTCCTTTAACATCATAGAATTTTTCCTTTAACATCATAGAATAATTAAGCCCCTATAGAAGTGTCAAAACAGCCGAAAATGGATAGTTTTATATCACATGCATTTGAAAACTTGGGCGCTGTTATTTACAAAGTGCCATATCAGCAAAGTGGTTTAATGGCAAGGTAAAGTGCCTTCAAAATTATACAATTTTTAAATTTAAATAATTGCATTATAGAGTAATTCTTAGTTACATATTTTGGGGATAAGAAAAACAGAGTACAAGTCTTTATAACGAAATGTAAGTAAGTGTAAGAGTTTAATAACCACATTTAAATATAAATGTAAATTACATTTAAATATAAATTATTACACTATTACATACTAGGTGAACCCGTGCGATTTCGCATGAATATTTAATTCCAAATTTTTCTTTTATAAGTATTAAAACAAGTCAATTGAAGAGAGTAAAGCGAAAAAATCAAAGTAAATAAAAGAAACATGTTTATATTAATTAAATCTTAATGCACTGTTTACAAAATCTCTTTAAAAACCACATTAGTTGTATGGAATACATTTTCGCTTGTTTTTTAATGAAGTTTCATTTTAAATATATTAAGTTTACTTACTCACTGTCTTTAAAAATTATGGTAGTTTTATATTTTAATCTTACCAGCTGAGTGTACATTTTAATGTTTATTTTCTTTTGATTACATTCATTGTCCTAAAATAAAGTTACTCTTTATTGTACATTTCAAGATGTTATTTTTGCTTTAACTATCGGTCCTCCGATTATCCGCCATGATAATTTATATACAAATGTAAAATTTAAGTAAAAACAAAACTTATTTTATTAATATAGGTTGACGTATTCTTGCTGATTACCTGTCAATAACGTATTAATAGTTGCAATTCAAATACAATTACTCCCCAAAATATCCCCTAAATCTTATAGGCAATAAAGAATCTTTCAGGGCGGCCCGCGCCCTTTAGAATGAAAATATCGAACAAACAAAACCCTTCATGCACAACTACGAATCAGGACGAATATGTTGATACCTCAATCGGCAAAATCGGTTCAGAAATTATCCTAACAAAAATCACCTTAGCTTAATCACAATTTCATTTTTTTGCACTGTTTTTGAGTTCTATGGCCTAAAGCAAAAATCTATAGCCAGTTTGCACATCTGCACACCTAAACGCGTGTTTTAGTATGTAATATGTGGGAGTAAATCTTAAAACAAAAAAGCCTTATTGTTTACAAAGTTTGCATGTAGCGTATTAATAACATAGATATAAATTTTATAAATATAAAATTTGTAGTAGAAGAAAATTTATTTTATTCATATGGATAGGTGTAAACCTATGCTTGCTGATTACCTGTCCATAATGTATTAACAGCTGCGATTCAAATAAAGTTATTCGCCAAAAACAAACTTTCAGGGCGGTATAAAAGATCAAATTTGAAGTATAAAGAAAACTTATACTAACAGCTGCAATTATTTTTATGGAAAAACAAACGAAAAATCTGGGTTTTTTAATTGGAGATTGGAAATGTTACACACTTTGTTTTTTGCAATTTTTTTGAGTTTTATGACATAAATCAAAAATCTACAGCCAGTTTGCACACCTGCACACCTAGACGCACGTTTTAGTGTATAATAAGTGGGGGTAAATCTTAAAACAAAAAAGCCTTATTGTTTACAAAGTTTGCATCTAACGTATTAATAATATAGATTATGTATAGAATAAACAGAAATGGAAAGATAAAAACTAACTGTGTTCATACTAAAGCCCACGACAAATTTATGCTATGGCTCCAAGTCAGTTTTAGTAAGCAATACAAACAGTGACCTAGATTATGTCTGGGGATGGGTGGAGGGTGGACGGGTTTATTGCATAAGGTTAAGAAAATGCAGAAACAGTCTGGCAGCGGCAGACTTACTGTCGGACAGAAGGATCAATAGTAGAATAAGCACACGTAGTTGAGAGTAATGCAATGTAATGAATCAACTTAACAGCCAACTAAAAAGGATCATGATCTTTTAGTAAATTACAAGGAAAATTTAAAATAAATAAACTTTGTAGGCATTATCAATCAATAGTAATGTGGTAACTGTTATATAAAGTTGCTCAATTTTTACAATTAATGTAAGCACACTTCTATTTAAACAAAGTTCAATCCTTTGAGAGCCCATTTACAAAACTTGAAGATGATTCTAAAATATAACTTCAGAGTTCCATCAATTTATAAATTACTATCTATAATTTTTAAGACTGTTAATAAATTAGTTTTTTTTAACGACTTTCTAATATTGTAACATTTCCATAATCCTATGTTTAATTTACAAAGTTGAGTTTATCTTGAATAACCACATAGGCTACAGCTCCAAGTAAAGTATAACTTCTCATAACCGAGATAACTGACTCCTCGGGATAACAGACCATGTGGCCGATCGTCCACGCACTTTCTCCACCGTGGAGCTACACCGCAGCCGAGCTGAGCCGTTTTTTACTTTAAAATCATTACCTTTGTTTTTCATCAAACAACTAGTCTTGGGGCCAAGGAATCAGGCAGGTGAGTGGTTTTGTGATGTTGCCATATTTATTTACATTGGCAGACTTAGCTACTAGCCATACTTGACATGGTGCAACGGGAATGATAACTTTTTTCACAAAAATTAGTTTTGTCTAAACAATAAGTAAAATAAATATAAATGTGCTTTTCAAATATGAATTAATATATATTTTAAGTTTTTTCGTATAATTGAGCATAAAATAAGTAGAGGAATAATAGAATTTTCAAACTGTCACTTTGCCTAGTGTACGTTCTTCAATTCAATTCTATAATTGATTTCCAAAATAGTGTTACAAACTGTACACTAATTAATGCAAGAATAAATACCCCCCCAGCAGCAAACCTGCGTACTCAGCGAATTTCCAATGCATATATATGTATCTTAACACCACATAAAGCCACATACCAAGTTTTATCATTATACATTCATAAATAAACGATTTATGACATTTTAATTATTCTCCATAAGAATAACATGGCGGCTGAGTATGCAGGTTTGCTGAAGGAAGGAACACAAAAAATGGGGTTTTATACAAATATCAATATAACTCATTTAGGTAAAGCCACATACCAAATTTCATTAATTTATTTTCATAATTAAGGGAGATAACACGTTACTTATTCTCCATAAGAATAACATGGGGCTGAGTACGCAGGTTTGCTGCTAAGGGAGCCTTTGGTAAAAAAATGTTTTTTTGAGCAAATATCAATGGTCCACAACCAGATGAAGCCGTATACCAAGTTTCGTCAGTATACGTTCATAAATAAGCGAGATATAAAATTTTTCTTTTCCTCCATAAGAATAACATTAGACAACGTACTGTGTTTAGCACTTTCAATATCTCGGTAACCAACTGACATAGAGAAATGATCAAAATACCAAATTGTGTATTTTTTTAAGCTGAATCCAATGGTAAAAACTAAAATTTGACTATTTCCAAAATTATATATAAAAAATTCAAAAAACCCATTTTTGGGGTACAAAACCCCCCCAAAATACCCTTTCGGATAGAGCGATTTGGCTGGTTTTCGAACTTAAAGTCATAAATGTTGCTTTACACGTGTATACCAAATTTCATCAAAATCGGATAATTTTTACGAGAGTTATCGTGCTCACGGACACATATATATATATATATATATATATATATATACAGTATCGAACGAATGGTGTTTTTGGGGTCTGGGGACCTCAAAACGAAAAGTTATCATGGTCCCGGGCCTAGGTCTTACCATGCCGACTACGGTAATAGCTTCTTCCCTATAGGGGAAATTCGCTAAAAATTATGTTAAGAGAAATAAATGTAGATGAAAAGTATGGAGATGCCCCCACATGGGCACTTGGTCTGTGCACACGAGTACAAATTGATATCAAAGCAAATGAGTAAATAATTCATCACTAAAAGTAACAAAAATGTTAATAATTGTTTAACATTCTCCAGAAACTATGTAAAACTAGCTGACCTGTTGCAGCTTCACCTGCGAAAACTATGATAGTTGTGTGTGCTTCACTCTGTGATTAGCCCGTGTAACTAATATGAATCAAGATCAGCTATTTGAATTTTCATCAGCTCAACCTAAGTGAATATCCATAAGGAATAAATGGGAACTTTGGGACCCAGCGGGGCAGAACACAGGGGGAATTTCGTAATACCGTTTCTTAGCAAGCACCTAGGGCCAAAGAGGAACCTATATTTCAAATTTCAATTCTGTAGGCCTTATAGTTATGGAGATTTTGTGATAGGTCAGTCAGTGGTACTTGGATTTTACACATTAAGATTTATATTTTTGATTTTAGCGAATTTCCCCTATTGGGAAAAAGCTATTACCGTAGTCGGCATGGTAAGGTCCGGGACCATGATAATTTTCGTTTTGAGGTCCCCAGACCCCAAAAGCACCATTCGTTCGAAACTGTATATATATATATATGTGTGTCCGTGAGCACGATAACTCTCGTAAATACCCCCGTCACAGCAAACCTGCGGACTCAGCGAATTTCCAATGCATAATATTTGTCTGAATTCCACATAAAGCCGCAAACCAAGTTTCATAAAAATATATTCACATATAAGCGATTTTAATTATTCTCCATAAGAATAACATTGGTAATGAGTGTGTAGGTTTGCTGAAACAAGGAACAGAAACAATTGGTTTTTATGCAAATATAAGTATAATTTAACTAGGCGAAGCCACATACTAAGTTTCATCGATATTCAATCATAAATAAGTGATATATGACATTCTAGTTATTCTCCATAAGAATAACATGGGGGCTGAGAAAGCAGGTTTGCTGCAACAAGGACGATAAAAATATGGTTTTTTTGCAATTATCAATATAACTCAACCAGGTGAAACTACATACCAAGTTTTAATGATTTATGTTCATAATTAAGGGAGATATAAAGCTTTACGTATTCTCCATAAGAATAACATTAGGGATGAGTATGCAGGTTTGCTGCTAAGAAGATAATCAACAAAAAATCAATTTTTTGTGCAAATATCAATATACCAGTACTACTTGAAGCCACATACCAAGTTTCATCAACATACATTCATGATTAATATATATGAGATATCAAATTTTATTTATTCTCCATAAGGATAACATTGGACAACGTACTGTGTTTAGCACTTAGAATATCTCTGCAACGGTTGGGCGTAGAATCACAATTTAAACACCAAAATGATTGTTTTGTGGAACTGAACAGATTGGTAAAAGCAAATGTGAAGTTTACATTAAAATAAACTGAGGAAAAGCCAAAAACCTTTTTCCCATAAGATTAACATGGGAGATTTTATGAGCAGGTTTTTTTGGATTTTCTCCGCAACCACTTAACCTAGGTTAATAATTCAAAATACTAAATTATTTGTTTTTTTAAGCTCTATAACATGGTCAAAACCAAAATTAAGTTTTTAAAAAATTTTAGGGTGAAAAATGCAAAAAACTGATTTTTGGAAAATTTAAAACCCCCATAAACCCCCCTTCCCATGGTCCGATTTTTCTGGTTTTCGAACTTAGTCATGAATGTCATTTTACACATTTGAGGCAAATTTCATCAAAATCGGACGTTTTTTACTCAAGTTATCGTGTTAACGGACACACACACACATATATATATATATATATATATATAGATATATACATATATATAAATTTGAACGAATAGTGTTTTTGGCATCTGGGGACCTCAAAACAAAAAGTTATCATGGTCTCGGGCTTAAGTCTTACCATGAGACCTACGGTAATAGCTTCTTCCCTATAGGGGAAATTCGCTAAAATGATCCGATTTTGATGAAATTTGGTATAAACGTTTAAAGCAACATTTATGACTTTAAGTTCGAAAACCAGCTAGATCGCTCTATCCAAAGGAGGGGTTTTGTACCCCAAAATTTTTTTTTTTTAATTTTTTACATGTAATTTTTGAAAAAAATCTAATTTTAGTTTTTACCACTGGATTCAGCTTCAAAAAACAAACAATTTGGTATTTTGATCATTTCTCTACTTCAATTGGTTACCGAGATATTGAAAGTGCTAAACACAGTACGTTGTCTAATGTTATTCTTATGGAGGAAAAGAAAAATGTTATAACTCGCTTATTTATGAACGTATACTGACGAAACTTGGTATACAGCTTCATCTCGTTGTGGTCTATTGATGTTTGCTCAAAAAATAATCTTTTGCCAAAGGCTCCCGTAGCAGCAAATCTGCGTACTCAGCCCCATGTTATTCCTATGGGTAATAATTAAATGCTATGTTTCCTTTAATTATGAACATAAATGAATAAAAACTGGTATATGACTTCACCTAGTTGAGTTATACTGATATTAGCATAAAAACCCATTTTTTATGTTCATTGATGCAGCAAACCTGCGTACTCAGCCCCAATGTTATTCTTATGGAGAATAATTAAAATTGTATATATCGCTTATTTGTGAATATATTTTTATGAAACTTGGTAAGTGGCTTTATGTAGTATTAAGACATTTATATCTCCATTGGAAATTTGCTGAGTATGCAGGTTTGCTGCGACGGTGGTATTTGATGAATACTTATGTTGAACGATAATTAATGACATGTTTACAAAATACAGGAATTGTAGATTGATGGAACCAGTAATTTAGTGAGAGAGAGTCCAGGCTTGGTGGCAAGATATGAATGATTAAAACTGTGATTGCTGTTATCTTTGATTGGCTGAAGCTTGATGTCATTATTTGCTCTGCAATCTCCCTTCCTATATCAAAAAGCCAACTTTTAATTTTATTCTTTAATGAAAAAATTGTTACATTATTGTATATTGTTTTAAATTATCTGGAATTTTTGTTAACAAATTCTAAATTACATAACTGGAATTTGTAACAAGAGAATGTTTTTCCCAAACGGTCTGAAGTAATTTTTCTGTTTCTGGTAAAATATGCTCCGAGTTCAAATCCAATTCAAGTGTTGACAGGTCTGTCTAGTATTTACTGTTTGTTTTCTGTAAGTTGTCTGTTTGTCCATTGTTTGTGTCGTTGTATGTGTAAATGTACTGTATGTGTGTTTAACTCATTCTGTTGAAGCCATCTGGTCAATCAACTTCAGTGTAAACAAAAAAGCTTATGATGATGCAATTGCAACGGCTTACTAATCATGTTTTCTTCAATCTGAGCTGACAAAGTAATTTTATCTTGCCTAATTGTTATCTTATTGTTTGTACTTCAAAACCTCTACATACCTTGTTTGTTAACAAACATTCTGCCTATATAATCTGTGATATAGTGCTGTTTGACACATACTTCATGTTGATACCTCTAATACTGGAGAAAATGCACAACATTTTTGTAGGAATGGTCACATTGTGTATCACTTTTACTGCAAGGTAGTAATTCCTAAAACCCTTGGCTCAATATTTGACAGCACAAAACTTATTCACACAAAACCAAGAATATTTATAGAATACCCCCGTCAGTGAATTTCCAATGCATATATATTTATATATCTTAATACCGCATAAAGCCGCTTACCAACTTTCTTTAGTATGCATTCACAAATAAACGATGTATAACATTTTAATTATGCTCCATAAAAATAACATGGGAGCTAAGTACGCAGGTTTGCCGCAACAAGGGACACAAAATATGGGTTTTTATAGAAATATAAATATAACGCAACTAAGTGAAGCCACAATTTTCATCAATATACTTTCATGAATAAGCGATATATTCCATTTTAATTATTCTCCATAAGAATAACATGGAAGCTGAGTACGCAGGTTTGCTGTAACAAGGAACACAAAAATGGGTTTTCATGCAAATTTTTCTATAACTCAACTCGGTGAAGCTACATACCAATTTTTATTAATCTGTGTTCATAATTAAGGTAGACATAATATTTTACTTACTCTCCATAAGAATAACATGGGGGCTGAGTACGCAGGTTTGCTGCAACAGAAACTAACTGTAGAAATTGTTTTTTGTGCAAATAACAATAGACCACAACCAGATGAAAGCATACACCAAGTTTGAACGGTATACGTTCATAAATTAACGAGAAATAATATTATTCTTATTCTCCATAAAAATAACATTGGACAACGTAGCAGTTTCAATATCTCTGTAACCAACTGACGTAGACCAATGATCAAAACATCAAATAGTGTGTTTTTTTTTAGCTGAATCCAATGAAAATCTGCAATCTGACTTTTTCATAAATTAGAAGTAAAAAACTAAAAATAAAACACTTTTGGGGAACAAAACCAACCCAAAATATCCCTTCCGGTAAGTCGATCTGATTGGTTTTCGAACTTAAAGTCATAAATGCCAGTTTACACGTTTGTACCAAATTTCCTCAAAATCAGACCATTTTTACAAGATTTATCATGCGCTCGGACACATATATATATAAATTACTTGGTAGATATATATATATATGTGTGTGTGTGTGTGTGTCTGAGAGCACAATAAATCTTGTAAAAATGGTCCGATTTTGAGGAAGTTTGGTACAAACGTGTAAAGTGGCATGTATGACTTTAAGTTCGAAAACCAGGCAGATCGACTTACCGGAAGGGATATTTTTGGTTGGTTTTGAACCCTAAAAGTGTTTTATTTTTAGTTTTTTACTTCTAATTTATGAAAAAGTCAGATTTCAGTTCTTTATATACACTATAAATATATATATACCATATACAGTTTTGAACGAATGGTGTTTTTGTGGCATCTGGGGACCTCACAACGAAAAGTTATCATGTTCCCGGGCCTAGGTCTTATCAAGAATCAAGAACTTTACTGTCACAAAAATACATTTTCCACTATACAGCACAGCTGGGAAAACAGGTGACATTGACAATATATAAAATGTATTGACCACCATGCCGACTACAGTGATAATTTCTTCAATATAGGGGAAATTCGCTAAAAAACATCAGCTCCAGAAAGCTCTGGACCTAAAATTCACTTAACCAAAATCGCAATCAAAGCATTGTTTTAAGGATTTTTCTATCCATACAAATTTAAGAACATCATAAAACATGATGAAACCTTGAAAACTTGACAAATTATTCAATACCATTATAAAAATTATTACAGGAGGGGATATTATTTCAGTAAGAAGCTATTTTAAAACGTTGTTAAGTTTTTATTTGCATTAGAAATACTTGACGCAACAGTTTAGAACAGTTAATTTCTTGTGCAAACCACCAGGTCGTTGGACATATTCAGTGATGATACAATTTATTAATTAATAGCTACAATCGGTTGTTTTAATAGTCTTATAAGCTACAGTTCAGAGGTGCAGCCATAAAAATGAAACACAATGGTTGAGTCATCCTCAAGAGAACTCAACATGACAACACAATATATAAAATACCGTGTGTCCCCAAAGTCCTACCCCTCCTATTATTTTTAAATGACTGCATATATCGAGAATATCTTACGGGAAAGTCTTATTGACCCGAAAATGAAACGTTTGATAAGTCCAAATTTTCAATCCCCTCTTTTTAAAGGTCATAATAAAAGAATATGAATGGTGCAAACTAGAGGTATCTACGATGATCCTCTACGAGGTATCTAGATGAACATGGCAGCTTATTAAATGTAAAATGTTATATCGATATTTAATAAGCTGTTATGATTTAGAGGATCATCGTAGAGACCTCTAATTTGCACCATTCATCTTCTTTTATTAAGACCTGTAAAAAGAGGTATCACTCAGTAAGGGTTGCTATTTAACATTTTTGACTCAGCCCCAAAAACCCCTATTTTGGGGGATAGGGCCAAACTTGTTCACCACTAAAAGACAAATGGCTGTGTTACTTAAACGTTCCCATCGAAATATCTTATTATTTTGAGATGTTTTTGGTGAATTTAAATGACTGCTATGCAAAAATAATGCAAAATGATGTTTTAAAATTAAAAAAATCAATTGAACACTGTTTGATAGAACAAAGCTAGAAACCCCTAACTTGTGCCATTCTTCTTCTTTTTGTACGCTCTTTAAAATGATATATCACTCTAGGCCATTGAAAAATACATACAGACAGACTAATGGAAAACTAGGCATGGGAGATCCATGTTCACATGATAAAATGTGTTGTTTTGACCAAAGGAGTAGTGCTATATACCTTTGTCTAGAGAGTTACGGGACATCCCATGTAGACCATAAAAGTCAACAATTCAAGGCATCGTGATATAATCTCTAAATAGCACATTATTAGTGAATTTACTCTGGAAAAGTGAACTATTATTAGCATGACCCGCACAGTGAGACTTAAGCTCGGAACCACCATAGAAGTTCCTAACATGACCACCTGAACACATTTTAGGGGGTCGTTACAAATTATATACATGTTTGCAATCTAGCAGTCAGATATTTGTCCAATTTACTTTAAATTTAGTAGGGACATTCCTTTCTATAATCAGTTGGACAAGTTTGTTGGGCAAAACAATCGGAAAATTCTAACCCACTCTTTAGGGGGGGAAAAATTTTCAAATTTTGAGTTTTTGGGCCTCAAAGGGTTAGAAAAGCCCCGGATGTAAAATTAGTGCATGTAAAAAGAAGGAAATTAGTGAGGTAAAAGTTTTAAGATTTGCCAAGTTATAATGTATATTGACTAAACAGAGTGCCTACTTTAAGTTTTATTAGTCTTATCCGATTTTACATTAGACAAGGAAACCAACATTCATATGTTGGTGTAGTTTATCATCGCCAGTACCCCCACACCTACTTTCAATCCTGACTGGACCTTCAATAAGACTCAATAAGAGTCTTATTGATAATTATGTATAGGACTAGCTTTAATTTGTTCTCCTCTTCTACCTCTGATAAAAGGCATACTTTTGATTCTTTTTCATTTTTTAGTTTTCTCTCTAATGATATAATTTTATTCTTCAGCTCATCTTTTTTTTCATCAAACAATTTATTTTGTAACTCCATATTTCCTTCCATTTCCTTTATTTTGTCTTCTAGCTCAAAAACACATATGGAATTTTTATTTTTTAAATTAAACAGTTCTTCTCTAAGTTCTTCATTAGTGTTCATTATAGATTTATTTATCTCTTCAGCCAAAGAGGAGGAGTTAAATTGATCCAAATTTTCCTCACAGTTCTCTACTTCACCCATTGTAGAAGTTCTACTGTTTTCATGGCAATTTGGGCAAGTCCACTTTCCCAGACTATCCTCACTCTCCATTTCTTTTATATCTGAGAGGTTCAAATTTGCACATTTGAAATGAACCCATTTACCACAAAAACCAGTGCATAGGATGGCTGAAAATCTCACATTGATTCCACATACACCACAAGGATGTTTTGCCATTTAGAAAAACTTATTCCTAACCTCCACTTAACTGCCACTTCTCCTAACCTTATAATGTGGAACATTGTTTTCCCAGCATTGCAAGTAAATAATACCCCCGAAGCAGCAAACCTGTGTACTCAGCGAATTTCCAATGCATATACATGTATCCTAGTACCACTTAAACCCACATACCAAGTTTCATAAATATACATTCATAAATAAACGATTTATGACATTTTAATTATTCTCCATAAGAATAACATGACGGCTGAGTATGCAGGTTTGCTGAAATAAGGAACACTAAAAATGGGCTTTTATACAAATATCAATATAACTCAACTAGGTAAAGCCACATGCCAAGTTCTATTAATTTATGTTCATAATTAAAGGAGATAACACGTTAATTATTCTCCATAAGAATAACATGGGGCTGAGTATGCAGGTTTGCTGCTACGGGAACTATCGGGCAAAAAATGGACTTTTGTGCAAATATCAATAGACCACAATGAAATGAAGCAATATACCAAGTTTCGTCAGGATAAGTTGATAAATAAGCGAGATATACAATTTTTCTTATCCTCCATAAGAATAACATTGGACAACGTACTGTGTTTAGCACTTTCAATATCTCAGTAACCAATTAACGTAGAGCAATGATTAAAACATCAAATTGTGCGTCTTTTTAAGCTGATTCCAATGGAAAAAATAAAATTTTACTTTTTCAAAAATTGTATGTAAAAAACTCAAAAAACCCATTTACGTTACCCAATTACCCAAAACGTTTTAACTCACTGCTTTTGATTGTTTACATTTTTTATGAGGAAATTCACTTCCCCCTTGTCAGCATGTTGCGTGCAAACTCGTTACTATTTCATTTGAGGCACCTAGATACAAAAACCATTATTCCTTAAAATTTGGATTTAACTCGGCCAAATTGACTTTTGACTGTTACTTACATTTATTTTCATTCACACTGTCCAAATGGTTTTCATCGTGCCAAACCACTGATATTTGATTAATCTGGATCCTGTTCAACCAATTCTGGATCAAATTGATTTTGCTGAATATGAATTATGTCACCATTAAACCAAAGTGATGCAACCCTATTGAATGATGTCGTCCAATCAAACCCACCAGCCCTAGGTCAAGGTGACATCAATTGACACTACGATTGACCCAGCCAGAAAACTGGATGAAAATAGCTATTTCAAATTTCCTAACTAATTATTTTCATTCCCACTGATTGACACCATTTAATTAAGATTATAATTCACTTGTGTACTTGTGTAAAAAACAACTATATGTTCCTAAAACACACTTATAATATGTATGTGTAGGCCTCTTTTAAAATGTATGAGTTGAAGTTTAATTCAAAAGGATTGAGGTAAAATATTATTTGTATTGTCTTAATGTAAGGATAGAGACTTTATTTTTCACCATCACATATTGGCATTGGACATTGCTAGAATTTTCACAATGTATTATCTGATAAACAGCTATATGTTTTCTATTAATGTTTCCCTGGCGTTAGTGGCACAACAAAGTGATCAGAATTGAGATAAGTAATAGGTTCCATTACAGAAATGGATTTATCCAGACTATCAGATCAACTTCAACAAAATTAAATTCCTAATTATTAGAATTTGTTATAAAAGTACAAAACAAGAATAGTCCAAGGTATAATGATAATTACAAAAACTATAATGAAAAGTGTGTTCATGTTTTTATGCTCACCATTGAGATCTCTTAAACCTTAATAGTTACAAGGAAGGTCAAATGAACAAAGTAGTGTATGATTATAAACTAAGAATACCCCCGACACAGCAAACCTGCGTACTCAGCGAATTTCAAATGCATATACAGGCCTATATGTGCCTCGCTACTACATAGAACCACTTACAATACACTTAGAATTTCACAAAAATACATTCATAAATAAGTGATACATAGCATTTTATTTATTCTCTATAAGAATGAAATTAGGGCGGAGTATGCAGATTTGCTGCAACAAGGAAGATAAGAAATATGTATTTTTACAATTATCAATTTAACTTGACCATGTGAAGATACATACCAAGTTTTATTAATTTAGGTTCATAACTAAGAGAGACAAAAAACTATACTTATTCTCCATATGAATAACATGGGCCGAGTATGCAGGTTTGCTGCTACGGGGAAAATCAACAAAACACTTTTTTGTGGAAATATTAATATACCACAATCAGTTGAAGCCACATACCAAGTTTCATCAATATATATTCATAAATAATCAAGATAAACAATTTTATTTGATCTCCATAAGGATAACACTGGACAACGTACTGTGTTTAGCACTTTGGAATATCTCTGCAACGGTTGGACGTTGAACAACAATTAAAACACCACAATGATTGTTTTGTAGATTTAAACTGATTGGTAAAAATAAATGTTAAATTTTGTATTAAAATTATCTAAGGAAAATCTAAAAACCTTTTTTCTATAAGATTAACATGGGAAATGTTATGATCTCGTTTTTTGACTTTGCTCTACAACCACTTAACCTAGGTTAATGATTCAAGATGCCAAATTATTTCTTTTTTTAAGCTCTATAAACTGGATATAACCAAAATTGAGTGTTTTTAAAATTTTAGAAAAAAATTATAAAAACTGATTTTTGGAAAATTTAAAACCCCTATAAAACCCCCTTCCAATAATCCGATCGATCTGGTTTTCAAACTAGAGTCATAAATGTGGCACTCTACACATTTGTGCCAAATTTCATCAAAATCGGGTGTTTCTTTCAAAAGTTATCGCGGTAACGGACACACATGGTCTCGGGCTTAAGTCTTACAATGCCACCTACGGTAATAGCTTCTTCTCTACAGGGGAAATTCGCTAAAAATGGCGCAAATAAATCGAAAATATTCCACCAAACTCGTTAGCTACGCTCAAAAAACCATTTGTGACCAAAATCAAAAATTGCTTATATCTCTCGTACTTTTCTAGATACAAATACCCCCGTCGCAGCAAACCTGCGTACTCAGGGAATTTCCAATGTATGTACATGTGTCTCATTACTACATAGAGCCACTTACCAAGTTTCACAAAAATATATTCATAAATAAGTGATATATAGCATTTTATTTATCCTCCATCAGAATAACATTAGGGCTGAGTAAGCAGGTTTGCTGCAACGATGAGGAGAAAAAATGAGTATTTTATCAATATAACTCAAACAGGTGAAGCTACATACCAAGTTTTATTCATTTAGGTTCATAACGAAGGGAGATATACAAATTTACTTATTCTCGATACCAATAACATGGGGGCCGAGTATGCAGGTTTGCTGCTACAGGGAAAATCAACAAAAAACCTTTTTGTGTGCAAATATCAATATACCTCTATTAGTTGAAGCCACATACCAAGTTTCATCAATATACATTCATAAAGAATCGATATATACAATTTTATTTATCCTCCATAAGGATAACATTGGACAACGTACTGTGTTTAGCACTTCGAATATATCTGCAACGGTTGGACGTAGAACAACAATTAAAACACCAAAATTATTGTTTTGTAGAGCTAAACTGATTGGTAAAACAAAATGTGAAGTTTTTAGTAAAATTATCTGAGGAAAATCCAATAACCTTTTTCCCATAAGATTAACATGGGAAATTTTATGGATAAGTTTTTTGACTTTTCTCTGCAACCACTTAACCAAAATGATTCAAAATACCAAATTTTTTTTATTAAGCTCTATAAGTTGGCTATAACCAAAATTAAGTGTTTTTAAAATTTTAGGGGGAAAGATTCAAAAAACTGATTTTTTGGAAAATTTAAAACCCCCATAAAACCCTCTTCCCATTGTCCAATTGATCTGGTTTTCGAACTTGAAGTCATAAATGTTACTCTAAACATTTGTGCTAAATTTCATCAAATTCGGGTAATTTATTTCAATAGTTATCGCGGTAACGGATACATATATACATAAATTTGAACAAATAGTGTTTTTGGCATCTGGAGACCTCAAAACAAAAAGTTATCATGGTCTCGGCCTTAAGTCTTACCATGCCACCTACGGTAATAGATTCTTCCCTACAGGGGAAATTTGCTAAAAACATGTCGGATAAAAGTTGTGAGAAACGTTACGTAGAATTTGAATATTTAGCTTAAAATTAAATAAAATACTCGGTTTCTGATTTAAAATCAACAAATACTCGGTTTCTGATTTAAAATGGCCAAGTCTAAAATCTGTAAAGCAAGTATAGTGTTTTTATAATTTTACGTGAAAGAATTTCTTTTCCTGATTACAAAAATACCACATATGTGATATTTTATTAATAAAATATTCCATAATTTAGCAAAAACCTCTTTTTATCAACCATATGATGGATATTTTGTAATGGCTCCAACAAAAAAGTATTAAATTTATGTTTTACAGCTGATTTACATTAAATAGCTGATTCACAGGGAAATCATCTGTAAGAAAATCATTAAGATTTAATTTTTTTCAATAACATGCTATTAGAAAAACCTTATTTTCTTACATTGTTAAACAGCTGATTTCTCCGTGAATCAGCTGTTTTATATAAATCAGCTGTAAAACATATATTTAATACTTTTATTTTGAAGCCAGTACAACATATCCATCATTTGGTTGCTAAAAAGAGGTTTTCGTTGAATTATGGACTTATTTTACAAACAAAATATCCTATAAAATATGTAGTATTTTTTGTAATGAGGAAAAGAATTTCTTTCAAATAAAAATAAAAAAACGCTATAATTGCATTACAGATTTTAGACTTGACCATTTTATATCAGAAACCGAGTACCTATTTTATTTAGTTATAAGCTAAATATTAAAACTCTACATATAATTTCACGCAACTTCGATCCGACATGTTTTTTTGAATCTAGAAAAATACGAGAGTTATAAGCAATTTTTGTTTTTGGTCAAAAATGGTTTTTTGAGCGTAGCGAACGAGTTTGGTAGAATATTTTTTATTTGTTTGTGCCATTTGATTTATTCTGAATTACGCACTACTCTGCTCATTTAACCTTCCTTGTAACTAAGGTTTACGAGATCCCATGGTGAGCATAACAAATTGAACACACTATATACACATACTTTTTGCTCAACCAAAAATAAAACATTGGAAAGGAGTTTTACTGTCTTCAACAATAATTGTAAAATAATTGCATAATTTATTTTTGGTAGCTATGTTTAGATCAATGCATTGGCTCATGTGCAGCATTTCAAGCAAAATGAAAACGACCCAAGGCTAATATTGTGCTAAAATAATTTGTTTACAACAGTATTAAAACAAATATCTGTCTAATTAATATTCAGGGATAAATTTAAATATAAATTATTCTAAATACATATCTTTGTACCTCTGATGTTTGAAAGTCACTGGCAAAACATAGCGACACAATAACACCCTGTTTGCTGTTGTTTACTTGCAATGCACACATTGGCAGTTTGACAATGTTATGTTTATTTGTGAGCCTGTCCCTCTGCACAACAATTCTGACTTTAGTGAATTTTGTTGCCAAAATTAGAATGCTTATATGTTGTTGGAAACGAGTGAGCACTGCTTTGTTTAAAGGGAATATTAGGCATTGCTCTTACTTCCACAATAAATCTGCTTCTAAAGAACGTCAAGTTAAAAATAAGTCTACAAAATGTATTCTGTATCAAGTATTCATTCAGCACATGTAATGCATTTAAATATCTTGTATTTTTCTTGGATTGTTTGTTGCTCAGCTTTGACCTGTTGCTTTAGATTGTTGTGACACATGGTGTGCATACTCCCATAAGGAGTATTTCGAAGCTATTCTTTTCTCATAGTAAAGCACTCATTTTTGCCACTGAACTGTCCCACATTGCGAATTCAGTCTGTCCACTGTCAGCTGTTTGTAGAGTGACGATAAAGTAGGCAGCAAAAAGCCCTTCTCTTCCCCCCCTCCCCCGTCTTCCTTCCATTAACGTGGTAGCATCAACAAGCTCATTGAATTGTGCTAAGCATCATGCTTTAGTTAGTTTAAATAGTTCAAATTAGAATGATGGACTAGATAAATAAATAAGGGGGAGACCATCAGCGGCCTTCGCCATGACTCAAACCTGTGTCAAAAAATAGTTTTATACGCGGCGGTCTTTAATGACTGACCGGCCGTTTCATGCAGGTTAAAGACCACGTTTCAAACTTAGTAGTTAATTAATCATCCAGGAAATGTTTTAGTGGTAACAAGTCAAATTCACTATCAACTCTAGTTTCAGTATGCACAATTAGTTAGATTCACATATTCTCAATTATCTGGCAGTTCTCACTAGTATTAGCTTTTGGAAGGTGGTATTAGGTTTAGAGTAGTCTCAGTTATGTTTAAATGTGAAATAAAAGCTGGATGGAGCAGCTTTCTGGTCTGGGTAAAGGTCACCGGTCACTGTCCTCTGGACCCCAGTGGCGTTTCCACCATAAGGTGATCATTCAACCACCAAGTATTTGTTCATACAACCCTCCAACCACAACTATTTGGTTACATACACAACCAATGATTCAACATTCACATAACAAGTTAAAATATTCAAAGAGGGTGAAAATAAATGTCAGAGAAAGTATCCAATTTAAATTAAATTTTCCCTTTTTGCAACAAATTCCAAGAAATATTAAATGTGCTGAATGTATTTCATATTTCTAAATACCACTGCCTTATTTATATGAAACCATTAAATCAATTACTTCAGAGGTTTTAATTGCATACGCCCTAATTTTATTCAATTTAAGTTTTTATATTCCGCATGGTTTATTGCCAAAGATTGCCCTAAATTGTATTCTAATTCCAGATATACAAATGTCATACATAGGGTGGCCATAAGCTGTGTTATTTCAAACTGTTAAGGCCGCCCCGTAGTTATTTATGAAATTTTTAAATTTTTGTGTGAAAATATCCCGCTTGTTGCCAAAGTCCCATTTTGATGCCAATGAATCAAATTTGGCTTCAAAACAGCTTTTCTTGCTACCATTACGGGCTCATTTTTTAAACACAACAACTAAAAAGTTTAAAATGAATGAGTGCCAATTGGTCTGGTTCATCAGGTCAGTGTTTGGAATGAGTACGTCCTGAGGCTATGATGGACCAGTCATGTGGCCTTGAAACTGTCTGCTGACTTGAGTGGATTTCACTGAAGCGCTACATTTGACCAAAATAAGCCGGGGCAAACAACTGTCATTTCTGCTGGAATCCCCAGTTGGGTTATATGTGTAAAATTACTTTGGCATATTTTTTACTCTAATATCCCAAGGACAAAACAACTCTTTTATTATTT
This sequence comes from Allygus modestus, assembly GCA_963675035.1. Classification (NCBI taxonomy): domain Eukaryota; kingdom Metazoa; phylum Arthropoda; class Insecta; order Hemiptera; family Cicadellidae; genus Allygus; species Allygus modestus. The sequence goes on along the minus strand of OY776111.1, from coordinate 235,988,225 downwards.
CCTGATTTCCTAATATTTCCTACTACCCAAAACATTATTTTTATATAAAGATTTTGTAGAAATAAGTAACATAATTGAGATGACTTTAAGAAACTATCAAGAAACTTTAAGCTAGGCCTAACAAATTGTACTCATTGGAATTTTGTCCTTTATTAAAAACAATACTTTTACTCTAAGACCATAGACTTTACAAATACAGGTGTTTAGTCAATGCTATGCTAAATGCTAAATACCCTCGTCGCAGCAAACCTGCATACTCAGCAAACTTCCAATGCATGCATATGTTTCTCACTACTACATAAAGCCACATACCAAGTTTCATAAAAATACATGAATAAATAAGTGATCTATAGAATTTTATTCATTCTCCATCAGAATAACATTGGGGCTGAGTATGCAGGTTTGCTGCAAAAAGAAAGAGAAGATATATGTTTTTGTGCAATTATGAATATAACTCAACCAGGTCAAGCTAAATACTAAGTTTTATTAATTTCTGTTCATAATTAACCCTCTAAATGTCAATCGACTGATTTCAGTCGACTTTTTTTGACGCTCGAGTGTTAATCGACTGATTTCAGTCGACTTTGCAGACATCCAGTTTAGCGTGTATATCTCGTTGACGATCGGTCGTTTTGAATCATCCATTATACCAAAGTGATCGGTAACGTCTGGGCTTCATGGCAAGTAATAATGTTCGCCCTTTTGCGAACTAATACTTTTGCAGCTGTTTTTAATCAGCTGTTTAGTTATGTTTTCAATAGGAATGCTGTAATGTGAGGTTACGTTGTTGTGTATTATATATATGTATATATATATATATATATATATATATATATACACATATGTATATATGTATATTTTCTTTTTCCTTATTAAATTTTGAACAAAATGTATATCTTGGATTTTTGATTATGGCTGTCTAAATATATTGTACGGGTCTCGTAACATAAAAAATAAGTTTTGTTTTTTGGGTTGTCTAGATTTGAACCCAAGCCGACTGTTATACCATACATTTAGGCCAACAAATTTTATATTAAAAGATAGCCCATTTTCTGCTCTCTAAGAAAATGTATATTTGTTTACCAATACAGTGGAGTCTCACAAACTCGACATAATGTGGACTAAGACCCTGTCGAGTTTGTGGAATGTCGAGTTATCCAGAATTACATTGGGAGGGGAGGAAAACACATTATTTAGCTGTAAATTGTATACTGTATTAGATTTTACTTGAACACATTATAGTGTAATGTATAATGATACTGTATTACAAACTTCAGAAAAATATAAACATTAGATAAATACTTAAAAATTGAGAATTAATAACTAATTGTCCTCGTTTCCAAAATATATAGTCTTGTAATACATGTACTGTATAGTAAATGAGTTGTCGAGTTTCCCAGAGTGTCGAGTTATCGGGAGTCGAGTTTGTGAGACTCTACTGTATATCAAAATTTTATTTTTTTATAGCATTTTATATAAAATTCTGCAAAAGTTAAAAAAATGGCGTAAACTTTCAGGTTTTGTGATGCGACACCGAGAGGGTTAAGGGAGATATAAAACTTTACTTATCTTAATATATTAAAGTCAATGTTTGCCCATTCATATTTCATGTGCTGCCATACCGTTCTTCCGATTGCTTTGAAATTTTGCATAGTAACACAGGTTAACCCTGGGAAGGTTATAGGTCATTAACCGAAGCCCTAGGACATTAGGGCTGTGCCCCACTGGACTTCAAAGTTTCAAAGTTAATCTTGTGGAAGAAAGATTTCTTTTGATTTCATCAGATGATATCTATAACTTAAAATATTGTAAACAGCTGTTTATCATTATGGAAATAAAAAACCTAAATGAATGGCAACTCTCATAATGGAAATAAAAAAAACTACTTGAATGGCAACTCAAACTCTTTTTTTCGATAGGCGAGTGAGCGTAGCGAACTAGCTCATCCGGGAGGCGAGTGAGCTAAGCGAACGAGCTCATATTGAAAATGAATGAGTATTTGACATAAAACAAATTCAATGCCTCTTCTGTGGCAGCAACGCGCCGGGTACCAGCTAGTTCTCCATAAGAATAACATTAGGGCTGAGTATGCAGGTTTGCTGCTACGGGGATAACCAACAAAAAATCGGTTTTTTGTGCAAATATCAATATACCAGTACTACATGAAGCCACATCCCAAGTTTCATCAATATACATTCATAAAGAATCGAGATATAAAATTTTATTTATTCTCCATAAGGATAACATTGGACAATGTACTGTGTTTAGCACTTTGAAAATCTCTGCAACAGTTGGATGTAGAATCACAATTTAAACACCAAAATGATTATTTTGTGGAGCTGAACTGATTGGTAAAAGCAAATGTGAAGTTTACATTAAAATGAACTGAGGAAAAGCCAAAAACCTTTTTCCCATAAGATTAACATGAGAGATTTTATGAGTAGGTTTTTTTTTTGATTTTCTCCATAACCACTTAACCAATTTTAATAATTCAAAATACTATATTTTTTAAGCTCTATAACATGGTTAAAACCAAAATTATTTTTTTTTAATTCTAGGGTAAAATATGCAAAAAACTGATTTTTGGAAAATTAAAAACCCCATAAACCCCCTTCCTATGGTCCGATTTTTCTGGTTTTCGAACTTAAAGTCATTGATGTCACACACAACACACTTGATGCCACTTTACACATTTGAGCAAAATTTCATCGAAATCGGACGTTTTAGCGAATTTCCCCTATAGAAGCTATTACAGTAAAACCTCGATCAACCGTCACTCTTTAAACCGTCACTCTCTGTTATCCGTCGTCTGTCTATGAGAATATTACTATTTATTAGACTCAGGATTTGCGCCGTACGGCTTCGTCTGAGCGTCTGTATGAGCTATATTATTTAAAACAACATAAATATGTATGTAGTGGGAAGTATTATCCTTTTGTACACAGTTTATTTTCATTTCTCTGCCAAACATTTTAAAATTTAGTTACTGAACACGTTTATAATATGATGTTTCTATTATTCTTCTATTCATTTATTCTTCACAGTCCCGGTCCCAAAGGTGACGGTTAATAGAGGTTCCACTGTACTGTAGTCAACATGGTAAGACCTAGGCCCGGGACCATGATAACTTCGTTTTGAGGTCCCCAGATGCCAAAAACACCATTCGTTCAAAACTATATATGTATATATATATATATATATATATATATATATATATATATAAACATGTGACCGTGAGCACGATAACTCTCGTAAAAATAATCCGATTTTGACGAAATTTTGTATAAACGTGTAAAGCCGCATTTATGACTTAAGATTGAAAACCAGACAGATCTACTTAACCGAAGAAGTATTTTGGGGGGGTTTTGTACTCCAAAAATGTTTTTTTTGAGTTTTTTACATATTTTTTTTTAAGTTACATTTTAGTTTTTCATTGGAATCAGCTTAAAAAGAAGCATGATTTGGTTTTTTGATAATTTCTCTACGTCAATTGGTTACAGAGATATTGAAAGTGCTAAACACAGTACGTTGTCCAATGTTATTCTTATGGAGAATAAGAAAAATTGTATATCTCGCTTATTTATCAACTTATCTTGATGAAACTTGGTATATTGCTTCATATCGTTGTGGTCTATTGATATTTCCATAAAAAACAATATTTTTTGCCGATAGTTCCTATAGCAGCAAACCTGCGTACACAGCCCCCATGTTTTTCTTATGGAGAATAAGTACAATGTTATCTCCGTTAACTATGAACATAAATTAATAAAACTTGGTATGTGGCTTTACCTATTTGAGTTATATAAATATTTGTGTAAAACCCATTTTTGTGTTCCTTGATTCAGCAAACCTACATACTCAGCCGCCATGTTATTCTCATGGAGAATAATTAAAATGTCATAAATAGTTTATTTATGAATGTATATTGATGAAACTTGGTATGTGGCTTTATGTGGTATTAAGATACATATATATGCATTGGAAATTCGCTGAGTATGCAGGTTTGCTGCTACGGGGGTATTTTACTCAAGTTATCGCATTCACATTTCCCTATAGAGGAAATTCGCTAAAAGAATCAATTTTTTGTACAAATATCAATATACCAGTACTACGTGAAGACACATACCAAGTTTCATCAATATACATTCATAAGTAATCGAGATACCAAATTTTATTTATTCTCCATAAGGATAACATTGGAGAACATACTGTGTTTAGCACTTTGAATATCTCTGCAACGGTTAGACGTAGAATTACAATCTAAACACCAAAATGATTGTTTTGTAGAGCTGAACTGATTGGTAAATGTGAAGTTTACATTAAAATTAACTGAGGAAAAGCCAAAAACCTTTTTTCTTATAAGATTAACATGGGAGATTTTATGAGCAGGTTTTTTGGATTTTCTCCGCAACCACTTGACCTGGGTTAATAAATCAAAATACTATAGTATTTGTTTTTTTTAAGCTCTATAAAATGGTCAAAGCAAAAGTTGAGTGTTTTTTTTTTTTTATTTTAGGGTGAAAAATGCAAAAAACTGATTTTTGGAAAATTTAAAACCTCCATAAACCCCTTTTTCTCATGATTCGATTTTTCTGGTTTTCGAACTTAAGTCATGAATGTCACTTTACACATTTGAGCCAAATTTCATCGAAATTGGACGTTTTTTACTCAAGTTATCCCATTCACAGACACACATATATACCTATATACATATGTAATATATATATATATATATATATATATATATATATATATATATATATATATTTGAACGAATAGTGTTTTTGGCATCTGGGGACCTCAATACAAAATGTTATCATGGCCTCGGGCTTAAGTCTTTCCACGAGACCTACGGTAATAGCTTCTTCCCTATAGGGGAATTTCGCTAAAACAAAAATTGCAAGAAGCTTTGTATAAAGGCATATCATACTAATATTATAAAGCTGAAAGTTTGTATGATAATGAATATTTTATTGTCATCAACATAATACATGTTACAAACAACGTCAAGTTATTCAATTCTTCTAAAAATAATAAAATTACAATATCACAGTACTTTGAAGCTCTAAAAATTCAGCAACAGAATAAAATGAGGTTGAAAGTAGCCATTCAAACAGTCTTTTCTTAAATGAATTAAATAGAATGTCAAGAGCAGATTTTGGTAATTTGTTGTACAGTTTCAGTAAGTATTGTTACAGTAATTCCTATAATGACTGGCTGGGCTGAGTTTTGGACATTCTTCAATAAGGTACATCAATTTTTGACTGATTTCGTGTGGAGTAGGAGTGAACATTATTTCTTGAATTAAAACTACTCAAATTTTTAAAGAAATATAAAATTAAATCAAAAATGTATAAGCTGTAGACAGTCAGACTCTTTAGATCTTTAAAGAGAGGTTTGCAGTGACCTTTCCATGATGAGTTTGTGAGTACTCTAATAAATTATTTCTGAATCAAAAAGATATTGTGCGTTTTAAAGGGGACGATTCATAACGTCAAGGTGCATAAAGTAAAGTAGCTATTTTTTACAGTTTTGTTATGTAGCGATTTCAAATCGTAAAGTTTCAAAACGTCCAGTTCATAATTATAAAGTGTTAAATATATAGTATTTCACAAAGTAAAGTTTCATAACGTAAAGTTATCAATTAATATAGTTTAATTTAAAATGTGTTTCAAAACGTAAAGTTTCATAACGTAAAGTAGCTATTATAATTTAAATAAAATATTGAGTGTTTCACAAAGTAAAGTACTATAACGTCCAGTATTTAAATTTTAGTTCTATTCGGAGATAGAGTTGCATAAGGTAAAGTTTCAAAACATAAAGTTTGTATTTTTAAAAACCACCTGTTTCAAAACGTAAAGTTTCATAACGTCCAGTTAACAAACTCACTCCAGTTCGATCCAATTTCAGTACACGGGAATGTTCCAAAAAGTCGAGTTTTAAAACATTGAATTTAATTTAGTAGACTATTTCATAACGTAAAGTGACACAAGGTAAAGTACAGTCCGCTCCAGACATTGTACTGCGTGTTGCCTTCCACAAGTTGCAGGCGGTCCTGAGCACGTTAAAATTGTTGCGTGTTGCCTTCCACAAGTTGCAGGCGGTCCCGAGCACGTGGAGATCTGTCGACAGCGCTCAACGCCAGCGCGGCGACCGCGGCGTTTGTAGCCCAGTCAATAAATGTTTTGTGTCTGAACTCTTTTTGGTAAAGATGATCTTTTCTCAGTTGATAGACCATATTGAAAGACGTGTTTTCTCAAAAGTCCCCTAAAATCCGCATTGTGCTTCCCCTCCTATCCCCCCCTCAAAGCTCGAAATCGTAGACTTTAATGTTATCGAGTATAACTTTTTAACAAAACGTTGTTTAGGGTTAACTCTTTTTAGTTCTTTTTGTCGATAAATGTGCTATCATTTTTATACAGATACTGTTGACGATAAATTAACTAAATAAATAAAAAAAGTTATTTTTGTTGTTTCAAATTTAGGTTTTTGATGTTTATTTTGGTTATACGTATAATAAATGAAAAACACTTCCTCTAAAACCATTTGCACACACATTTATATATGAATATTAATGTTTTTAAGAAGTGAGGAACATGCGTAACTGTTAACTACGGTTTGTTTGGAGCGCGAGGGCGGCAGAGCCTGGGCTAGCGCGAAAGATACATTATCTACTTGTTTTAAATCCCTTATGTTTAATCATTTCTACACTTACAAAATGTAGTGGTGTTTTATAGTTTATTATTGTTATACCAGCCTATAATAATATGATAAAGTAGATTTACTTTATTATTAATGTGTAATGTAATAAAACTCCAAATACGATATGTTCAATGATTTGAATGCGATATTATTTAATCGATCCACTTCAATTTTAAACATTGTATAGTTAATATAAAATTTTTTAATACCAGTTTTACTTTGTGGTATAAATCAGCCCTTGGGCCTTTTCATTATCCACCAACTATTGACCCACCGTGTCCCGGACTGGCTGAACCGGCAGCTGTCGTAAATTATAAGTTTCATATTTGTTTTCTGCAACTCTTATTTAAAAAAGCTTCAAGGAACTCCCATCCCCCACAGACATTATGCACATTGATGACATAATATGTAAATATATATATATATATATATATATATATATATATATGTATTATATTATTATAATAATATTATAATATTATAAATGTATTATATTATGTACATAATATTATATATGTGAAAAATGCCAGTGTTTAATCGAAGTAAGCATAATACAGTTCGGGTAACAATGCTCGGCATCTGGTTACCGTCTGATCTGGAATGACGTTTCGCCTTTATTTGGCTTGGTACCGTTAGTGTTTCAGTCTACTTTTCTCAACAGAAAGCAAAAATCACTTATTTCATTTTAAAACTATTTTTTGTTGTTTTTTTAATGTATACTTTTATTAACGAGAAATTTCAGTAGTTTATCGCTTTTCCCAGGTGCCAAGCACCGTGAACAGAGCTTTACTTGACATTCAACAATTGCCAAGTTAAACCCTCTTTCCCTGTAGACTGTAATCGCTACCATTAGTTGCTGGTACTCTTTTGCTTAGTTTCGGCGGAAAACTGTGTTAGCTTTCGACTATATTTGCTGAAGTGTAAAAATTAACGCGGGCCAGCGCCCGAACAGTTTTACCCTAACCCTATCCATTAGTATATTCTGGGATAAGGTTGCATGAGCTAGCCGTTTCCTAAGCTCCAGGTACATAACGCCAGTTCCAGTATTGTTTAGGCTACCGGTATAATGTTTGATCAAGTCTATGTAGTTTATAATACCTAAGAATAAAGTCGGCAGGTGTCAAACACCATCCTTTTTTTATAAAATGTCATCACGTAAATGAAGGATGAAATACCTAAGAAAGAATTAAGCCGACAAGTATCAAGACGTAAAGCTTAATAAAATCCATAATGTCCCAGGTCAATAACTTCCTTTGTTCCTGCCCAAACTCAAACTCATTTATTTGTCTAAAAACTGATACAGTACTGAACACGTCAAACTAGTTATATTTACAAATTAATGTTAAATACTATAATTTTGGTGTTTATTCTACGTCCAACCATTGCAGAGATATTCAAAGGGCTAAACTATGGAGAATAAATAAAATGTTATATACAGTATCACTTATTTATGAATTGTTTGTATGAAACTTAGTAAGTGGCTTTATCTATTAGTGATACACATATATGTATATGCATTGGCAATTCGCTGAGTACATAGGTTTACTGCGAAGGGAATATTTTAATTTTGTTTTCGACAATCTCAGCTGTAATATCAATGTATCATAGTGTAATTGTGGCAGTGGCGTAAGTTAGGGATGGTTTTGAGAATATATTTGCTGGGGGCTCGAAAAAATCAGTATCGCAACTAGACTGTTGTCATGTATTTTATATCAGATTATTTTGGTAAACGGGGAGACCCGAACAAGAAGACGGCCTCAAATTTTGTATACCACCTAAAATTGGGGCGATAAATTCAATAAAACCATCACCATCCCTCTACGACCCCCTTTTTTATTTAGGGGGGTAAAACCCCCCTTTTTTACTTTTTTCAAATTCATTTTTTTATTTTTTATTACATCCTAAGGAACACAGAACAACTTTAAAAAATGATACTGCCTCCCTAATTATAGAATAGGGGGGTAAAACAGTTATCTGAACATCCTTACATTTGAACATTTATTAATTTTGGTGCTATAACTTTGAGAGAGGGCTTAAAATGTTTGTATTAAAATAATAAAAAATAAAAATAAAACAACTTGAAAAAAAGTAAAAAAGAGGGTTTTTACCCCCCCTAAATACAAAAGGGGGGGTCGTAGAGGGATGGCGATGGTTTAATTGAATTTATCGCCCCAAAAATAGGGGGTATACAAAATTTGAAGCCGTCTTCTTGTTCGGGTCTCCCCGACCCCCCAGACACCTATAAAAGACGTTCAGATAACTGTTTTACCTCCCTATTCTATAATTAGGGGGACAGTATCATTTTTTAAAGTAGTTCTGTGTTCCTTAGGATGTAATAACAAATAAAAAAATCAACTTGAAAAAAGTAAAAAAGGGGGGTTTTTACCCCCTAAATAAAAAAGGGGGGTCGTAGGGGGATGGCGTTGGTTTTAATGAACTTCTCGCCCCAAAAATAGGGGGTATACCAATTTTGGTTAAAAAATAATTACCAGAACCCTTCAACCCCCCAGAGCCATAGGCTTACCGTGTTGCGTACGCTCTATATTACGATCATTGTTTATAGAGCATTAAAGGCTCGTTCTAACGGGAACATTGCTGGACTATAGAGAGGTTAGGGAATGTAGTCTATGGTTATGGGGACATCTCAGATGACCCTAACGAGGTTAACATATCTAAGGAGTCTCGTCTCGTGTAAAAAAGTGTAGCCTACGTGGTTGGCCACCTTTTTGCCCCTCTGTAAACTCTGCTCCCATATCAACCAATCAAATCCCCTCATCACAAGTTACATATTTATTAGCTGAGTCACATTTAACTTTTAAAGTGTCGATTTGATTGCCACCGAGGTGGGTACATTTCATGCGGAATATCCACTGCCGGGGTGACTGAGATAACCAGCTGGGCTATTGAAAATTGAATACTGATGAACAGTTATTTTGTTTACATAACAACAATACAACAATACTAGTACAATTAGTTGACTGAACAGATAATGGAAACAACTGATGACAGATTTAGACCGAGGTCTAAATCTCTCTCTACTCCAACTGTTTGAATTTAATACAGTTCCCATAGCTGAAGGATATTCTGTCTCAAGTGTAGCTGTGACCCACTAGTATGAAGGGTTCCATAAGTCTAAATGAAATTTCAACAGGTCAAGTGGTCGACGAGTGGCTATGCAACGCAGTGGCTTTGACCTAGTGGGAGGGCGGTCTTGGAGTACCTGAAGAAAAATTACAGTCAAACCCCAGATAAGACCTCCAGATATATTAGGAAGTCTAGCGCATTATTGTTACAGAGTGTCGTCTTCAGTAACACCAATTGGCCTTTTTTTAAACCAAGCGCAGGGCCGTATTAAAGCATAGCCTACTTAGGCTCTCGCCCAGGGGCCCGCACCACACAAACCCCCATTCAAAAGCCTGATACAATCAATAAAAATGTCACCATAATAATGTTTTTAATTTGTTCATCTCCCTCGTTATTTCTTTGTTAGTTCCTGTTAGTTCCCTCATAAATACCGTTAGTTCATCAATATTAACCCTGTTAAAGCCTTAAATCAATAGGTAGCTCAACTTCACACTATGAAAAGTAGCTTACCCACAGTTAAACTACATAATTCCTATTTCTTTATGTCTATAGTTAGTTATTCGTTAGTTCCTGTTAGTTCCCTCATAAATACCGTTAGTTCATTAATATTAATGGGTTTACAGCCAAAAAATCAATGTTTGTTAGCTGACATTCCAATGTATGTAGGAGCCTACCCATATTGACGAAATATTATTTAAATTTGTTCATATCTCTCATTAGTTCTTCGTTAGTTCCTGTTAGTTCCCTCATAAATACCGATAGTTCAATAGGTAACAATAATGGTTTCACAGCCGAAAATTCAATTTTGGTTAGCTAACATTCCAGTGGATGTAGTAGCCTACCCATATTTACGAAAGATTATTGAAATTTGTTCACGTCTCTCGTTAGAACTAACAGCATTTATGATGGAACTAACGGAGAACTAACAAGATACATGAACAAACTTCAATAAACTTTCGTCAAAAAGGGTAAGCTACTACATACATTGGAATGTTGGAATGTTGGCTTGAGATTACATCCCTGTATAGAGTCTTGTTAAAAGTATGCGTCACAGCTTATTTGTAATAGTTTGTATCAATATTACAAATTATTGTGTCTCCTTGTTAAAAGTATGCATCAAATGATTTGTAATACTTTGTAGCATTAGTACCAATTAATTTGAATTCAAAGCTCCCTCTACTCCTAACACCTCAGGACCGGACCCTCGCCTGGATTAAAAAATGGCCGAACCAGCTGGGGTTATTTGTGAATGTAAAACACCGATCTATAATAACATCCAAGTTATGAAAAATATACTTATTAAATGTGCTTAGCAATTACAAAATAAAAAACATTCACCCGTCAGCTATACTGATATATTTTGTTTATATTTTGACTTGAAATTAAACAAACAAACTGACTTCTGTCGATACTTTCCATGGAAAACTCTTCCTCTGGCGGTATTCTCATTTCTATGAGGCCAGCTGGACCCATGGAGGAATCATTACCCTCGAAATCAATCATTTACACCACCTCCATGGCCGGACTATCCGAAGGCCGAACCAACGATTTTTAATTTTATGTGCAATTATAATTACGAACACGCTATTTATAAAATAATATTTTTCAGCGAGCAATTCCTGAATGCGTGGCATGCAGAGCACATGCTGCGACGCATGTGGTTGCACCCTGCGGCCACCAGTGTCTCTGCGGAAACTGCGGAGACGAAATACGGGCGCAGGCAGCTAATGGGCAACACGGCCAATGTGCCGGGCAGATGCCGTTTTTATAATAGCGGTGTTTATTAATTAGTCTCAATCGATAATATATGCGTATTAAAGGTTTTTGAGGATAGATTTTGCGTATTATTTTATATACACAACATTTGACTAAACAAAACGAATATAAATATCTAACCAGTCCTGACCATGAGGTTGTTTGAGATTTGTTTTGTTGCCCTTTCTTTGTTCCCCTTATCCGTTTAGTACCTGTTTTATCCAAGGTGCTAGAACATTTTATCTACAGTCAGGTAAGCACTTTATTTGAAGTAAATTATGTATTTAACAACTATCAATTTGGCTTTAGAAGTCCACTGTGGATGGAATTGATGCCATCCATTGTCAAAGAATCCATATGGTGTTATGGTCAAAGAAACGCCTATGAAAACAGGGATTTTGCCTGCGCAACCTTTATTGATCCGAGCAAGGCCTTTGACTGTGTCGACCATGATGTGTTGCTCCAGAAGCTGGAATTTTACGGAATCAAAAACAACGCTTTAAATATTTTTCGATCATCTATATCTATAAAAGTGGAAGTATGTATGTATATATGTATGTAGCCTATGGATTCCGAAACCGCTCGACAGATTGTAATGAAACTTTCAGGAATTATTAAGCATTATTCAAGGATGGTTTATGTGAAGTTTGGTACAAATCTGTCCAAAGGGCTCCGACCCAGAGGGCATACAAGGGTGCAGTGTCAGGTTTTAGAAATTTAGTGTTTACAAAATTAACAGCTGTAATTAAAAAATTCAAAGTTTTGGGCGCAGCAACGCGCACAGGGTAACTGCTAGTCTAAATATATAAAAGAGAAAGTATGTATATATATATATATATATATATATGTATGTAGCCTATGGACTCCGAAACCGCTCGACAGATTGAAATGAAACTTTCAGGCATTATTAAGCATTATTCAAGGATGGTTTGTGTGAAGTTTGGTGCAAATCTGTCTAAAGGGCTCCGACTCAGAGGCCATACAAGGGTACAGTGTTAGGTTTTAGAAATTTAGTGTTTACAAAATTAACAGCTCTAATTAGTAAACAACTTAATTTGGGCGCAGCAACGCGCGCCGGGAAACTGTTAGTATCTTATAAATTGAAGACAGACAGGATACTCTGGAGCAGTTTCCCCGAATAATTTGAAATTTGTTGTAATATATAAAAAAAGTCACGGTATAATCAATAATTACTATAATTTTGTCGCCCAAACAAAATACTCAAACCACGCTTATGGCCGTGATCCTGAATGGCGTTGTTTTACTGGAGGACGGGGGCCGCTGCTTCGCGGGGTCTGGTCTTGCGCTGCGAGGATGTGGAAGCCGCGCCAGGCGCCAAGCACACACACTACTTTGGTGGGTGGGGGCAAACGAAACGGCAAGCGGCAGGTGCTGGCGGTGGCTCTCCGCCGACAGCTTTTAGTTCGCCCAACGGCCGCCGCTATTGGAAATACGGTATTAGTGCATTTGAAGGCGCTGAAAATAACCCATATTCGCCTTGACTCATGCCGGCTCTTAAATACCCATTGCGGCATAGCCCTAAAGAAGTGTTAAAATTGAGAACACACCTGATTTTTTATTCTGATTTGTAAGATATGTTCATGGTAAATTGAAGATAATTTTCTCATCTGGTTTTTGCGTCATGAAGTCACCCACAAAAAAAACGAAGATTCAGATTTTTGACATTATAAGGAATAAGGATAAATAAACACACTCTATGTTCGCACTCTGTCGGTCATATTTTTGTCCAATTTACTTAAAATTTTAATTCACTGGGAATAAATACCGGAAAACGCTTGACCCCATTATGGAGTTGTATTACAAGTTGTTGACTCTTTGAGCTCAATAGGGACAAAGACGTCCCTGTGTAGTTTTTGTATAACAAAATAGAAAGCTTCAATACCCCCGTCGCAGCAAACCTGCTTACTAAGCGAATTTGCAATGCAAATATGTGGGTATCACTACTACCTAGAGCCACTTACCAAGTTTCACAAAAATACATTCATTAATAAGTGATATATAACATTTTATTTATTCTCCATAAGAATAACATTATAAATGAGTACACAGGTTTGCTGCAACAAGGAAGATAAGATATGTGTTTTTTTTGTAATTAACTCAACCAGGTGAAGCTACATACCAAGTTTTATTAATTTAGGTTCATAACTAAGGGATATATACAACTTTACTTATTCTCCCTATGAATAACATGGGGGCCGAGTATGCAGGTTTGCTGCTGCCGGGAAAAATCAACAAAAAACTTTTTTTGCTATTATCAATATACAACAACTAGTTGAAGCCACATACCAAGTTTCATCAATATACGTACATAAATAATCAAAATATAACATTTTATTTATTCTCCATAAAATATGACATTGGACAACGTACTGTGTTTAGCACTTTGAATGTCACTGCAACGGTTGAACGTAAAACAACAATTAAAACGCCAAAATGATTGTTTTGTAGAGCTAAACTGATTGGTAGAAAGAAATTTGGAGTTTTTGGTGAAATTATCTGAGGAAAATCTAAAAACCGTATTCCCATAAGATTAACATGGGGAATTTTATGGACACATTTTTTGACTTTTCTCCACGACCACTAAACCTAGCTTAATGATTCAAAATACTAAATTTTTTTAAGCTCTACAAAACGGCTATAACCAAAATCTAGTGTTTTAAAAATTTTAGGGTAAAAAGTTCAAAAAACTTATTTTTGGAAAATTTTAAACCCCCATAAAACCCCCTTCCCACAAACCGATGGATCTGGTTTTCGAACTTAAAGTCATAAATGTTACTCTCCACATTTGTGCCAAATTTCATAAAATTCGGGCACTTCTTTCAAAAGTTATCACGGTAACGGACACACACACACACACACACACACACACACACACACATATATATATATATATATAGAGAGAGAGATATAATAAACAAAAAGTAAATAAACTTTAGTACCCTGGTAAAACCATTTGAATTACACTTACTTATTTTAATTAAACAGTAAGTCAAAACTAATTTAAATTTAACTCAAAGTTTTTTAAACAAAAATACCCCCGTCGCAGAAAACCTGCGTACTCAGCGAATTTCCAATGCATATATATGTGAATCACTACTACATAGAGCTATTTACCAAGTTTCACAAAAATACATTCATAAATAAGTGATATATAGCATTTTATTTATTCTCTATTAAGAATAACATTAGGGTTGAGGAGGCAGGTTTGCTGCAACGAGGAAGATAAGTAATGTGTTTTTTTGCAATTATCAAAACAACTGAACCAGGTGAAGCTACATACCAAGTTCTCTTAATGTAGGTTTATAATTAAGGGAGATATACAACTTTACTGACTTATTCTATATATGAATAACATGGGGGCCGAGTATGCAGGTTTGCAGCTACAGGGACTATCAACAAAAAAACTTTTTTTGTGCTAATATCAATATACAACAACTAGTTGAAGCCACATACCAAGTTTCATCAATATACATTCATAAATAATCGAGATATAGAATTTTATTTATTCTCCATAAGGATAACATTGGACAACGTACTGTGTTTAGCACTTTGAATATCTCTGCAACGGTTGGACGTAGAACAATGATTAAAACACCAAAATGTTTGTTTTGTTGAGCTAAACACATTTATAAACAGAAATGTGAAGTTTTCAGTAAAACTATCTGAGAAAAATCTAAAAACCTTTTTCCCATTAGATTAACATGTGACACGTTTATTTGGATTTTCTCCGCAACCACTTAACATAGGTTAATGATTCAAAATACTAAATTATTTGTTTTTTAAGCTCTATAAAATGGCTATAACCAAAATTCAGTGTTTTTAACATTTTGGGGTCAAATTTGCAAAAAACCGATTTTTGGACAATTGTAAACCCCCATAAAACCCCCTTCCCATAGTGCGATCGACCTGGATTCCGAACTTCCGAACTCATAAATGCTACTCTCCATATTTGTGCCAAATTTCATCAAAATCGGGCGTTTCTTTCAAAAGTTATCGCGGTAACGGACACACATATATATATTATATATTTGTATATATATATATACATATATATAAATTTGAACGAATAGTGTTTTTGGCATCTGGGGACCTCAAAACGAAAAGTTATCATGGTCTCGGGCTTAAGTCTTACCATGCCACCTACGGTAATAGCTTCTTCCCTATAGGGGAAATTCCCTAAAATACGTAAATTTGTAAGCCTCCTAGAATTGTTTATGTGATGTTACAAAAAATTAATTTAGAAAAGATAGCACGTTGTCTTAGGGGAATGTTTCTTTGTAAAACACATTTTCTAATTTAGAGTTGTTTCATTAGTAATGCCATGGTCTAATTATAATTGTTACAATTCCTACTATAAAACATTACTTCCGTATGATTGGCTGGTAAATATATATGGGACTATCTGAATAGCTACAATGTTAAATGTACTACAACTTGAAAATGCATTACCCACACTTCAGTGTGCTGCAAAAACTAAACTAACTGTCGTTACAAAGTAGTATATTCGCTCCGACCAAAAAATGATATTTACATCTTGAGTCCAATATTAAGGAAAGTAGTTAGTATAGTTTTTATTATTCAAATATATTTATTCCAGATATTATATAGTAATTAAATTATAAATTTAAGCAACCGTTATGTGCACAACGGGAAGGAGGAAATGCTATATTTACTTAGAAAGCATTTTAATTTTGGTTTGCTTATACATTTGTATATATTACTTAATAATTAAAGCTATTATTAATAGAATTGTATTTATTAATCGTATCAGTAACTATAGAAACTATAAACTGTAACTGTGATCAAGACAATACTGGTACAGTATCCATGTAACTACTTTGAAGAGCTGAAGTTAGCCGCACTTTTTATGCCTTCATAATGTGAGAAACAGCAAGCGTTACATCAATGTATTGTTTGCTGCAGCCAGCCCTACGAAATTCTGAGTTCGACTGTACTTGACTTTTTGAAACTTTACGTTATGAAACAGTATATTTTTAAAATGTTTCCAAATATTTTATTATTGAATTCGATTCAACAACGGACTGGAGTGAACTATCTTTGGCGTTTACGGTTATAGCTTTACAATATGAAACTTTACTTTGTGAAACAACCATTTATTAAATTTGTTTTAAATCAAAGCTTTACGTTTTGAAACTTTACGTTATTACAACTGCTTTAGATTAAATTCAACAAAATAACACCTTTACTTTATGCCACTTTACTTTGTGCAACACTACATATTTACTAAATTATAATTCTTTCACTTTACGTTATGACACTTTACGTTTTGAAACACTTATAAATTTAATCTGTATTAAATCAGTCACTTTACCTTTTGAAACTTTACGTTTTGACAACAGCTTTTATTTCATTGTATTAAATGACAACTTTACTTTATGAAACTTTACGTTGTGAAATGCTGCTTTTAAAAAAATAGAACTTTACGTTATAAACCTTGACGTTGTGCAACGGACCCGTTTTAAATGAATTTCCATAAAAAATAAGCCAGTATCTGATAATTGATTGAAAAAATGCATGGTATGAAGTGATGACATATTTTATTGGAACCACATTTAATAATCTCTTCAACAAAAAAGCAACCCGGGAGATTGTTACGAGATTCACGTGAGGGCCCCAGTTGAGAGTCGAATCAAGAATTATCCCCAAGTACTTCACAGTTACTGTTTTTAAGTGAATTTCCTTTGGAAAGTGAACTATTAGCATGACCCGCACGGTGAAACTTAAGCCCGGGACCACCATAGAAGTTCCTAACGTGACCCCCTGAATACGTTTTGGGGGTCGTTCAAAATTTTATATATATATATATGTGTTTGCACTCTAGTGGTCGCATTTTTTGTCCGATTTACTTCAAATTTGGACGGGACCTTCCTTTCTGTAATCAGTTTGACAAGTTCATTGGGCAAAACAATCGGAAAACTTTAAACCCCTTTTTAGGGGGATTAATCTTTTAAAATTCGAGTTTTTGGGCCCAAAAAGGGTCAGAAAAGCCCCAGATGTAAAATCAAAGCATGGAAAAGGATGGGAATTAGAGAGGCGAAAGTTTTAAGCCCTCTCTCGTCATTCTAGCATAAATATTTACCGAGTTATTAAAGAAAATGTGTATCGACCAAACACAGTACGTTGTCTTACGGGGCTTTTACACTAGAAAAGCCCGTTATTCCTTTGTTAGAGTACTTTTACCTTCCCCAGCAACCTCACGTCTACTTTCAAGCCTGTCTGGACCTTCTCTTAACCTTATAATGTGCAAAATTGTATTCCCAGTTTTGCAGGTAAATGAAACCAGGAGCATCAGAACAGCCAAAAAATCAGTGTTTTCAGATTTCAATAAAAATTTGACAAATGTATGTTTTACATTGATTTTGAGTTTTAAAAGTTGTTATATGGAAATTCACTTCCCTCACGTCAGCGTGCTGCGTGCGAACTCGTTTATGAATACCAGGAGGCAGTTTTTTTTAAGTAAAAATGACTGGTTGTGTTTTTGTATCGTTTAAAAAGAAATTATTTGCATGGAACCAATTGGCTGCTTCTTCTAAAATGGATTCAGCTACCTTTTTGAGCTCAAAAACATCTGAATTCAGAGAAAATAAAAGTGTGTCATCTGCGTACATACATGTAAAGACATTTAGGTTTGCAGGTAAATCGTTAATAGAAATAAGAAAAAGTAAGGGACCAAGAATCGACCCGAAAGGGACGCCACACGTAATCTCAGCGATTCTGGACCATTCACCATTGACATAAACAGACTGACTTCGGAATTAAAGATAGCTCACAAACAAATTTAGCTCATTCCCGCCAATCCCGTAAAACTTTAATTTGTTATGTTTGTTCATGAGTTGTTTATGGCTCAATCACTTCAACTACTGAACCGATTGACCTGATATTTGGTAGGAACCTAATATCATAACAATGACATATAGACCTATTCACGTTTTAAAATTCCTGTAGGGCTTTGCCCCTGTGACCACTAGACTTCCCATGTTAATCTTATGGGCATTAACATTTACTGGATCAGATGGTAACTAAAACAGGTGTTCTGCATTTCAGATTTTGAGTTTATTTATTCGTTTATATTATTGTTTCCACTTTTGATGCATATTTAACCACGAAGGTACCTGCATCATAAAATTCCAGGAAAACACAAATTAAACCTGACACGTTTTAAAAAAGCCCGATTTAATAAAGTGGATAGAAGTCAGGAAACTTCAGTATAAATGGAAATTAGAAGGCTTCACAAGCTTTACGGCAGGCAGCAAACAGAGCCGAAGAAACTCCATAAGAACAGCAACTTCAACGTGAAGAGCAAGCTCAGCGGCAGACCAGTTTGAGAGCAACTGAAATAGCACTATGGCAGAGCAGTGATCTACAGAAACTGTTGACGAGCTATTGCTGTAAGGGCTATGCCCGGCGGTAGCAAAAGTTTACCAGAAATACATAGGGCATCTTTGAAATTGCTGCCTTGGAATACGACACGACTTTTAGTCAGTTAACATATATCTTACTAACGCTATGTAGTTAGCGCGGGCGAAGCCACAACAAGTAATAGCTAGTATTTAATATTCTACAAATAGTACAATATGTGAAAGAATTTAATGATAAAAAGAGTTTCCCAGTTATTCTTCTGGACTTTATTCTTATTTTACTTCTTCAATGTTATTTCAGCCATTTTAATTTAATTACCTTAACTTAAATCTAATGTATATATACATCCTGATTGCAATATTAAATTAAGCCAGATTATTGATAGAAAATTAATTACACAAGGTAAATAAGAAGACCAAAAACTCATTTAAAGATGAACAGCAAAATTGTTAAAATCAATCTGGAAAGAAAATTCTCATAGCTATTGTTGATAGTGAATAATATAATAGAGTGAATAATGTAGAATGGAGTGAGAAATATTTACAGACAAGTCTGCAACGTCTGACTTGCAACGAGGAAATCTTGCTAGTAATATTTACAAATTGCTGAAGAAACTATGGTGATAATATAAAGCGAGCACCATTATACTACTACTTTTTTGTAGGAGTAGGAGGAAATGCATTATGCACATCGGCAGATACTAGTAGTGTGGGACTCGCTCCCAGTAAAAACTCCCCCTCAGCACCAAAGGTCTAGCCTGAAACCCTTTGGTACATAATTAAGGCTAGGCCACTTGTCGTTAGGGACTACTCAGAAAGCTGAATATCAATCACGCCGATCCAGATCGGACTTCTTCGCCTTGAGTATGGCCTCGACCAAGCACACCACACAGTTCCAGCGTTCATCCCCATGGAGAATTGTCTCCACGACTGTACCCGGATCCAGAGGACCGACCTCAGACAACACAGAAGTTTGAAGGTTATGCCATCTATCGCATGCAAAAATGGTATGCTCTTCGGTATCGGCGACATCTGGACAGTAGTAATAGGGTATTAAAGGGCTGTCTGCCTTCCCTATTTTGTGAAGGAGTTTTCTGAAAAACCCATGAATCAGAAAAATCTAGGTAACGTAGTATCCCACCTTGCCATGCTTCCTCTCTGTCCATTTGCGGACGTTCGGAATCAGTCTTGCGGTCCATCAACCCCTGGACTTGGACTCTCAACTGGCCTGTCACTCTCAGTAAGTGTGCACGCATTCTTAGGAGGCGACGATCGCTCTGCCAGCCTCAAATCTCCAGCAGTGGATTGCTCGCGTGCCAGATTATGGACGGGGATAACCCTGACAACCATGAAAATGGCCGACTCGGAGACTATGGAATATGCAGATGCGACTCGAACTATAATCCCGCTAATCCAAACTATTTGGGACTGGAGCCTGACTTTTGATAACCAACTATAGAAAGTCATATTTTCCCCATAAAAATTTATTTAAATCATTTAATTTTGTGTATTGATATATTCTACAGAACTTAAATTCATACTTATCAATAAATTACTATGCAATACAGTACAACAATGATACAAAAATATGGTTGTACGGTTTACCTACTGCTATTAGCGAATTTCCCCTATAGGGAAGAAGCTATTACCGTAGTCGGCATGGTAAGACCTAGGCCCGGGACCATGATAACTTTTCGTTTTGAGGTCCCCAGACCCCAAAAACACCATTCGTTCGATACTGTATATATATATATATATATATATATATATATCTATATATATATATATATATATGTGTCCGTGAGCACGATAACTCTCGTAAAAATGATCCGATTTTGATGAAGTTTGGTATAAACGTGTAAAGCAACATTTATGACTTTAAGTTCGAAAACCAGCCAGATCGCTCTACCCAAAGGGGTATTTTGGGGGGGTTTTGTACCCCAAAAATGGGTTTTTCGAATTTTTCACATATAATTTTTGAAATATTCAAATTTTAGTTTTCACCATTGCTTAAAAAAACACACAATTTGGTATTTTGATAATTTCTCTACGTCAATTGGTTACCGAGATATTGAAAGTGCTAAACACAGTACGTTGTCTAATGTTATTCTTATGGAGGAAAAGAAAAATTTTATATCTCGCCTATTTATCAACGTATACTGACGAAACTTGGTATACGGCTTCATCTGGTTGTGGACCATTGATATTTGCTGAAAAAGACAATTTTTTACCCAACGCTCCCGTAGCAGCAAACCTGCGTACTCAGCCCCATGTTATTCTTATGGAGAATAAGTAACGTGTTATCTGCCTTAATTATGAAAATAAATTAATGAAATTTGGTATGTGGCTTTACCTAGATGAGTTGTATTGATATTTGTATAAAACCCCATTTTTTGTGTCCCTTGCTTCAGCAAACCTGCTTACTCAGCTGCCATGTTATTCTTATGGAGAATAATTAAAATGTCATAAATCGTTTATTTATGAATGTATATTGATGAAACTTGGTATGTGGCTTTATGTGGTATTAATATACATATATATGCATTGGAAATTCGCTGAGTACGCAGGTTTGCTGCTACGGGGGTATTTTTTCATATAGTGGTAAATATGGCAATCTAACTTAAATGACATTTTAAAACTTGAACTAAAATGTTACAGCAGACTGGACTTTTAAAGAGTCGCTTGAGGTTGTGAAATTACAGTGATGAATTGTAGATTAGGTATTTTTCTTTATTTGTATACTTTATTTTTGTTTTCTTTATTAACTCTGGCAAAAACAGTTATTTATTCTGCTAATTCTGTTATCAATTAAGTGGATTTTTGGATTAACTGAACTCTAGTATAAATATTTGAAAGAATAAAATAATGAATGACAAAATTATCAATCCCTGTCATTGGTGCTAACATGCCTCTGTATTAGTATTTTCCACCTGAAAGGGTGGTTTAAAATTATTTATAAACCATAAACATTTTATTTTAATTTGTCAAGTTTCTTCAAGAAGATACACATTGCCAATGTAATGATTTGCTCACAGAAGTTGTCTCATACGATGTTGTGTTGTGCCAGTCATGGTATATCTGTCCCCCAGTGAATAAATGTTTTCCTAACAAACATGCACATTGTTTTGATAAGAGAGGGGTGATAACGATATGGCCAATATTGGTCAATGGGTCGCCATGGGAAAACAGCAGAACCTCACACTGATTCTGATAAACTCCAGGAACTATTATTCATCTCTTTTATTAAATGATTTGATTTAGTCTAATCATTTTAATAATTACAAAAAAACATTGTGAGTATCAGTTTGTTGGATGCTTTTTCTAAACTATGACGATATAAAGCTACCCTTTCTTTTATTAAAATATTTAAAGCAGGATGATATACATTATGTTTGCTTGATTGTCTTCAATACACTATTATGGTTATATTATTGTATTATGGCTTATACACTTACATACGTTAAACCGTACCAGTAACTTTTGAGAAAACCATAGATCTGTCACACATCAACTACGTACTTGAATGAAATATCTTGGTAAGAAAATAGGTATTGAGTTTTTCAATCTAAACCTCTCCTAAGGGAATAAATTAAATAAGAATAAAGTAAAAATACATTTAAAAATATTGAAAGTTGATCATCCGGTGATCAGTTGATTAGATCTTAAAACTGAAATCAGATGAACAAGGGGGGGTCTTGGGCCCAGCTAATTGTTATTAAACCTTTCACTTAAAGTTCATTCTATAGAGATGAATTTTAACGGCATTAATTTAGACAAAACAAGTTATTGTATGACCCGATTTAGCTTTAGTGAGTTTCAGGAGAGAGTTTCCAAACTCATGAACCCTCAGCCTCGGCCGGGGGTGAAAGTGTCGGGGCACTGGGAGGAATCATCCATCACTGGATAACCCCGAGGATTCTATTATTGCAACGGGTTTCATGCATCTTTCATAATTTATGCCAACTTCCTTCAACTTCAGTACTGATCAATGTATTTATTTGGTTTGACACAATTTCATCGCATCTATTAAAAAAACACATACAATAGTAATAATTATATTATTAAGTAATATTAGTATTAATTTCATAACAAAGTATTCAAATCCACAAAAAATACATTTTATGGTGAATCTTTTTCTCAGGTAAGGTAGGCCTGGGTCATATTATATTCTATTTATGACCACTTCTATTTATGTGGGACAATTATGACCAGGGGACTCAGGAGTTATATAGGGTGTCTACCAAATTTTCAGTGTGCTATTAAAAAGTGCTAAACATAATTGGTTGACCAATGCTACTCTAATAAAATTGTATAACTCGCTTATTTATCGTCTTCGTAAAATATTGATAAAATACAAATTGATAAAACTTGGTATACAGCTTAATTTGGTTGTGATCTATTAATATTCTTATAAAATAGCCCCATAGCAGCAAACCTGCACACACATCCAGGACTACAGATACAAGGTCTGCACCTTGCTGGCTCAATAAGTGATTCCAGCCGGCTGCCGCTGTGACGTCACTGCGGGAGCTCGGGCGCACGGCGCCCTATACCTTTCCCTGTGTGAGCGCTAGTATTACAGTGTGTTAGCCTTAAATAACCAACATGTTGTACACATTTCTGCAATGTTTTTAACTAAATTACCTATAAGGGATTAATTACTGAGCAGAAATACATTTATGACAAAACTTATAATATTTAAAGGAACTAAGTCTTAAGGTCAAACAACATCACAAAGGGTTTTAATGTTATAGTTTGCGGCTTAGAATTATAACTCAAGAATAAATTTGAATACAAATTATTTTCAAGTTATATATTAGAAACTGTTCGTCTATTATTACCACAATTAGCAATTATAAATATAATATAGTTTTTAAAATTGTCAAAACCTTAAACAAAATTAACATTAAACAACAGTTTACTCCATACAGATTTATTTTTTACAAAACTTATCATATACTCTAATATGATGAGTAAAGGATGCTTGCGTGTATGTTTGCTTGCTTGCTTGTAGGCCTATAAGTTGTACTTAACTAATATCTAGATTAAAAATAAGTTATCGACAGGTCTCATCTCCAGAAAAAATATAACCATGTAAAGAAACGAATTTGAAAAGTTCAAAAAGTTAACTTTGGGCTTATGGAGTTTCAAGTAAAAACAATAAAAGCATAACAGCGGTTTACAGTCAACCAGTGAACTGTCAAGTATTAACATGTGTTTTCCTGAGATCAGTAACTAAAACCATGAAATAAAACCGTTAAAAAATACACCGTTAGCCTATATTTTATTTATTTAGCCAGCTGATTAAAATGTATACACATTTTTAAAATATATTTTTAATGTTTATATTTTTCTATATGCCTGCTAGATCCCGTGTGGTGAACCGCGGTTCATCAGCAAGTTATTTTTAACTTGTTATTTACTTATTTTTTAAACTTATTATTTGTAAATTTAAGTTTAAATTTAAATGATTAATGGCTGGTTGGAGGAATTGGTCTTACAGCTATATTACATATCACTAGCTGATTCTTTAAAACAAAACAATCGAGATCGTGATTACTGTGACTGTTCATATATTATAGTAATATTTTCTCCTGCTCCTCTTTTGCCACCCACGAATTACGCCTATGCTCTCTCTCAAGTTATGTTAACCTTTATTACTTACTCTTTGGCCAGATGTTTTGTTTACAAAATTATCCATCCTCCATTGAGGTTCACAGCAACAGCAACAGCGCTTCACTTTTTCAACACGAGACGAGAGTTCTGTACTTATTTACATCTCGTTGGCTGGTCGTTGGTTTACAGTTTCTAATGGTTTAATGTTACCCTATTGTTATTAAATCCATTGTGTGAACATTTTACTGAATTTGTATTTATTTATGTTTCTATATTAGTACTCCAATTTATTTATTGTATATAAATCTAATTTTCAATCCTAATTATGAGAATCAATACATCTACGAAAACTAAACGTTTGAACATCAAAACTATCAGCTTTCTTGTAATTTACAAACCACACGTCACTCACTGATAGATTTGTTGGAAAAACGTGGTAAATAACATTTTCAGTTTTCTTTGAATGATTCAACTACAAGTTGCTACACTACAGCCAACCATATTAACAAAAAACGCTTTAAAACTACATTATTCAACTAATACAACATAACTAGTAACAACATAATTTAATAATAGCTAATTTTTACACATAGATATCAACAAGTATAACAGCAACAAGCGAGCTAAAGCATGTGCGACAATGACATACCGCGTAAATGCTCCCACAGCTACGTCACTTTGAGGGAGGGGTAAGAGGGGGGGATTGGCGGGAGCGGGATCAGGCGGCGGCCGATCAGATCAAAGGCAAGGCGCAGCCCTTCTGTCTCTAGTCCTCATACACATCCCTATTTAACACGTTCGCTACCAACTCCAAATCTGGACTTTCAATATAGACCGACGTCATATATTTGTGACGCTCCGGTTTTCGCTACAGACCGACGTCACATATTATGTGTGACGAGTTGAGCGCTAACCACAGCCCGACGTCACGTATTTGTGACTCGAACCTATTGTTACTAAATACGCTTTGGCTGCCTGTCAGTGTATTTGATCGTCTTTTTAACTGCATATCGGGCTATAGGAATGTCTGTCACATATAAGGGTCGCTTGGTCCGAGCGTAATAGTAAAATCGCTTGGTCGCTTGGCAAAAATAGTAATGTAAAATCGTGTTCACTTGTTCTTTAGCGTATATCTTATCGACACAATTTTATATGTGTATTAACACTTTTTAGCATAATTTTCAAAGCAACAGGCCTATATGTCCATTACCATATTTTGCAGATTGATTCAAGGAGTAATGAAAATATTGTTCACTTGTCGTTTTCATCTTTTTATCATAATTGTTCATGATTATCAACACTTTTTTACTTATATTTAAAACAATATAGTTTTTCCTCTTTGAATAAACAGAAGTTTTTTAACTGAACAGTGTTTCTTTATTTTTCTTAACAATACAATTTGATAAAATATATTTTATCTTTGAGTCACATGTGTGACAGTCGGTCAACAATACAATTCATATATATTATAAAGAAGATGTGGTGTCTGTCTGTGTGTCTGATGTTCCGGGTAAACCCAAAAACTACTGAACCGTTGGGCTGAAACTTTACACAAAGGTAGATCTTGAACCCATGCAACACATAGGCCTATTCACTTCCTTAAAATCCCCTCGGGCTATGCCCCATGAACGTCCTAAGTTCCAATGTTTACATTTCAGAAGAAAGTAAACATTCAGAAACTGTAATGCGAACAGCTGAGGACACTTAGATTTGACAGCTTAAAGAGCAGAAGCAAGAACAACAGCTGTTTCAATCTAACTAAAATGCCAATTGCATTGGCTATAGAACGGGTAAAGAAAACCCCTGTGCGAAGAACGGGTACATCAGCTAGTTCATATATATTTTCATCAGTAGAACAATGCTATAGACCGACGTCACGTATATATATGACACAAAATAAAAATCCATAAAATTTTACAATTGTTATTTATAAATAAGTCAGATGTTATTAATTGGTATTTTGAACCATAATAACGGTTGAACCTTAAGTAAAAAATTTGGCTGGAGGTATGTATTTTTATTTTCGCATTAGTCTGTTCTGGAAGTATATAATTTACAGTTGGTACACTACGAACACCCACGCCACACACATACTTGATGCTCGGTAGCGAACGTATCAAACATATGACATTGTGTTAGGGAATAAGTAAAACTCTCTCTATCTCCCTTATTTATAAATATATTCTAATGAAACTTGCAAGTGCCTTCATGTGGCTTTGATATATTTACATGACAACTACTCTTATTTTGTTGTCATCCTCGTTATAGCAAACCTGCGTAATAATCTGGTCAATGTTATTGCTATGGAGGATATATAAAATGTTTTCACACATTAACTTATCAATATATTTAGATGAAAATAGTAAGCTGGTTTATGTGTTGGTGAGGTATATATAGGTATTTGTATTGGATATTTGCTGAGTACACAGGTTTGCTGGGGTATTTTATATATTAACCCTTTTACTGCCGACGTGCGCAAATTGTGCAAGAATCGCCAACGTGCACAATAAAGCACGTCTAATATTTCTAACTTATTGGCCTTAAATGTTTACTAAATGCCACGAAACTTGAGATACTCGTTGTCAAGACTATGAGGAACACAGAATACCCCCGTCGCAGCAAACCTGCGTACTCAGCGAATTTCCAATGCATATATATGGGTATCACTACTACCTAGAGCCACTTACCAAGTTTCACAAAAATACATTCATTAATAAGTGACATATAGCATTTCATTTATTCTCCATAAGAATAACATTAGCATTGAGTACGCAGGTTTGCTGTAACAAGGAAGGTAAAAAATGTGTTTTTTGCAATTATCAATATAACTCAACCAGGTGAAGCTACATACCAAGTTTTATTAATTTAGGTTCATAACTTAGGGAGATATAAAACTTTACTTATTATCCATATGAATAACATGGGGCCCGAGTATGCAGGTTTGCTGCTACCGGTAAAAATCAACAAAAACCAATTTTTTTGTGCTACTATCAATATACTACAACTAGTTGAAGCCACATACCAAGTTTCAACAATATACATACATAAATAATAGAAATATAACATTTTATTTATTCTCCATAAGAATAACATTGGACAACGTACTGTGTTTAGCACTTTGAACATCACTACAACTGTTGGGCGTAAAACAACAATTATAACGCCAAAATGATTATTTTGTAGAGCTAAACTGATTTGTAGAAAAAAATGTGGAGTTTTTAATGAAATTATCTGAGGAAAATCCAAAAACCGTATTCCCGTAAGATTAACATGGAAATTTTATGGACACATTTTTTGACTTTTCTCCACAACCACTAAACCTAGCTTAATGATTCAAAATACTAAATTGTTTGTTTTTTAAGCTCTATAAAATGGCTATAACAGTGATTTAACATTTTAGGGTAGAAAGTTCAAAAAATTGATTTTTGGAAAATTTTAAACGCCCATAAAATCCCCTTCCCATAGACCGATCGATCTGGTTTTCGAACTTAAAAGTCATAAATGTTACCCTCCACATTTGTGCCAAATTTCATCAAAATCGAGCGCTTCTTTCAAAAGTTATCGCGGTAACGGACACACACACATATATATATACATATATATAAATTTAAACGAATAGTGTTTTTGGCATCTGGGGACCTCAAAACAAAAAAGTTATCATAGTCTCGGGCTTAAGTCTTACCATGCCACCTACGGTAATAGCTTCTTCCCTATAGGGGAAATTCGCTAAAAGTACAATTTATACTCTATGACTTGTATAACCTATAAAGTTATACTCACTGACTCCCCCTACCGTCTGTGCATAGTCGACAGTTGCTCTGTGTAGTGAGTGTTGTCTGCCGTCCGTCTTTCAATTGTTGTTTATGTTTACTGGTGTTGGTTTGTTGGTTATGTTTGTGGATTTATCCGTGGTTTAGTGAGTAAAGTTTTGATGTCATTACGAAAATGGACAAGCAGAGTAGATCGCCAGGAAGTGAAAATACCATCGTAAATAGGTGTTCACCCTACCTGTTTCGGTGAGCACAGGTGTTGAAAGGTTTTTTTTAAATTTTCTAAAATATTCTAAATATTTTTGTCGTTAGTTTAATTATTTTAGTATGTTTTTAGTGTTATTTTATGTTCTTTACAACGTTTTTCAATTAAGAAGCCAAATGTACTTGGTTTTATAAAAAAAATATTGTCAATTGTATATGCAACTATGTTCAATTTTTAAAATATGAATAATTTTGAAAAAAACATCAGAATTCCTGCATTTATCAAGGTAATGGCATGAAAATTTGGGTATGTGTTTACTAATGCCTGTTTTACAACATGTATAAATAAAATTGGTGAGGTGTAAGTTTTAGAGGTAATTTTTTTAGTCCAATCTAAAATATATATATATTCTTTATTTGTATATATGTATATATATATATTTTAACTAAAAAACTATTACATACACCAAAATATATATTTTATTTGAAACAAACAACTCAATACAAATAAAACAAGACCTAACTTATAAATTTCTGATGAAAAATAAAAAAGTTACAAATTTTTTAATGTGAGCGTGAAATTTGGTCTAATTGAACCTGGCAGTCTTGGCAAGTAAATCTTAATAGTGGTCTGGCATTTTTGGTGACATCATAAAAAAAATGGTCGGCAGTAAAAGGGTTAATGTTATCTGCACAGGTTCAGAATGTCTGTAATTAAGTTCAATACATGTTTTAATCATTTCAACTTTTTTATCTTGATTGAATTATATTTGATATCTCCTATAACATTACTGAAATTTGATAACTCAGCAAAATCCCTAGTTTGGCACAGTCCTTGTGCTGCCTGATTTAAGAGCTTCTACTATATTCATAGTTGAGTTATGAAATCGCTTCCATTGATATAACCAATGAGTCCCTGTGTCTGCTGCGGCGGCGGAGTGGGGAGCCAGGACCAGGGGGAGGGTGAAGAGTGTGTCTTCTCAGTTTACAAACAAAGGAAACTGGTAATTTGCCTAATTTTCGCCAATGTCGGTCAAATTTTAGGTATTTTTTTGTCCATCTAGAACCAATTAGGGGCTGTTTTATTTAATTTTACTAAATATATATACCTAAAAGCCTATTTAATACTATAATTATACATAATTTATAGCTGCCAGAGGAATAATAAATGTAAAGAAAATGGCATAATTACTTTACTTATAATATGCTAGTATAGGGAATTTACGCTATATTATGGTATTAACATACTTTTAATGGTTCAAAATGGTATGTTTCGTGTAATATACATTTTATACTATCGATTAACATCATTACAGGGTCTTGTATCACATAAATAAACTCATATTCAGCATTTTTAATACTGACGATAATTTCCTGAGATTTACTTAAATCTTTAGTTTTTGGAAAAAAAATATGTTTAAGTTCTTTAAACATATTTGACTTTTGGTGAATTTAATAGTTTAATGAAGTGATTATTTTCTCTAAGTACAGTTATAGCCTATTTAACCCTCAAGAATAATTTTGAATAGTAAATTTCATGTGGCAAACCAAATATTAGCTATGGAACTACGCAATTAGTAAGGACGCTGTGGGACTGCATACGGTGGCGTTTTCAACATCATAAAACGTCTTTGAGTGTTGTTGATGATTTAAATTGAATACGGCATGGACTTGTAGGATTATTAATTGGATCATCAGTACTTAATTCAGTCGTTTATTTATCTACAAACCAATATGTTTGAAGTTTTAGGTTAAACACAACTGCTAATCAATTTCATACCTTGGAAATGTTTGTAATTAAAATAATTAAAGGTATAAAATGGACCAGAGGGAGGGTGAAGAGTTGTGTCTTCTCAGTTTCAAACAAAGTAAAAGGGTAAATTGGTGTTTTTCGCCAATATCGACCCAATTTTGGGTAGTGTTTTGATTTTTGGTCCATCTAGACCCAATTTTAAGTTTTTTAAGTTACAATTTACTTAATATATACACCTAATACCAATTAATACTGAAATTATACATAATTTATAGCTATATAAGGTCAATTTAGCTTAAAGAATAATAGCAAAATTAGTTTATTTATGATTTGTTAGTACAAGGAATTTACGGTACATTATGGTACTTGTATACTTTTAATGATTTAAAATTGGTATGTTTGGGTAATATACATTGTACACTATCGATCAACATCGTTAATGTCTCGTATTACATAAATAAATTCATATTCAGCAGTTTTCTATACCGACAACAATTTCCACAGATTTACTTAAATTTACCAAGTTTTCCATCTTTTACAGCTAAATGTAATATCTCGAACCTACAATATATATATATATATATATATATATATATATATATATATATTTCTCTTTAGGGTAGCTTCCCTTAGCCAATTATACCAATTTCAGGATTCCTTGCCTTTAATTTGCCTAAAAAGTGTAATAAACAGAATAAAACTGAATTTTTTAATTTTCACCTTTTGTACCCCAACACATTTTTTGCTTATAAATAGACGTTAAACATTCAAAGCTACTAAAATAATACATTTCCATAGAAATTGTCTAGAGGAATTGTCTATTATCTAGAGGAATAGACCAATTTCATAGCTTGGAAATGTTTGTAGTTAAAATAATTAAAGGTATAAACTGACACCTTAGCTGTGATTCCAGCAGAAAATCGCTAAGTATTGACTGTCAACTTTTTTCCACTTATGATAATGTCTAATACTATTTTCATATCAAACACATTTTTTACCTTGCACTGTCTAATATTAATAGGCTTTTAGTTACCTTTTGTTGTTAGTTTAGAGTAAAAATGGAAAATTTGGGTATATTTCGCCAGTAAAACAAGGAAATTGTTGACTTTTTGACCAATTATTACTATATTATTTACAAACATATACTTTTTTACCTCAATACCATTAATACTCATGGGTTTACACTTTATAGGATACAAAAATAGGCGAAATAACCATATAAATGCCTTATAAAATGTAAAAAACTGTCAAATATCGCAAATTTGTACCTCGCTGAAAATAGTTTTTATCAAAATTACGCTTAAATAAGAGGTTTCAAAGCATTTTCTGAATAGAATATGTTAATATAACTATTCTTAAATACGTTTAAATCATAAAAAGACCACTTTGGAAAGCTAGGGGATATATATAGAGTAAAACATTAGTCGCGACTTGTGGTACCTTCCGGACGCGAGGTCGCATAGGGTCAATGGGTTATTTCATTATCTTTTTTTGGTCCGTTGATATTTTTACATTTTGATATTAAAATGAAAATTACTATTCCGATTCATCAAGTTTTACGTTTAAGGGCCTTATATAACACCCGTTACGAGCGTTTTAAGTTGATAGTGTTACACTTGCATGATGGCCCGAAACGAAGCGTCAGCGACATTTTTGGCGCTAGATACTCAATAAATACCCAGTATGGGCACTGTGTTAACTTTATTATGGTTAAAAGTAGCTTTAAAATGATACCAAACACTACCATGTTGGCTTTTTTGATTTTTTTAATATGGTGTATTTCAGTGTTAATAAGCCATTTGTTAATGAAATGTCATAAAACATGTTTAAAGGTTAGGGCCTTATATAACACCCGTTACGAGCGTTTTAAGTTGATAGTGTTACACTTGCATGATGGCCCGAAACGAAGCGTCAGCGACATTTTTGGCGCTAGATACTCAATAAATACCCAGTATGGGCACTGTGTTAACTTTATTATGGTTAAAAGTAGCTTTAAAATGATACCAAACACTACCATGTTGGCTTTTTTGATTTTTTTAATATGGTGTATTTCAATGTTAATAAGCCATTTGTTAATGAAATGTCATAAAACATGTTTAAAGGTTAAATATCAGTTTTAATAGCCTTAAATACTTGTTAATGCACCATATAACACTTACATTTTTCTTATTACTAGTTATAAGTCTTAAATATTATTGATGTTTATAACCAATAAATAGTTTTTTTTTTTTTTTACTTTTTATAACTAATAAATTGTTACTTTGACTTTTTATAGCTCTTAATCAGTTATATTACTTTTTATTACCAATTAATCTTTATTATTACTCTCCATAACCAATAATTTGTTACTTTAACTATTAATAGCTAATAAATCTTTATTATTATTCAATAAATCACATGTATTACTATTTACATCTTAACTGGCACTGACCCAGAAAATTATCACGTTGACTTTTGAGATAACAAAGACCCATATTTAGGGTTTTTTTTAGAATGAAGAAAATAACAATTTCTCTGTGTACCTGAACTGAATTATACACTTTTCCCATAAAAAATCACTATAATACGAAAAAAAATTGCTAATTTAATCGCTGTAAATTTAAAACTGTGCTAAACAAAACTAGCCATTATAGTGCATAATTCCATGGTACTGTAAGGTTGCGTGACAACAATGGCGGCTATTGTTTAGTGAACACTCAAGTCCAAATGATGTCCCTATCAGCTATAAGGGTCGCCACACATCTTGACGGATGATTCGGCGCTGCTAGACATTTTGAAAACAAGATTTTTTCGACGTTGCGCTGACTATAAAGCTCACAGAAGCGCGTGTACGATTGTAAGGTTTTATAAGAGTTTAATATTATGTAAGAAAAATTAATATTCAGCACGATGTCGAAACAGTGTTGTTTTCAGAATGTCTAGTAGCGCCGATTCATCAGTCAATATCTATGGCGACCCTTATAGTTGTGTATAATCCTGTAATTTCCTGTTATACATATATTTGTTTGGTTAAAAATAGTTAAAAGATGTAGAGTAAAAGACTATTTTGCATAGTATATGTTAAGCTGAAAAGAAAAAAAAATATTAGCCGTAAAAGTTTTCATGATTTATCACAGAAAAATACAGGCACAGCTAAATTATTATTTTCAAGGAAATATTCTTCAAATAAATAACAAAACTAATAGGTCTATTAAAACTTGTTTAGATTATTCTTGAATGGTTTTGTTTTGACTTCAGTTTTCAACTCTTCTGGAAGATATATGCAATTATTATGTTTTACATAAAATTTTAAATTGTGAGAGAATCATTAAAACACTTACTTTGTTTCTAATAAAGCTATAAAACAAAACTAATAAGGTTTATGTTTTGTCAGATTACCTCCAGAACGTGGACATTTTTGTTGAAAATACCTTGTAAGAGAAAACATTATTTTACAAATTAACTGTTACTGTGACATCAATTCAACATAGCCAAAATCAAAACAATGTTTTTATATTCCCATCATGGCCACGTGCAACTCAACACATTATGCAGGTAACATACAGGCCAACAAGTCACCTTAGTGAACCAAGCCAAACAGTGGTATTGCGATGATAAGAGGTCCGGTCCTCATAGCCACAGCCAAGGTTACTTTCTACTTGCAGCTGAACAAACCCCTTGGCCTTGGCAACAATCTGCAGACTCCTTGGACCTGGACCTTGTTCACTTCATCTAGTGTGACACTAAAATGTGTTTTCAGCAGTCAATGTGTTAAAACACTTCCTTAAACATTCAGAAGACGCACCTATGTTCATGGGTGGATTTAGATAGTGATCTTTGGGGGTGCAAACATATCGGAGGGTATGAGTTATTCCATTTTAAAATTTAAACACAAAAACACAATTTAAATGGTCCGTTTGTAATTAACTTCTGATAATTTTTGTATTGATTTTTGTCTAATCAACAAAAACCCTCAAACATGACTCTTTCATGTCATTGTTGCATTGAGGTTGTTAAATGTTACATTTGATTATTATTATAATAACCAATTACCGTCAGAAAAACTGAATCTGGAAATTCTGGAAAATTATGTTTCCAAAGCAGATGGTTTGAAATCTTAATTTTATTTGAGCAGTTTTGTGGAAGTTGTTAATAAAGAAATAGGGAAGGTAAAAAAAAGGACATGACAAAACTGATACAGTAAATAAATTGATTAGTATATAAACGTTACAAGTTTTTTTTTCCTCAAACGACAGAAAAGGCAGTAGCTCTACAAGACCAACTCATATCAAATTGTTTTACTATAGACCGAATGTTATTTTTCTTGTCATTGGTTCTAAACAAGATTTATTAATAAAAATATGACGGACAATATTTTTAAATTATCTGAAAAAATAATAATCCACCTCGCACTCCCGTAAATTCACCCTTGCCTTTGTTTTGCTAAGGGCGGTAGTCAGAGTTTCATGTACAAATAATTTTCATAAGGATTAACTGACCCTCAATCCATTCCACGCTGTCATTAGCACGTTTGATTTTTATAGGTTTAAGTGCAGTCAACCTGCCGATTAATCATGCAATTGCTGGACGTAGTGGTGATAACAGATATAAAATATGATTTACAACTCCCCCTTTCATTCTTTGCTAAGTTGAATGGTTAAACCTGAAAGTATTTATTGTAGAAAAAATAAACAAATATGAAACATTAAATGTTTTGTCATACCTTGTTGAGTTTTCCAAGGGCTGATATCAAGTCAGCCCACTCACTAGTGTACTCAAAACTCTTGAGTGCCTTGTCGACTGCTGACACGTACCTGCAATGCAAATTAATTAATCAAGACTGAACAGTCACAACAGATATAATTATTAAATAAAAATTAATTATCCAAGTTAGTAAGATTCCAGTGTCTAGTATTCTAGACTGTCTAGTTATAGACTACAAACTTTACATTTATTAGATTGTTCTGAATGACACTGTAGTATCACGAGCAACTGTTCTGTACTGTGTGAAAGTGTAGGCTACTGATATATTAAGGTTGTTTATACCGGATTTTGAGGGTAAAAATATAGCTCCGGGGAATTTAAACGCAAAAAAAATCTATTTTTTTAAATTTTTTCACAAAAATGTGTTATATAGGCCTAATGCAAATTTTTAGCTGAAATCATATTTGGGAACAAAACTGGATTTACATTTGCAACTTTATCGTCATGCAACATGACTGCCAAAGCTAAACCCTCTCTCCTTATACTCTCTAACGTCTTTATCTGTAACTCCTTTGTAAGAGACTTGTTAAATAGGCTCTGCAGTTAATTCAATTTAAAATCTAAAATTTGTAATATTTTATGCACTATAGTTTCTATCCTTTTTGCATAGTTTTTTTGTGATTTAAAACTTAAATATAAAACCTGTTATAAAAAAATGTTCTGCTAATCTTTACATTATTTTTATATCCCCCTACATTTTGGAAAATGTAGGGATAACAATAGCAAATTTGTAGATTCTATAATTAACTTTTATGCTTAAAATTGATTAAAAAATTGTTTTATTACTTCATTTTCCAGATTTTTTGAGGACACCCCTGGACCTCCACCCCCAGATGAGGTCCTTTTCCCCACACTAACAAATGGCAACCCTAATATTCAGGAGTCTAGGCTGTTGCAGTACTGTATAATATCATTGTCATGATCTAACAGAATTGTCCCAGTTCTTCTCATGTGGCACGTTTTCAGGTATTTTACTAAAGATTGTTGTCAATAGGAGGAGATTTAGCTCATTGGGATTGATGATAGCCATTAAATGTTACTAACCTGTTTTTTATAAATCAAGTTGATTTGCATCTAATTAAACATAGGCCTATATACGAGGGTCGTCCAGAAAGTAAAGAACGAATGCGCATCGTGCGCGGCGCAGATCCCCCACTACTGCGATTACGTGCACGGCCGCTTGCCCCTTCCTTTGTCTTCAGGGTGAGGTCAGTCTCGTTGCTGTGTGATCACGCTACTTGTTTTTGCAGCGTTTTAAAATGGCGACGCTAATCGAAAATCCCGCCAAATGTGAAGTACGGAGTGTAATCCGCTGTCTGAATGCTCAAAAAGTTAAGCCCATTGAAATTTATAGGCAAATTAAAGCTGTCTATGGTGAAGATGCGATGAATGAGTCATCAGTAAGAAAGTGGTGTATCATGTTTAATAAAGCAAGGACTAACGTGCATGATGAAGATCGGAGCGGGAGGCCATCACTAGTCACGGATGAACTGAAGCAAAAAGTTAAAGAAACAATTCAGGAAAATCGGCGTTTCACTTTGATGACTTTACATGACTCTTTTCCACAAATTTCACGATCACTCCTACATGAGATAGTGACAGATCATCTTGGTTACAAGAAAGTGTGTGCTCGGTGGTGCATAAGATTTTGACGGATGACCATAAGGCGAAACACATGGGGGCAGCCCTTGAATTTTTTACTCGATATGACAAAGATGGAGACCAATTTCTTGATCGTATTGTTACGGGAGATGAAACATAGGTTTTGTATAAGACTCCAGAAAGCAAGCGTCAGTCAATGGAGTGGCATCACACAAATTTTCCCTCAAAACCCAAAAAGGAAAACCATTGTTGCAGATTCGCAAAGTCATGGCAACGGTTTTTGGGATCGAAAGGGATTAATCTATGTGGATTTCATGCTACGAGATGCAACAATAAACTCAGAATCCTACTGTGAGACTCTTCAACGACTTCGTCGCGCCATCCAAAACAAGAGCGTGGAATGCTGTCGGCTAAAGTTTTTTTCATTCACGACAATGCCCGGCCTCATGCCTTAGCACGCAAGGACTCCAAACGCGGCAGAACGCGGCAAGAACTCCAAAGTCTGAAGTGGGAAATCTTTAGTCATCCTCCCTACAGCCCTGACATAGCACCTAGTGATTTTCATCTGTTTCCAAAGTTGAAGGAATTTTTGGGTGGAAAACAGTTTGGAAATGACGATGAACTTAAAGAAGCAGTGATAATATGGCTCAAATCTTTCGCGGCTGATGAGTATAACATCGGAATAGAGAAACTGGTCCCACGTACAACAAGTGTCTCAACAACAATGGGGATTCCGTAGAAAAGTAGAATAAGGTACTGTGGCTGTGTAAATAAAGTTTGGTGTTGATATCTTTTGTTTTTATTTAACCATGCTAAAATGTTCTTTACTTTCTGGACGACCCTCATAACATTTACACCAATGACAAATTAATCAAACTTGTTACTGTACTTTCTTTAAGATACATGTACTATACATGCAACACTGAAAAGGTTCTTTTAACCAACAATTAAAAAAATTGTATTTTTAGCGAATTTCCCCTATAGGGAAGAAGCTATTACCGTAGTCGGCATGGTAAGACCTAGGTCCGGGACCATGATAACGATTCGTTTTGAGGTCCCCAGACCCCAAAAACACCATTCGTTTGAAACTGTATATATATACATGTGTCCGTGGGTGCGATAACTCTCGTAAAAATGGTTCGATTTTGATAAAATTTGGTACAAAAGTGTAAAGCATTATGTATGACTTTAAGTTCGAAAACCAGACAGATCGACCCATCCAAAAATGGGTTTTTTGAAGCTTTTACATTTAATATTAAAAAAGTCAAATTTTAGTATTCATCATTGGATACAGCTTAAAAAAACACACAATTTGGTGTGTTGATCATTTCTCTACGTTAATTGGTTACAGAGATATTGAAAGTGCTAAACACAGAACGTTGTTCAATGCTATTCTTATGGAGAATAAGAAAAAAATTATAGCTCGCTTATTTGTGAACATATACTAACAAAATTTGGTGTACGGCTTCATCTGGTTGTGGTCTATTGTTATTTGCACAAAAAACACAATTTTTACCGATAATTCCTGTAGCAGCAAACCTGCGTCCTCAGCCCCCATGTTATTCTTATGGAGAATAAGTAAAATGTAATGTATCCCTTAACTATGAAAACAAATTAATAAAATTTGGTATGTTAGTTAACCTAGTTGAGTTCTATTGATATTTGCATAAAAACCAATTTTTTTTTGTTCCTTGTTGCAGCAAACCTGCGTACTCATCCCCCATGTTCTTTTTATGGAGAATAATCAAAATGGTATATATCGCTTATTTATGAATTTATATTGATGAAACTTGGTATGTGGCTTCACCTAGTTGAGTAATACAGTAGAACCTCGATAACACGACTCTCAAGGGGATCTCTAAAATAGTCTTCTTATCGAGGTGCACTTGTAATTGAGGGTCGTGCTATCAAGGTTGTTTTCACAATGAGACGTGCTATCGAGGTCACAGACTTTTTGCTATACCAAGCACATTTTTTATAAAACGTTTCAAATTTTGTTTAAAGCAGAAAATTACCGTATAAATCAGTCATAAATAAAAGAATACACGTACAAGTAAAACAAACTTCTTTATGATTGCCATATAACAATACAATTACAGTAATTAAAACAAGTATTAAAATTGATTGAAAAATAATAGGCCTAGTAAAGTTTATAATTAGGCTGTAATATTCATTTTAGAAAATTAATGTTACCGTAAATTGTTCATTGTAGGCTTGCTACTGTGATAATTTTCTTATTCAATAAAATACTATGCAGAACTTAGGGCAGTAGGAAAAAAAATCAACCCACTCAGTTAACTAAAGTATAGAGTTAATTAGCTCAAAATACAGTACCTTAACCTATTGTGAAATACTGATTTGACCCGTGATAGATAAGGAAAGGCCGGTAGGGGAGGGGGGATCGGGAAGCAGGGGTTTTCCGGTTGAGACCTGAGCCCAAGACGTTGTTGTTTACTTCAAAACATCCGATCTAACCGTGGGAACTATGCGTGAGAAAGATTGAGTCGTGCTATAAAGGTTCCGTGAGGCAAAACGGCGCGCTATTGAGGTTAGAGTCGTGAAATAAAGGTTCACTTACCCAAAAAAGCGTGTTATTGAGGTGGGAGTCGTGCTATAGAGGTTCAGTTATTTAAAAAGACGCGCTATAGAGGTTTATTTATTAGTAATATGAAATGAGAAAAAGACGTGCTATCGAGGTATTTATTTGAAAATGAGTCGTGTTATAGAGGTATTTATAACATTGAGTGTTATGGGAGATTCACGGGGATTAGAAAATCAGACTCATTATCGAGGTTTTCGTCTTATCGAGGGTCGCCTTAGCGAGTTTCTACTGTATTGATATTTACATGAAACCCCATATTTGTTGTTCCTTGTTGCAGCAAACCTGTGTACTCATTCCCAATGTTATTCTTATGGAGGAATTTGATATATCGCTTATTTGTGAATATATTTTTATGAATCTTGCTATGCGGTTTTATGTGGTATTAAGACATATATTTTGAATTGGAAATTCGCTGAGTACGCAGGTTTGCTGCGACGGGGGTATTTAATTTTGTAGGATTCTAAATATAATTTTGTTTACATTCATGAATCATGCTGGGATTATTTGGTTGGGCAATCTTTATAGGCTATATAATTCTGTAATCAAAATTTTCAAGTAAAAATTGTGCGAGTTTGGCAAATTTCAGGATAATGGGAGACGGCTCAAATTAAAGGTCTTAATCCCAGGTACTCAGGGAAAAACCTGTACTTCTAAAAAGTTACCAGCAAATGAGAAATAACAAGAATCACCCCCTTAAGAAAATCATGAGGATTTAAATATCCCCGTCGCAGCAAACATGCATACTCAGCGAATTTTCAATAGAGATATAACTGTCTTAATACTACATAAAGCCACTTACCAAGTTTCAAAAAAATATATTCACAAATAAGCAATATATACAGTTTTAATTATTCCCCATAAGAATAACATTGGGGCTGAGTACGCAGGTTTGCTGCATCAAGGAACATAAAAAATGGGTTTTTACACTAATATCAATATAACTCATCTAGGTGAAGTTATATACCAGTTTTTATTCATTCATGTTCATAATTAAGGGAGACATAGCATTTAATTATTATCCATAAGAATAACATGGGGCTGAATACGCAGGTTTACTGCTGCGGGAGCCTTTAGCAACAAATTGTTTTTTTGAGCCTTTAGCAAAAATTTTTTTTGAGCAATATCAATGGACCATAACCAGATGAAGCCGTATACCAAGTTTCGTCAGTATACGTTCATTAATAAGCGAGATATAATTTTTTTATTTTCCCCCATAAGAATAACATTAGACAATGTACTGTGTTTAGCACTTTCAATATCTCAGTAACCAATTGACGTAGAGGAATGATCAAAATATCAAATTGTGTGTTTTTTTAAGCTAAATCCAATGGTAAAAACTAAAATTTGACTATTTCCAAAATTATATATGAAAAAATTCAAAAAACCTATTTTTGGGGTACAAAACCCCCCCCCAAAAATACCCCTTTCGATAGAGCGATCTGGCTGGTTTTCGAACTAAAGTCATAAATGTTGCTTTACACGTTTATACCAAATTTTATCAAAATCGGATAATTATTACGAGAGTTATCGTGCTCACGGGCACAAATATATATACAGTTTCGAACGAATGGTGTTTTTGGGGTCTGGGGACCTACAAAGAAATGTTATCATGGTCCCGGGCCTAGGTCTTACCATGCCGACTAGGGTAATAGCTATAGGGGAAATTCACTAAAATGTTTCCTTTGTTCACATTAAAACATGTGATTGAGTGTATACTTAGCTTACAAAATTATGTGTCCAAATCAGATGAGGCAGAGTATTGGAGCAAAGTATGGGGCTTTGGCCCCTTCAAGCCACTAGTCATTTGATATTTATCTTATCATAAGATAATAATTTCAGATTTGCTTTTGGAGAATTTAGAGAGCTAAAAAGTTAGATGTGCAGTGCAACACATATCTAAATTAGAAATGAGTAAAAGTGAGTTTATGTACAACAATCATATCTAATACACCTAAAGTATGAACTGAGGCATCAAAGGGTTGCAGATTGGGTTGAAATACGTAGTGAGGATGCTAATTACGGTAGAGTTTACGCAGTAGATGCCAGGTGAACTGTAACATCTAACGAGTTGCTTGGGTTGCCTGCCAAACATCCAGCTCTCACAAACATAATCAAGTTAAAACCAAGGTAATTCAAGTTTTAAGACAGTTTGTTGCCGATTACAAGTAAATAACATTTAGTAAAAATAGTTGGGTGTATAATGTAACGTGGAATACTTTTTATATACGACTTAAGTCTGGAGATTTAAACAATTATTTTGATGTTTTATAGTTATTGTAATCTTTATTGTTACAACATTTACATAAGATTCTGGTAAATCCAGTCGAAAACAGATGAGATTGTCAAGTACAAATTGCTATATACTAACAAAAGTTAGTTGTTGGTTAAAAGTTTAGTTAGTTCTTTGATCTGGACTAAATAAATTTAAATTAATATAATACTTTTTCATGGGATTAAAACAGTTATCGGTAACAACTTTTTGATTAGCATAGCAGACAATGCAATTCCACAGGATGTTATAAAACAGGTTTTATAGCATAATTATTTATACTTTGAACATATAGTAAATGTACATCAAATTGCACAGTTAGCCTTGGACTATTTCTAATGTAATTTTTCAATAGATACCTATTTAGGCCTACTTTTGATTTATTAATGTATTTATTTTAAACTTCAATATTACCATTGATTATACATCCAACGGAAGTATACATTCCATAGGATGTATAATCAATGATATTATGTATGAGGATTTTGCAAAGATTTCATCAAAATAAGTTTATTATGTACAACTTAGTTCATCTTTGCATATAATTGCTAAAGGAAAAATAGTTACTTTGTGTCTTTGCATAGGTTTCTGAAGTTACTGTCAGACCCAGAAGACGGAAACTTGGAACAAAGATCATCCATGCTCAAATGATGAATTTCATAGAGTACTATTCTTAGCTGAAAATCCATTTGGTTTTATGAGAAAAAGAAACACCACTGATGCAATATATAAATTAATTTCATCTATAACAAATGACATGGATAAAAATATCTCTTCTTCAGCAGTTTTCTTAGATGCTGCCAAGGCATTTGATAGTGTTAACCACAAGGCCTTATTAAATAAATTGATTTTTTATGGAATAAATGATAAAGCCAATTGGATAGAATCATTTTTATCTAATAGACAAGTTTATACTGAAATCAAGAGAAACGACTATCCAGTTATGTGTGAATTCAGTTCACAGTTCTCTACTGTTGATATCGGAGTGCCACAAGGAATAATACTTGGACCTTTGTTTTTCATATTATACATTGATAAATTGATTAGTGTTCAAAATGAAGGTGATATAATATTATTCGCTGATGATACAACGTTTTATAATTCAAATTTTAATAGTTATGAAGTATAAATATCTAATTATATTAAAATTTCTAACATCCTTAGTTGGTTTAATGACAATAATTTAAAAATTAATAACACAAAAACAAAATTCATAACAATTAATAAGGATCCATCAGAAATTACAAATCAATATCTAATGCCAGATAAAACTGTCATCTCATATAGTAATACTATATTGTTTCTTGGACTAACACTCTCGAGTGATTTATCATGAACAATTCATAAAGAAGACCTGTGTAAAAATATCAGCAGTGAAATAGTCATGATTAAAATACCATCAAGATTTTGCTCAATCAACGTGACTAAATTAGTGTATCATGCATTTATTCGGTCTCCGATTTTATGTGGATTTATGTTCTGGGGATTGAGCAGCAATACAAAAAAATATTTACTCTACAAAATAGAGTTATACAAACAATTTTTAAAACTCCTAAAACAGATTCATGTCGGCCTTTATTTCAAGGACACAACATTTTAACTCTAGCATTATTATATATTTCACAAATTTCCTTTTTTATACACAATAATATATCCAAATTTCAAATGAGAATGAATACTCACAGCTATAATACAAGAGCAAAGACATTAATTGACACTCCAATATGTAAAACATCTTTTTACCAAAAATGCCCAGAATATATGGCAATCAAAATTTATAATAAATTACCAGAAAAATTCTAAGAAATTAACAATCCAAACCAGTTTAAGAAAATGTTAAAAGAAGAACTTCTTTCAAAGTGTTCATATAAAATTAAGGACTTTTTCAAAACTTTATATTAATCTTAATCAGTTTATATAAATGTAATTTTAATATTTATGTAATATTAAAAAAAAAAACACAACCTTATTCATGGCAATTGGGTTGTTATGCAAAAATAAAAACATTCATAAACAGTTAGATGGGAAAGAACCTCAAAGGAGCCAGATTTGTTAATTTAACCCATTGAGGTAGTAATTTTATTCTATTTGTAGTAGCCTATAACGGGAATTGATTGGTGCTGCACTCTAGTAGCAAAATATGTAACTAATGACCGCGGGCGTCTACGGTTCTATCCGCTAGGGGCGCGGACTGACTGAAAACACTTAATATCGCCGCCAGGCCTTTGGTCGTGTTAGCTGAGTTGGCTACGTCGTGGAAACACCTTGGCCAGGTGGCGATACGATGTTCGTGGGTTTGATTCCCGCACACGACCAAAACTGACCAGTTGTGCAACTCTCAATGAGTTAACCAGTCTGTGGCAACGTTGGTGGGAGGGCCCAAGTAAAATAAATGGTGGCAGGCTTGCTTGGAAGTTGACGGGATCGGTTAATTCTTTGAGACTTGCACATGGTCAACACTGATTTTGCTAATTTTTACTTATATCTACTGTGTGTGTGCCAATGCGACTCTCTAAACTGAAAGA
Source organism: Allygus modestus (assembly GCA_963675035.1). Classification (NCBI taxonomy): domain Eukaryota; kingdom Metazoa; phylum Arthropoda; class Insecta; order Hemiptera; family Cicadellidae; genus Allygus; species Allygus modestus. The sequence goes on along the minus strand of OY776111.1, from coordinate 235,944,200 downwards.
AAACAATATTTTAATTAAAATATGCCATTAATCCATTTAAAAACACCAATTTTATACTCCAATTCACACGTTAATAAAATTACAAGTAAGGAACGAGACCTGCTCGTATGTCTACGCCAATGGGTTAAGCCTTACTTTCCCTCAAAAAGTTCTTAAAGTATAAATACCCTCGTCGCAGCAAACCTGCGTACTCAGCGAATTTCCAATGCATATATATGTGACTCACTACTACATAGAGCTACTTACCAAGTTTCACAAAAATACATCCATAAATAAGTCATAGATAGCATTTTATTTATTCTCCATAAGAATAACATTAGGGTTGAGGACGCAGGTTTGCTGCAACGAGGAAGATAAGTAATATGTTTTTTTTGCAATCATCAATATAACTGAACCAGGTGAAGCTATATACCAAGTTTTATTAATTTATGTTTATAATTAAGGGAGATATACAACTTTACTTATTCTCCATATGAATAACATGAGGGCCGAGTATGCAGGTTTGCTGCTACGGGGACTATCAACAAAAAACTTGTTTTTTGTGCTAATATCAATATACCACAACTAGTTGAAGCCACATACCAAGTTTCATCAACATACATTCAAAAATAATTGAGATATAGAATTTTATTTATTCTCCATAAGGATAACATTGGACAACGTACTGTGTTTAGCACTTTGAATATCTCTGCAAGGGTTGGACGTAGAACAACGATTAAAACACCAAAATGTGTTTTGTTGTGCTAAACACATTAATAAAAAGAAATGTGAAGTTTTTAGTAAAACTATCTGAGAAAAATCTAAAAACCTTTTCCCCATAAGATTAACATGGGACACGTTTTTTTGGATTTTCTCCGCAACCACTTAACCTAGCTTAATGATTCAAAATACTAAATTATTTGTTTTTTTAAGCTATATAAAATGGTTATAACCAAAATTGAGTGTTTTTAACATTTTGGGGTCAAATTTGCAAAAAACCGATTTTTGGAAAATTGTAAACCCCCATAAAACCCCCTTCCTATAGTGTGATCGATCTGGTTTTCGAACTTAAAGTCATAAATGCTACTCTCCACATTTGTGCCAATTTCATCAAAATCGGGTGTTTCTTTCAAAAGTTATCGCGGTAACAGACATATATATATATGTATATATATATATACACACACACACACACACACATATATATATATATATATATATATATATATATATATATATATATATATATGTTACTAAACAATTCACAGTATAGGGCTGCTATTATTATAAATATTAGAAAATTTTTATTTTATGCTCAGTTGAATTTTTATTTTCTAATATATATATATACATATAATAAACAAAAAGTAAATAAACTTGAGTACCCTGGTAAAATCATTTTAATTACACTTACACGTGTTTCGGCTCTTAGGCCATGCTCACAGTGTTAGATAATACCTAACCTTATTTTAAAACTAATCCTTATCAACAAGAATAAAGATTTTCACATGTGACTATAAATCATATGATGAATTTTTATCAGTGCAGGTTGTTAGGAGCACTTCTAATATGTATTATTTGGTCGAAAAGTGGGTTTTTTGTCTGGACTTGCATTGAGTTTAAAATGTTATCTTTGTCAATTTGATAATTTTGATATATATAAAACTCTTCTTTGATATCCATTTTGACCCTTTATTTTGGATGTCAAGAACTGTCATATTTTCTTCAATATTTTTGTAATTATGATCAGTTGTTAGTATATGGTCAGCAAATGCAGACTTTTGACTTGCCCTATTGTTTGATTTTATGGCCTGGATATGCTCATTGTATCTTTTTTTAAAGTTTCTGCCTGTCTGACCTATGTAATATTTATTGCAGTCGCTGCAGTTAATTCTATAAACTCCTGAACTTTCATAAATATTGGATGTTTCTTATCACTGGAAAACTTGTTTATGAGTTGAAATGAGTTATTCCTTGTTCTGAAGCTTATTTTATAATTTGATTTCTCAAACGTCTTTCTGATGGCTTTATTAAGTGTTGTACTATAAGGAACACACATATACTCACTTTTTGGTTCTAAAATATTTTTTTTTTCAGCTTTTTCTCTGCTTGATCTTATCATTTTGTGTCATAACCATCCGGTAAAATCCGGTAGTTTGTGGGGTCTCTGAACCAGACATCGAACAAGGCTTCGGACCGAGCGCTCTCGAGGCGGTTTTTTTTAGGGAAGCTCAAAGAAAGATCGGTCCGATGTCTTGTTCGGGGTAGTTTATGTAACGTAGTCTGCACGATGGAGTGGTCTGAGGAAAACACTTTAATGTTCATTTTCGAGTACAAAAATCGGCCAGTTTTGTGAGACTTGTCCCATCCTCTTCACTACTACAAAGTGAAAAGGAATGAAAGGGCTTGGAGAGAAGTGGATGAAATCGAGGGTAGGTGGGTGAAATAGGTAAATGGGTGAAGTGGGTGAAATCTTCACACAAGTACACGGCCGACCTGCACAACGGCAACTAAAATCGTCCCCACCGTTTTTATCCCGCTCGGTGGTTTTCACACTCAATCTGTCCGATCCAATGTCCAATGTGGGTATTGATCGGGGAGAAGTTCAAAGTGAATTTAGCTACCTTCGTGCCCTGCTCCCTGCTCGATCCGATGTCTTGTTCGGGAAAAAGTCCGGTATTGTGTGGCTGCCTTTAGAGTTATTTTTGTTTTTGACAAAACTAATATTTTCGGAATACAATTTCTGTTTACTGTTTCTAATGTTCAACACTTTTTCAGTTATACAGACTCTATCTTCGAGTACCGGTATTCAATCATTAAGGTTGTATGTAGCTATAGTTTTTTTTTATTTGTTTAATTCTCTGATATATTGAATATTATCTTCTAAAAGTGTTTGGATCAGTTAAGTTTAATACCAGTGACTCTAAAACTGAAGTTGGATGTAAACTCTTTTTGTTCGTACAAACTATGATAGACTGTCAGACGCCAAAATCTGAGGGGCGCATCATATTTCCCCCTTTTTACATATAATAGCAATATTAAACTCAAATCATTGTAACTTCAAATAAAGATGAAATCCCGATTCAATACTCTCCAACCCCCAAACCTTATCTTTCCTCATCTAGGAAGTAGTTAAAATAATCAAAGAGGGCGGTTTAAAACCATTATTTGTATCGTGTAACTTGATAGTTCAGCCTTGCAATTTCCTTGTATCGTATTGCGAGTTTTATTCTCAGTCTCAATATCAATCAGAATGTCAGAAGTTGTCACAAAATTATAGAGGTCTAAACAACTTCTCGATTTGGAATAGAGGAGAGCGGAAGTTGTGTTATATGATATATAAATTTAATGTTTAAGTATAATGAAGGTGCAACATGGTGAGTACACAACTTTCTTCCCAATAATGTCTTTCAACAACTTATAATATTTGATGAGCCAACTCAGGATTTGCTATACAATAAAATTATTCTAGGCTTACCATCAATGAAAGCAATCCAATTGTCTTATTCCAGACGTACGTTTCGCAGCACTAGGGCAGCCACTGATGATACAGCCCTAGTGCTGCGAAACGTACGTCTGGAATAAGACAATTGGATTGCTTTCATTGACGGTAAGCCTAGAATAATTTTAACATATAATACTAAATATACAAAAAAAATACAAAATCAGTTGGGTTTATATAAATTTAAAAATACTTTATTTTAGCACTACGGACTACGACCCCCATCCCTCACCCCGCGACACTTTATGAGCGTCGAACACCGCCCCCCCAAAAGCGCTGCATCTCGTACTGGAGCACGACTCGCACTGCCCTAGAGCCGGTACTAATGAAATTTGTAGACAAACACTAAAGAAAGTTTATTGAGAAAGTTCAATAATCAAGTCCTTCAGAGAGAAAATTGTGTATCAAGTTTAATGAAGGAATTTGATCGTGCACAACGAGGATCAGAGTATCAGTCCATTGCTCGTTACAGACGATTTGGAAGAGAGAACTGAGAGAACAATGTATGAAAACATGTGCTAGCCTACACTTTCAGCATCCTATGTATTAATACCCTAGGGGTTTTATCTTCAGTCATAGTTCGACACGTTTAGGTGTCAAATTAAAAGTATTTTTACGTAAATTTGCCAATATGTCTCACAATTTTAAGAAAGATTTTTTTAAGGGCATCACTCAAATACAGTAAAGGGCTGAATTTTCGGAATAGTGGCGCTATCCAACAGCGGAAGTCTAAACTATGTGTTGATTGAAAGTACGTTATCCACATTATTCTCAGATGTCATCATCTGTTTTAATATAAGATGTTTTGTTATGTTTGTTTACAACTAAAGTAACCTTTCGTTGGGTACAAACTTGCTCGGATTCGAACAACAGGACAACTAGAATTACATTAATCCTTTCCAGAAAATCCAAGATCTTGTTAAATACTCTTTCACCGTAAATTTGCTTTGGTGTTTGCCAACAAATTTCAGTAGGCTGAGCATTTAGCGCATTTCGAACCCGATAACATTGTAGATCTTGAATAACGCTGCCATTTTGAACCGCTGTAGAAACAAGACGCGTGATCGCTCAGCATCGAGACTGGGCTTATACTTTGGTGGGGAGATGAGTGGACTGCCGCACACTCAATCCCGGTAGTGGGGGAGCTGTGCTCGGCGCAGTACGCAAAAGTTTTTCACTTTCTGAATGACCCTAATATTTATAATGTAGATTTTTGTAATACGTGTAATCATCTGTGAAATGTAAACATTAGTATTGATTTATTTTCCGGTAATCAGCACATCCAATAAATCTTAAAACTGAAGATTAAAAGCTAGGAGCTTAATACATCTCGAAAAAGAGGTGAAATCTGGGGTGGAAAAGTGAAGCAATAGCTTCAATACACCGTGTAGAAAACTAGCAAATATATAATATTTTAAGTAGCAAATGTATTCAATTTTAAGTAGATCAGAGCTTTCCTTGATAACATTACCTTAACAATCCAAAATTCTCAATGAGGTCACATCAAATTTTACTTTGTTTATACGGTACATAAGAATGAATGATTTTCAAGTCGTTTGTGAAAGAAGAAAGCCAGTGTTGCAAATAAGCTAGTAACTGTCACTCACTTGCTATCTTATAATATGTTTGTCTGGCTGTGTTGTGTAATCTTAGTTCATTCTTTAACTAGAGCCCTCGTTTACTATTTTGACTTTATTAATATGGTTTGCTTGAGTCATAAAATATCTCTTCTCAAAAGATCCAACTAATATAAAACTTAGTTCATCCCAGGCCAGTAAGGCCTTTGATTGGTCTGAGTGAATAAAAACGAATGCAGGAAGTATTTACTTGCGAGTAAATACTGGTAAGTATTCATACCTCTAAGTAAAGTCGTGTGCATAAAATTTTACTTGCAAGTAAATACTCTTTTCACAGCAAGTAAACTTTACACGAGTAAATACTTTCAGCTTATTTATCTAAAATATGCACATATGTCTGTGGGTGTAATTATTTATGAATTTATATTGATGAAACTTGGTATGTGGCTTCACGTAGTATGAGTACATTGATATTTGCACAAAAAATTGATTTTTTATTGATTATACTGGTAGCAGAAAACCTGCATACTCAGCCCTAATGTTATTCTTATGGAGAGTAAGTAAAGTTTTATATCTCCCTAAATTATGAACATAAATTAATAAAACTTAGTATGTAGCTTCACCTGGTTGAGTAATATTGATAATTGCACAAAAACATATTTAGATATTTAATTATTTCATTATTTTTGAATCAATTAAAATTAGGCATTACTACCTAAAGTAATACAATACAAAATAAACATCTACTGGTTTTGTTATAAAATATACTATTATAAAAATATAGTTACAAAAAAGTATGATTTTATAATAAAGATGATTGGTAATTGGTTTATAACAGTATATTATTTTGGTTTCTGGTTAGAAAACCTAAAATTTGTAAAGGTACCGGTAATTATCTATTTTACCCTAAAAAATTAACCAGAAATTTTTATATAAAAGGGAAAAACTTTAATAACAGGATTTTTGACTATCCTAAGATAATTAGTACGTATAAGTTAAGGAAAAAGGGGTAGAAAAACCACAAATAAGCAGCGAACCTGCACACTCAGCGAATTTCCAATGCGTGCATATGTTTCTCACTACCACATAAAGCCACTTACCAAGTTTCATAAAAATACATAAATTAATAAGTGATTTATAGCATTTTATTTATTCTCCATAAGAATAACATTAGGGCTGAATACGCAGGTTTTCTGCAAGAAATATAAGAAATATGTTTTTGTGCAATTATCAATATAACTCAACCAGGTGAAGCTACATACTAAGTTGTATTAATTTATGTTCATAATTAAGGGAGATATAAAACTTTATTTATTCTCCATAAGAATAACATTAGGGCTGAGTATGCAGGTTTGCTGCTACGGGAATAATCAACAAAAAATCAATTTTTTGTACAAATATCAATGTACCAATACTACGTGAGGCCACATACCAAGTTTCATCAATATACATTCATAAATAATGGAGATATCAAATTGTATTTATTCTCCATAAGGATAACTTTGGACAACGTACTGTGTTTAGCACTTTGAATGTCTCTGCAACGGTTGGACGTAGAATCACAATTTAAACACCAAAATGATTGTTTTGTGGAGCTGAGTTGATTGGTAAAAGCAAATGTGAAGTTTACATTTAAATTAACTGAGGAAAAGCCAAAAATCTTTTTCCCATAAGATTAACATGTGAGATTTTATGAGCAGGTTTTTTTGGATTTTCTCCGCAACCACTTAACCTAGGTTAATAATTCAAAATACTATTATATTTGTTTATTAAGCTCTATAACACGGTTCAAACCAAAATTAAGTGTTTTAAAAATTGTTGGTTGAAAAATGCAAAAACTGATTATTGTAAAATTTAAAACCCCATTTCCATGGTCCGATTTTTCTGGTTTTCGAACTTAGTCATAAATGTCACTTTACATATTTGAGCCAAATTTAATCGAAATCGGACGTTTTTTACTCAAGTTATCGCATTCATGGTCACATATATAGATATATATATATCAATTTGAACGAATAGTGTTTTTGTCATCTGGGGCCTCAAAACAAAAAGTTATCATGGTCTCGGGCTTAAGTCTTACCATGAGACCTAAGGTAATAGCTTCTTCCCTACAGGTGAAATTCGCTAAAAATAAGATTTATTCGTTAAGATTCATGATGGAATTCAGAAGTTACATGAACTAAAGGATACAACACCTTGGCAGTCATCAAACAATTTCAATGATGACTACTTTTGGACAAGTCCCATTTGAAAATTGTTGTAGAATTCATATAACTAATTGTCAAACCCATTAATTAAAACTCAACGTTATTTTCCAAACAAATTATTAGCCAAAAAATCTACACTCTCAGTTTTAAAAAGCCAACGTTTCTTTGATACCAATTTTTATTAACTCATACATCTTAATGATCTAGGGCTGATTCCCCTACTGTTTCAATAACTTTTAATCTCACGTAAATGAATAAATGCAGCTATTTTTGCACGAGTGAACACAAACAGGCCTGGGTTAGTGATAACTCATTAAAATACGAGTATTTACTCTTTGGCCATGCATTTACTGGTGATTATTCACACTAGTTAGAGGTTATGCAGGAGCGGTTATAGCGGATGGGCTGCTTTTTTACATCATTAAATTTTTTTTTTAAGTAGGCTACACTATTTTGTCAAGATTTTACAAATGGAAATATGGTAGATATCAGTGGATTACAGGTGGGTTGGCTGTATTGGTTGTTGAGTAGTTTGAAAGCTGGTTGGCTGTCTGTATGTTGTCGGGTGATATGTTCTTCCCACCTCATTTCTTATAATGTACCAACAAAATCATTTCAAGTGCAGAAAAGGGTCACTTTGTTCTCCTAAATTCACGTAAAAATGTACCATCATTTTGATACGATGATCTCAAATTAACCATACTTTAGGGAATAACGGAATCGGGACTGTGTCATAAACAGACAGTTCTGAGTGCTAGTAGCGGTTTCAAAAAGTACTAAATAAATGGTATCAGGAAACTGACACATACTTTCTCCTTTTTAGCCCAACTTTAATGAATAAATTACTTTTTATTTACTAAATATATAATACAAAGCACGGTCGAATGTACAGAAAATCTTTTAAACAAGATGTTTTCAAAAATATCCACCCAAATCCCTGTTTAGGAGGCACTACAGAATCCATCGCTACTCACGTGGTTTTAAGAAGGGAAATGCCCCTATTCCCCCCTTCAGGGTTATTAAGGGGCAACATATTTTGAATTTCCTCTGTTGGTCAATGCTAACTTGACAAGCATATCAAGTCTGAACGAAATTGATCAATAAATAAGAAAGAGATAGTAATTTTTAATTCCCCATAAGAATAACATTGGACAACGTACTGCGTTTACCGCAAAATAAAAATCTAAATTTTCTCCGCAACCAGTAATTGTAGAATAGTATTTCAAGATATTAAATTATTTCGTTTTTTGAGCTCTTTTTAATGGTGAATATTAATATTTTTTAAAATTTATTTTGTTATGTAAAATCAAAAGAAAAACAATTTTTTTATGTTTTAAGCCCTATAATTTCTGAACCCGAATTTTTACAGAAATGCGGGTGGTGTCATTTTGTTGAAAAACTGAAGTTCTACAAAAGGCTAAAGTTTAATTAAAATCGTTAATGCCATTTTTGAGAAATTTTTATTTATCATGTTTTTTGGCGGTTTTTGGGGGATAATTACCCTTAAAAAATAAAAATTTAAAAAAATTAATAAAAAACCTGGAGATATCGTGGATTAGTACTTACATACCAAATTTCATACAGATCGGACCATTGGTTTGTACTCTAGCTCTGTACACATCTATACAGACAGACAGACAGACAGACAGACAGACAGACAGACAGACAGGCAGACACACAGACATCACGTAAAAACAACTTTTTTGGGTTCAGGGAACACCAAAACGAATATTTCCACTAACAACTCAAATTCAAAAATTTTGACGAAAACAATACTTTCTCCATATACTATGTATAAGGGGAGAAAGTAAAATTTAGACAAAACATTATGCTTTAGGGGTTTGAAGAGTAAGTTTATACAGAACAATTATTGCATGTTATGCAAAACAAGGCCCACCCAAAATAAAATGACTAAAACCATCCCTGGTTTTATGGGATAAGGGCTAAGGGTTTAGAACTAATAAGATACTTTTTGGAGAACCGCATTCAGGTGGTTTGTGTTGGTAGAGAGAAGTCAAATGTTACTCAGGTTAATAATATTGGATTACCACAAGGCCTTATACTTGGTCCCTTTTTATTCCTTATCATGATAAATAAATAACTGTGTGGGATCTCACATAGTTATGTATGCAGATGATGCAACTTTCATTAATTTTAACAAAGACATCGATGTTCTCAAAAACATCACTATCAGTACAATATCCCAATCATCATTCTGGTACTAACCAAATGGGTTTCTTCTAAATAAAAATAAAACACCAAATATGCATTTTAGTCAGAGGGACAGCTTACCATTAGAGTATGTTCCAAATACTAAATTTCTAGGTGTTTATATTGACTCCAAACTAACATGGGAACATCATATAAAGTACATTGGTGGTAAACTATCCAGAGTGATATATTTGTTGTGGTGTCTTATGAATTGTGTACCTGATAATCATTTATCTAATTTCTAATTTTTACTAAAAATCATCCTGGAGGCGAGTGAGCGTAGCGAACGAGCTCATCTTGAAAATGAACGAGCATTTTTGGCATAAAACAACTTCAATGACATTAGGACAGGACACAGACATGTATTACAGTAGAGTCTCACAAACTCGACTCCCGATAACTCGACACTCTGGGAAACTCGACACCTCATTTACTATACAGTACATGTATTACAAGACTATATATTTTGGAAACGAGGACAATTAGTTATTAATTCTCAATTTTCAAATATTTATCTAATTTTTATATTTTTCTTAAGTTTGTAATACAGTATCATTATACATTTATACAATAATGTGTTTAAGTAAAATATAATACAGTATACAATTTACAGCTAAAAAATGTGTTTTCCTCCCCTCCCAATGTAATTCTGGATAACTCGACATTCCACATACTCAACAGGGTCTTAGTCCACATTGTGTCGAGTTTGTGAGACTCCACTGTAATACCCTACAGCGGAAGTCTAAACTATGTGTTGATTGAAAGTACGTTATCCACATTATTCTCAGATGTCATCATCTGTTTTAATATAAGATGCTTTGTTATGTTTGTTTACAACTTAAGTAACCTTTCGTTGGGTACAAACTTGCTCGGATTCGAACAACAGGACAACTAGAATTACATTAATCCTTTCCAGAAAATCCAAGATCTTGTTAAATACTCTTTCACCGTAAATTTGCTAACTGAATATATATAGTTTGCGCTAGTTGGGCCAGCTAGTTTTTACTAAAAATAAGTTACCAAACTTTCAAAGAAGGGGATATTCATTCTTACGATAACGGTACTAGAAGTAAAAAGCACATTAATATCCCATTCCATACGTTATCAAAATCTGTTAAATCGTTATGTAGTTATTGGCCAGAAACTCTTTAATAAACTTCCATTATACCTATATGACATTCCTCTGAACATATTTGTGAGAAAATTGTACAACTGATAAGTTGAAAATCCTTTTTGTAATATAGATGATTTTACATTAATATTGAAATTAATAACTATCATAGCTTATGAATGATAAGCTCTATCTTACAATCATTAAATTTTCTACAAGTTTTGAGCTTTTGGCTTTTTAGTAAATTTCCCCTATGGGGAATAAGCTTTTATTGTACTGGTAGTCGGCATGGTAAGACCTAGGTCCGGGGCCAGGATAACTTTATGCTTTGAGGTCCCCTGAAGCAAAAACACCATTTGTTTTCAATTTTTAAATAATAGATTTACAAATTGAATATATACCGTACCTATGTCCGTATATATACAAATAAAATGTTTGTATAAATGTTCCCCTTGGACTCCTAAATTAGCTCAACCGAAGTTAATGAAACTTTGTATATAGTTATTCAGTTAACCCTAAAGGTTTAAAGCCATAGATAAAGGTAATATGGCTCTTTAGGGCTTCACTTCACTGGCCTTCAAAGTTGCATGTTACTTAAACCTTTGAACCCCAGAGGAAAAAATATTTTTTTTGTCTGTACATGAAATTTATTAATGTAAACGGAAACGAAAAAATACCGAAAGCCTATTTGCCTATTCGTATGCATTTGGGAAAAAACATATCTCCACTTTTGTTAAAGATATCATTATGATTTAAGTGTTAAATTGTTTGTATTTGTGCCCTCTATAATATGAGGGGTTTACTTAAGCCAACAACAAATTTTATTTCTGTTAAAATATAAAAAATATATTTGAAAATTTAAAAAACCTCCAACAAACTTTTTAAAGATTTTCTGCAGTCCAAACAAGGAATAATTTACGTGTGGGGAAACAACTTAATTTAATTTAAAATATTGTTCTTTATGAATAAAAAATATTATAGACCTCAGTTGGCTAGTAAACTCAAAAAGTGATGTATACAACATTCCCAATGTAATTAGCACTCACTGTCATAAATCATCAAAATTACATAGACGTGAAAAGCATTATTAACTCACTTTATAGGTTCAAATACCCCCATCGCAGCAAACCTGCGTACTCAGCGAATTTACAATGCATATATATGGGTATCACTGGTACCTAGAGCCACTTACCAAGTTTCACAAAAATGCATCCATTAATAAGTGATAGAGGCCTATAGCATTTTATTTATTCTCCTTAAGAATAACATTATAATTGAGTATGCAGGTTTACTGCAACAAGGGAGATAAATACCCCCGTAGCAGCAAACCTGCGTACTCAGCGAATTTCCAATGCATAGATATATGTATATTAATACCACATAAAGCCACATACCAAGTTTCATCAGTATACATTCATAAATAAACGATTTATGACATATTAATTATTCTCCATAAGAATAACATGGCAGCTGAGTATGCAGGTTTGCTGAAGCAAGGAACACAAAAAATGGGGTTTTATACAAATATCAATATAACTCATGTAGGTAAAGCCACATACCAAATTTCATTAATTTATTTTCATAATGAAGGCAGATAACACGTTACTTATTCTCCATAAGAATAACATGGGGCTGAGTGCGCAGGTTTGCTGCTACAGGAGCCTTGGGTAAAAAATTGTCTTTTTGAGCAAATATCAATGGTCCACAACCAGATGAAGCCGTATACCAAGTTTCGTCAGTATACGTTCATAAATAAGCGAGATATAAAATTTTTATTTTTCTCCATAAGAATAACATTGGACAACGTACTGTGTTTAGCACTTTCAATATCTCGGTAACCAATTGACGTAGAGAAATGATCAAAATACCAAATTGTGTGTTTTTTTAAGCTGAATCCAATGGGAAAAAATAAAATTTGACTATTTCCAAAATTATATGTAAAAAATTCGAAAAACCCATTTTTGGGGTACAAAACCCCCCCAAAATACCCCTTCGGATAGAGCGATCTGGCTGGTTTTCGAACTTAAAGTCATAAATGTTGCTTTACACGTTTATACCAAATTTCATCAAAATCGGATAATTTTTACGAGAGTTATCGTGCTCACGGACACATATATATATATATATATATAGATATATATATATATATATATATATATATATATATACAGTTTCGAACGAATGGTGTTTTTGGGGTCTGGGGACCTCAAAACGAAAAGTTATCATGGTCCCGGGCCTAGGTCTTACCATGCCGACTACGGTAATAGCTTCTTCCCTATAGGGGAAATTCGCTAAAATGTGTTTTTATTTGCAATTATCAATATAACTCAACCAGGTGAAGCTACATACCAAGTTTTATTAATTTAGGTTCATAACTATGGGAGATATAAAACTTTACTTATTCTCCATATGAATAACATGGGGGCCGAGTATGCAGGTTTGCTGCTACCGGGAAAAATCAACAAAAACAATTTTTTGGTGCTAATATCAATATACCACAACTATTTGAAGCCACATACCAATTTTCATCAATATACATACATAAATAATCAAAATATAACATTTTATTCATTCTCCATAAGGATAACATTGGACAATGTACTGTGTTTAGTACTTTGAATATCTCTGCAATGGTTGGACGTAGAACAACAATTAAAACACCAAAATGATTGTTTTATAGAGTTAAAGTGATTGGTACAAGCAAATGTGAAGTTTTTCGTGAAATTATCTGAGGAAAATCTAAAAACCCAATCCCATAATATTTTGAATAATATTAACATGGGAAATTGTATGGACACATTTTTTGACTTTTTTCTACAACCACTAAACCTAGCTTAATCATTCAACATACTAAATTGTTTGTTTTTTTAAGCTCTATAAAATGGCTTTAACCAAAATCTCGTGTTTTTAAAATTTTAGGGTAAAAGGTTCAAAAAACTGAATTTTGGAAAACTTTAAACCCCCTTCCCATAGACCGATCGATCTGGTTTTCGAACTTAAAAGTCATAAATGTTACTATCCACATTTTTGCCAAATTTCATCAAAATCAGGGGCTTCTTTTAAAAGATATCGCGGTAACGGACACACACATATATATATATATATATATATATATATATATATATTAATTTGAACGAATAGTGTTTTTGGCATCAGGGGACCTCAAAACAAAAAGTTATCATGGTCTCGGGCTTAAGTCTTCCTATGAGACCTTCGGTAATAGCTTCTTCCTATAGCGGAAATTCCCTAAAACACATATAACCTCTCACTAAGCTTTGTTCACAAACAGACTAGGTCGAAACAGGAGTGACAGGACGCTATAATGTAGTACGCAATCAGCTGGCGAGCACCCGACAGACTTCCAGTTTAGGCATAGAGTAAGATTTTCACTGCTCGCATTCAGACGCTGTAATATAGTAGGCCTTAATAAAAGATACGACATGGTATAAAACTATGCCTAAGTCCTTGCAAAAGTATTTATTTATCCTTATACAGCAACTGAATGAATTATATACTTAGTTTTGATATAGTAACAACTAACTGCACATTGACGATATATCGTCACTGGGGATTTTTCGCAAGGTCATAGGCGACTATATATCGTCGCCGGGCGTTTTTTGCGCAGCACTACGGCGACGATATAGCGTCACCTGGGGTTCAAAGGGTTAAATGAAGTAAAGATAAGTTTTGACTGTTAACACAAGTTTATTTAATTATGAAGCGAGTGTATCACGAGTAAGGGTACAAATATACAGAGAGCGACAGACATGACAACGAGCATACGATCAAATACTTATAAACATATGGGGTCAAACACACTGCGAGCGACGTGATGCGACTCGGAGCGACCTAGCGTGACTAACTTTGGAACTAATCAATTTGATTTTTTAAGCGACTATGAGCGACAGTAATCGAGATGGACTGTGAACTATTAATTTATGACATTTTTCACACAAACACAACTCTGGCAATCGAGGCATCTACATCACATGAATAGGGGAGTTATTGATAAGATATGGAGTGAAGTAGCTGAAGCTTTGTCAAGTACAAGAAAGATTTAAGTTTGGCTTTCTCCAGTTTGTTTTCTGCCTCTCCAGATCAGAAGGAAAAAGTGTCTGGTGTTTTTTATCCCCCCCACCCCACAACTTGGTATGGTCCGGGAACAAATTTGAGGAGCCTTTTACGCAATCACCAATGGAGTAATCTTTTCTCCATAAGAATAATATGGCAACGTTTTAGTCAATGGGGCGGAGCACTAAGATTAGGGTTATATAAAATGTTTCCAAACGTTATGGATCAATGATAATTAGCTAAATCACGCCAAAAACCATAAACATAAAAAATAACATAGCAACTAACTATCCCAGGGGGCAGAGCCCTTAGGTTGGTGGGGGATGTATCCAACGTTAGGCCATCATTCAAGAGAAAGAAAGAGATCCCGTAGACTTTTAGCCCCCCAACAACGTGCTGTAGTCCGAGCAGATTTGAGAAGCCGATTTTGAGCCATTTAGAAAAAATTGTTTCTCTATAAGAATAACATGGCAGCTATTGATACCAGTGGGGCGGAAAAACAAAAAAATTGGATCTAAAATTTGTTGCTTCTCTACCCCGTGGTATGGTCCAGGACAAGTTTCGAGGAGCCGTTTTCGCAATCACCTAGGACACACACACAACTACTTTATTAGTATAGTTAATACACCTGTTACCACTTTTTGTAACAAATCATGTACACAATTAGTTAGAAAGTCCACAAAGAGCCTTATTTTATCTCACAAATTGTTTATTTTTATTTGCCACTTTAAAAAATACAGCCTGACATATTCAGCTGACATTTGAACCAAATATGCCTCATGAGCCCAAGTTGAGCAAGCCCAAGGTAAGGTCAATCAATAGTAGAGGAAAATGCCAGCTGTACTGCTAGGATCAGCTATTTGATAGATGGGCTATGACTTAATGCACTTTTGCCATTTGTCACCCCCACCCCAATGATGTTCCACTTTTACTCATGACTAATAAGGGGTCAAAATTATAAATTAATGTTTTTGTGACCTAATGAAAATGTAGGAATTGATGATTTTATGAAAGTTAGATAATAAATAAATATTAAAATACATGCTGGATAGGCCTACTTTACTACGGTACCAATTGATTATTTATTTAAAACCCTTTTAGTACCGTAAAAATATTTATTTGTATATTAAATAAATGGTATCAGGAAACTGACACATAATTTCTCCCTTTTAGCCCAACTTTAATAAATAAATTACTTTTTAGCGAATTTCCCCTATAGGGAAGAAGCTATTACCGTAGGTCTCATGGTAAGACTTAAGACCGAGACCATGATAACTTTTCATTTTGAGGTCCCCAGATGCCAAAAACACCATTCGTTCAAATTTTTATATATGTATTTATATATATATATATGTATGTGTGTCCGTAAGCACGATAACTCTCGTAAAAAAGGTCCGATCTTAATGAAATTTGGTACAAATGTGTAAAGTACCATTTATTTGAACGATTTCGAAAACCAGACGAATTACACTATCCAAAGGGGGGTTTTGGGGGGGTTTTGTACCCCAAAAATGGGTTTTTTGGGGTTTTCACATGTAATTTTTATTTAAATCAAATTTTAATTTTTACCATTGAATTCAGCTTAAAAAAACAGACAATTTGGTATTTTGATCATTGCTCTATGGCAATTGGTTACCGAGATATTGAAAGTGCTAAACATAGTACGTTGTCTAATGTTATTCTTATGGAGAAAAAGAAAAATTGTATATCTCGCTTATTTATGAACATAAACTGACAAAATTTGGTATAAGGCTTGATCTGGTTGTGGTTTATTGTTGTTTTCACAAAAAAAATTTTTCGCCTATGGTTCCTGTAGCAGCAAACCTAGGTTCTTGGTCCCCACGTTATTCTTATGGAAAATACTTAAAATGTTATATATAGCTTATTTATGAATGTATATGGATGAAACTTGGTACTGTATGTGGCTTCACTAAGATGAGTTCTATTGATATTTGCATAACAACCCATTATTTTGTGTGCCTTGTTGCAGCAAACGTTATTCTTACGGAGAATAATTAATATTTTAACTATCGCTTGTTTGTGAATACATTTTTTATGAATCCTGTTAAGTGTTTTAATGTGTTATGTTATATATTCATTGGGAATTCGCTGAGTATGCAGGTTTGCTGCGACGGGGGTATTATTTATTAAACATGGAATACAAAATACAATCGAATATACATAAAATCTTGTAAACAAGTTGTTTTTAAAAACATCTACCCAAATCCCGGTTTTGGAGGCACTACAGAATCCATTTGCTACACACGTGGTTTTAAGAGGGGAAATGCTCCCTATTCCCCCCCCAGAGTTATTAAGGGGGAACATATTTTGAATTTCCTCTGTTGGTCAATGCTAACTTGACAAACATATCAAGTTTGAAAGAAATTGATCAGTAAATAAGAGAGAAATAGTAATTTTTGCATTACCCATAAGAATAACATTGGACAACGTACTGCGTTTACCGCAAAATGGAAATCTAAATTTTCTCCGCAACCACCAATCGTAGAATAGTAATTCAAAATAGGCTACTAAATTATTTAGTTTTTTGAGCTCTTTTTATTTAATGGTGAATAGTAGTATTTGTTTATATTTATGTTTTTAAATGAAAAATACAAAAAACTGTCCTGTAATTTCTGAACCCGAATTTTTCCAGGAATGTTGGTGGTGTCATTTTGTTGGAAATGTAAAGCTTTACAAACCTCTAAAGTTTAGTTAAAATCATTAGAGCCGACTTGAGAAATATGGATTTTTTAAGTTTTTTAGCGGTTTTTGGGGGATAATTACCCTTAAAAATCAAAAATTCAAAAAATTTGAAAAAAAAAACGCTGGAGATATCGTGGATTAGAACATACATACCAAATTTCATCAAAATCGGTCCACTGGTGTCGTCTCTAGCTCTGTACACATCCATACAGACAGACACACAGACATCCCATAAAAATCACTTTTAGCGAATTTCCCCTATAGGAAAGAAGCTATTACCGTAGGTCTCATGGTAAGACTTAAGCCCGAGACCATGATAACTTTTTGTTTTGAGGTCCCCAGATGTCAAAAACACTATTCGTTCAAATTTATATATACGTATATCTAGATCTCATATATATCCATATATGTGTCCGTGAATGCGATAACTTGAGTAAATACCCCCGTCGCAGCAAACCTGCATACTCAGCGAATTTCCAATGGAGATATAAATGTCTTAATATTACATAAAGCCACTTACCAAGTTTCATAAAAATACATTCACAAATAAGTAATATATACAATTTTAATTATTCTCCATAAGAATAACATTGGGGCTGAGTACACAGGTTTGCTGCAACAAGGAACAAAAAAATGGGTAGTTATGCTAATATCAATATAACTCAACTAGGTGAAGTTGTATACCGGGTTTTAATCATTTATGTTCATAATTAAGGGAGACAGCATATAATTATTCCCCATAAGAATAACATGGGGCTGAGTACGCAGGTTGGCTGCTACGGGAGTCTTTGGCAAAAAATTTTTTTTGGGCAAATATCAATAGACCACAACGAGATGAAGCCGTATACCAAGTTTTGTCAGTATACTTTCATAAATAAGCGAGATATAAAAATTTTCTTTTCCTCCATAAGAATAACATTAGACAACATACTGTTGTTTAGCACTTTCAATATCTCGGTAACCAATTGACGTACAGGAATGATCAAAATACCAAATTGTGTGTTTTTTTAAGCTGAATCCAATGGTGAAATCTAAAGTTTGGCTATTTCAAAATGTCTATATAAAAAATTCAAAAAAAACATTTTTGGGGTACAAAACCCCCCCCCACAAAATACTCCTTCGGATGGAGCGATCTGGCTGGTTTTCGAACATTAAGTCATAAATGTTGCTTTACATGTTTATACCAAATTTCATCAAAATCGGACTTTTTTTACAAGAGTTATCGCACCCACGGACATATGTATACATATGTGTATATATATATATATATATATATATATATATATATACATACAGTTTCGAACGAATGGTGTTTTTTGGGTCGGGGGACCTCAAAACTAAAAGTTATCATGGTCCCGGGCCTAGGTCTTACCATGCTGATTACGGTAATAGCTTCTTCCCTATAAGGGAAATTCGCTAAAAATGTCTGATTTCAATGAAATTTGGCTCAAAGTAAAGTGACATTCATGACTTTAAGTTTGAAAACCAGAGAAATCGGACCATGGGAAGGGGGGTTTATGGGGGTTTTAAATTTTCCAAAAATCAGTTTTTTGCATTTTTTACACTAATTTTCTTTTAAAACTTAATTTTTGTTTAGACCATATTATGGGGCTTGAAAAACAAATAATATAGTTTTTTGAATTATTATCCTAGGTTGAGTGGTTTCGGAGAAAATCCAAAAAACCTACTTATAAAATCTCCGATGTTAATCTAATGGGAAAAAGGTTTTTGGTTTTTCCTCAGTTCATTTCAATGTAAACTTCACATTTGCTTTTACCAATCAGTTCAGCTCCACAAAACAATCATTTCGGTGTTTAAATTGTGATTCTACGTCCAACCGTTGCAGAGATATTCAAAGTGCAAAACACAGTACGTTGTCCAATGTTATCCTTATGGAGAATAAATAAAATTTGATATCTCGATTATTTATGAATGTATATTGATGAAACTTGGTTTGTGGCTTCACATAGTTCTGGTATATTGATATTTGCACAAAAAAAGATTTGTTTTTGATTATCCCCGTAGCAGCAAACCAGCGTACTTAGCCCCTATGTTATTCTTATGGAGAATAAGTAAAATGTAATCACTCCATTAATTATGAACATAAATTAATAAAACTTGGTATGTGGTATTAATAAAACTTGGTACCTTATTGAGTTATATTGATACGTGCATAAAACCCCATTTTTTTGTTCCTTATTCCTGCTTACTCAGCCCCCATGTTTTTCTTATGGAGAATAATTAAAATGTTAAATAGTGCTTATTTATGATTGAATATTGATGAAACTTATTATGTGGCTTTGCCTAGTTAAATTCTATTTATATTTGCATAAAAACCAATTGTTTGTATCCTTGTTTCAGCAAACCTACGTACTCATCACCAATGCTATTCTTATGGAGAATAATTAAAATTGTTTATATCGCTTATATGAGAATATATTTTTAAGAAACTTGGTATGCGGCTCTATGTGGTATCATTGACTATAAATACTGAAGTATTTATAGTCAATGGTGGTATTAAGACATATATTATGCATTGGAAATTCGCTGAGTACGCAGATTTGCTGCGACAGGGGTATTTTGGATTCAGGGAGCACCAAAACGAATATTTCCACTAACAACTCAAATTTGAAAATGTTGACAAAAACAATACTTTCTCCATACATATGAGGGGGAGAAAGTAAAAGTGGCACAATATTTTTGACAATAAGGGGCCAATATGTAAATAGGATACTATAAATTGTTCAGTAAAATTGTAAAGATTAAAAAAAATTACCACAACTGAATCTATTCATTTTAATAATATTTGCGGTTAAGTTGCACTCATGAATGTATGAAATTAAAGTTGTAAGATACCCTGAAAAAATATTAACTTTGCCTTTAAGCGAATTTCCCCAATAGGGAAGAAGCTATTACCGTAGGTGGCATGGTAAGACTTAAGCCCGAGACCATGATAACTTCGCATTTTGAGGTCCCCAGATTCCAAAAAGACTACTCGTTCAAATTTATGGTTGTGTATGTATGTATAAAGATTTAAAAAAATTACCACAACTGAATCTATTCATTTTAATAATGTTTGCGGTTAAGTTGCACTCATGAATGTATGAAATTAAAGTTGTAAGATACCCTGAAAAAATATTAACTTTGCCTTTAAGCGAATTTCCCCAATAGGGAAGAAGCTATTACCGTAGGTGGCATGGTAAGACTTAAGCCCGAGACCATGATAACTTCGCATTTTGAGGTCCCCAGATTCCAAAAAGACTACTCGTTCAAATTTATGGTTGTGTATGTATATATATATATATATATATATATATATGGGTGTGTGTCCGTCTCCGTTACCTAGATAACTTTTGAAAGAAACACCCGATTTTGATGAAATTTTGTACAAATGTGGTGAGTAGCATTTATGACTTAAAGTTCGAAAACTAGATCAATCGGACTATGAGAAAGGGTTTTATTGGGGTTTACAATTTTCCAAAAATCAGTTTTTTGCAATTTTTACCCCAAAATGTTAAAAACAATAAATTTTGGTTGCGGAGAAAATCCAAAAAACGTGTCCCATGATAATATTATGGATAAAAGGTTTTTCGGTTTTTCTCAGATAATTTTACTAAAAACTTCACATTTCTTTTTATCAATACGTTTAGCTCAACATTACAATCATTTTGGTGTTTTAATTGTTGATCTACTTCCAACCGTTGCAGAGATATTCAAAGTGCTAAACACAGTACGTTGTCCAATGTTAACCTTATGGAGGATAAATAAAAATGTGATATCTCGATTATTTATGAATGTATATTGATGAGACTTGGTATGTGTCTTCAACTAGTTGTGGTATATTGATATTAGCACAAAAAGTTTTATGTTGATAGTCCCCGTTGCAGCAAACCTGCATACTTGGCCCCCATGTTTTATATATATATAGATAATAAGTAATGTTGTATAAACCCCTTAATTATGAACCTAAATTGATATACGGTAACTTGGTATGTAGCTTCATCTGGTTCAGTTACATTGATAATTTCAAAAGAAAACACATTACTTATCTTCCTCGTTGCAGCAAACCTGCGTCCTCAGCCTTAATGTTATTCTTATGGAGAATAAATAAAATGATATATATCACTTGTTTCCTCGTTGCAGTAAACCTGCGTCCTCAGCCCTAATGTTATTCTTATGGAAAATAAATAAAATGTTATGTATCACTTGTTTATGAATGTATTTTTGTGAAACTTGGTAACTGGCTTTATGTAGTAGTGAGACATACATATATATATGTTGTAAATTCGCTGACAACGCAGGTTTGCTGCGATGGGGGATATCCTTCTCTGAAATCTTTAAATAAGTCAAAATATAAACCGCAAAATTAGTGAATCTGCCATTTCCTCCCCTTAAACGGTTATAATGAAACGTAATATGAACCCTATAATTTCTCAATACCTGGTAGATAAATTGACTGTGATTACAATGATGTGCTTGTTATCGCTGAGGTTAAAGCACACATTTGTTAAAGATGTAAAACCTATTTTAATAAAACCTCGTTAAGTCCCTTATGCTTTATAGGCTAAAGTAGAGGATGCATTAAAAGGTTAAAATAACAGGGATCAATACCAAAGTGGAAGAAAAAAAACTAGGGGACGCCAACTGTACCAGTGGTGAAATAGAATGGCAAAATAAGAATATGTGCCATTCTATATGACTTCAAAGCAAATTTAAACATAGCCTACAAATTAGGGATACCCAATTCCCCGAATTAAAGATATAACTGTGCAATTCCCCCGTCGCAGCAAACCTGCATTCTCAGCGAATTTCCAATCCATATATATGAGTCTCACTACTATAAAAAGCATCTTACCGAGTTTTATAAAAACACATTCATAAAAAGTTATATTTAACATTTTATTTAACTTCCGTAAGAATTACATTGGGGCTGAGTACGCATGTTTGCTACAAAAAGGAAGACAGTAAATTTGTCCATCTGCAATTAACACTATGCCCTATAACTCAACCAGGTGAAGTCACATAACAAGTTTAACAAGTCACATAACAAGTTGTTAATTTAGGTTCATAATTAAGGGAGATGTCAAATTTTACTTAATCTCCATAAGAATAACACTAGGGCTGAGTATACAAGCTTGTTGCTACGGGATACAAACTAAAACAAAATGTTTTGAGCAAATATCAACAGACAACCACCACGTTGCACATACCAAGTTTCAACAACATACATTCATAAGTAATCAAGCAATCAAATTTTGTCTATTACTTCCTACTAATCTTAATTTGTTTAAACATTATAAATGTGAAAGTTTGGATGTATGGATTTATAGTTCCAGCTACTGGACCAATTAAGCTAAACTTTTGCATGAACATAGCTTACATATCACATTAACATATAAACCTCATAATGTCCACTTCCAACCTAAGGGCTCTCTACCCCTCGGGTCCTGTAAGTTCCAATGCAAATCTTATGGGAGGATATCATTTATAAAGTTACAAGCTGCAGTTGTTTGTCAGCTAAGAAAGTCATATTATGATAAAACTATAAAAAGGTTCTGATAGTGCTGGTCAGGTTAATATTTTTAACAGCGGGTAACAGCTAGTCCTCCATAAGAATAACATTGGACAACATACTGTGTTTGGCACTTTGAATATCTCTACAACAGTCAGGCATAGAACAATAATTTAAATACCCCCGTCGCAGCAAACCTGCGTACTCAGCGAATTTCCAATGCATATATATGTGACTCACTACTACATAGAGCTACTTACCAAGTTTCACAAAAATACATCCATAAATAAGTGATAAATAGCATTTTATTTATTCTCCATAAGAATAACTCTAGGAGTACGCTCAAATGTCCCGTAAGAGGATGAAGCGAAGAGTTATATTACCACCTTGGTTTGATAGTTAAAATTGTTACGACTATTATTGGGTAGTTTAAATATAGTGTCTTGCATTCAAACATTACTTTTTTGAAATATTTATGTAAATAGAATAGTTTTACTTACTTTTAACCTTAAAAGCTTGTAATGAGGTGTAATACAAAATATCGTGTCTTCCAAAACATTACGCAGCTGTTTGTAAAAGGTCAACAATTCCATACCTTAAGTCAGTTTTTGACGTTAGTGGAGGGTGTCATCTCCAGCGACCAAAGGGTTATCTCTGTAGTATTGCCCATTAGTGTGCATTTTATTAAAAAGTACCTGGGGGCCGAGCTTTGCTCGGGGAAGGCCATTCAGTTTGTTTAGATGTATGGGAGTAATATTTCACCACTTCCCCCAACTGATAATCAGATCTGTATAACTCATTTGCCTCTTTTCTACATTTTTAAGGTCACTCTAATTGTTATTTATAGCTCAATGCCCCTTTGCTTAAATTTTGATATGACCACTCTATACATGCCATCTTCACTTAAAAGTTGTAGCATTGACTATAATAACTTCAGTATCTATAGTCAATGGTTTTAGTCACTGCTCTCAAGAAACCACATATTAACAATTATTATAAACAACACGAGTATTACTTTGACAGTTCTCTGGTTGATTATGAACAGCTGTTACAATTCTTTTGTTTTGATTTTTAACTCCATAAGCCCAATGTTAATTTATTTAACTTTTCATTTTCGTTTTTTACATTATTTGATTTTTTCTGGAGATGAGACCTGTCTAGAACTTATTTTTATCCCAGAAATTAGTTATTTCCAACATTTGAAGTAAACCGTTGGTGTCGTTTTTGAGATCAGTGTCGCAAGCAAGCAAACCTTACTCATTAGAGTATAGGATAGGATAGGATAGGATAGCACACTTCAAAGGCACACTAAAAATATTGTTTTATGTAATATATTTCAAATCAGGAGTTTTGAGCAAACAATTTTAAACTAACATATTATAAAAATATATCTTTATTTAATAAACATTTAAATAAATCAAATATCCAAATAAACGAAGAAAAAGCGTATATGAGTGTTTAAGAGAAGCAACAACCAAAAAGTAAATTAGGTTTCTGTCTTGTTTATTTTTAAAAAAGTGGCGAAGATAAATAAAATAAAAATGTTTAATTTTTCCAAAACTATTATTTTACTAAGGTAATAACTTTTTACTGAACAGGATATATTGGACAAATGCATCTTGCAAAGATAAAGGTAAGTATCATGATGTAAATTCATGAGTAAGTACAGTATTTTGTATTCTATATTATTTCTCAACGGTGCTTTTCTGTGGTAGGCCATATCTTCCTCTTAATACTTAATCAAAACAAATAATTGGGCTATCATTTTGAAGATTAGGCCCTACCTCCACTGTTAAATTTGAAAAATAAACAAACATTCAAAAACATAAAGATGATAGTTTTTCTCGCTTATTTATTGGTCAACATACTTGTGGCACCATCTGAAAAGGACACTTTCAAATAACTCATAATAGTTGTTTCAATGAGCAAGCTGCACATGAGAAATAAAAATAATAAAATATTATGGGTAAATATACAGGGTGAGTTTCTACTGACGCCCATAACTTCGCCAGGGGATTTTAATGATAAAAAGGAACAATAAAGTTCCCGTAAACGCTAGTCCGATTCCGAACCGTTTGGTCATAATTGAGAAATTTGTGTTTTCTACAAAATATTAGACTTTGTCCCACTATTTACTTTATAAAAATAAAATCAGTTAACCTAGTGATTGATATTTAAAATAATTAGAAAGGGCATTAAATTTACTATAAAACCAAGGTTACATGTACCAATTTCCCTGGCGAAGTTATGGGCGTCAGTAGAAACTCACCCTGTATATTTACAAATAAAAAGACAATGAAATCCCTTTTAGCGAATTTCCCCTATAGGGAAGAAGCTATAACCGTAGGTCTCATGGTAAGACTTAAGCCCGAGACCATGACAATTTTTTTTTTTAAGTCCCCAGATGACTAAAACACTATTCGTTCAAATTTATATATATGTATATATATATATATATATATATATATATATACATGTGTCCGTGAATGCGATAACTTGAGTAAAAAACGTCCGATTTCGATGAAATTTGGCTCAAAAGTGTAAAGTGACATTTATGACTTTAAATTCGAAAACCAGAAAAATCGGACCATGGGAATGGGGGTTTATGGGGGTTTTAAATTTTCCAAAAATCAGTTTTTTGCATTTTTTACCCTAAAATTGTTAAAAAACTTAATTTTGGTTTAGACCATGTTATAGAGCTTAAAAAAACAAATAATATGGTATTTTGAATTATTAAGCTGGGTTAAGTGGTTACGGAGAAAATCCAAAAAAACCTGCTCATAAAATCATAACAATGCATTAGATTAGCATTCATGTTAATCTAATGGGAAAAAGGTTTTTGGCTTTTCCTAAGTTAATTTTAATGTAAACTTCACATTTGATTTTACCAATCAACTCAGCTCCACAAAGCAATCATTTTGGTGTTTAAATTGTGATTCTACGTCCAACCATTGCAGAGATATTCAAAGTGCTAAACACAGTACGTTGTCCAATGTTATCCTTATGGAGAATAAATAAAATTTGATATCTCCATTATCAATGAATGTATATTGATGAAACTTGGCATGTGGCGTCACGTAGTACTCGTATATTGACATTTGCAACAAAAATTGATTTTTTGTTGATAATCCCCGTAGCAGCGAACCTGCGTACTCAGCCCCCACGTTATTCTTAAGGAGAATAAGTAAAATGTAATGACTCCCTTCATCATGAACATAAATTAATAAAACTTGGTATGTGGCTTCAACTTGTTGAGTTATATTGATATTTGCATAAAAACCCATTTTTTTAGTTCCTTGTTGCAGCAAACCTGCTTACTCAGCTCCCATGTTATTCTTCTAGAGAATAATTAAAATGTTATATAGTGCTTACTTATGATTGAATATTGATGAAACTTGGTATGTGGCTTCACCTAGTTAAATAATATTTATATTTGCATAAAAAAACAATTGTTTGTGTTCCTTGTTTCAGCAAACCTATGTACTCATCACCAATGTTTCTCTTATGGAGAATAATTGAAATTGTATATATCGCTTATATGTGAATATATTTTTATGAAACTTGGTATGTGGCTTGATATGGTATTAAGACATATATTATGCATTGGAAATTCACTGAGTACGCAGGTTTGCTGCGACGGGGGTATTTATGTTTATGATGATAAAAGTAAAAATTGCCATAGCATGTGATTGCTGCTGCTGCAAACCCCTCATGGAAGGTAAAATATTAAAAGTAATGTGTACTGGAATACATTTAAAAAAATAGGTAAGGGGAAAGGTCCAGAAATGTGTGACTTTCTGTGCTAAATACAGAGAAGATAATAAAATTATTATCGCATGTTGCTAGCCTAACGGTTAGTGTATTGGACTTTTGTTCAAGGGGTCACGGGTTCAAGTCCTGGGGTGTCCACAAATATTTGAGGGGTTTTGACCGCTTTCCCTAAAAGAATATGTGTGTGCATTGTTAATTACATGCTATTTCAACATTACAGCAGAGTGTTTGGCAAAACAAATAATATAAACTCCCAGACTTTTCCAGGTTCTGAGACTTTTCAAGACCAAAAATCATCAGTAAGACCAAATTGAACTGGAATTATTTTGTTGTAAAACTTGGTAATTATTTGTTTCATTTATTGGCCAACAGCAACACCTCTGACTTTTAGACCTAATTTAAGAAATAAGCCTTTACAATCCTATCTTAGAAAATGCATTCAGCCCATAGTTACACGTTACAATGACATAAAAAACAAGTTTGTCTTTATTTTTTATTATTTTCTCGATTTATCGTTATTTATTACAGAATTTCTTATAATTGGCCAAATACCTTGGAACAACATTGTTGGTATACCAACACAAAATAACCCATTTTGAAGAATACGATCTTCAGTTGATACCATGATAAATTAGGTTTTGCATGATAACATGCCAGTTCTTTTCAAAACCTTATATTCTCTGAACTTCGGCACTGGTTTGTGTTGTATGGACTAAATTTAATGAATACATGATCTTTTATAAATATTACATTCTAAAAACAAAGGAAAGCTTATAGAGACCAAATTTACTAATTGCAGATTATAAATCATGACCAAAGTATAAGTATAGGGTGGCCAACATACTTATAATCCATATTTTCTAGGACGGTTTATATTTTTCGGTCTTTGTCAGTAATGTACGAAGCTTGAAAAAGGGAAATGTCGGTATTTGGCATTTTTTTAACCACTGTATCTGGAACTTTCCAAGTCACTTTAAAATAAAATGTTGTATTTTTTAGAGGGTATCTTCAGAAAAATATTACTTCCGCTCTGCTAAAAAGAGTGAATGTTGTCACACACATAAACAGTAGTAACAAGTGGCAGGCGAAATCCACTTCACAATCCAAATGTGTTGGGTGAGCGTATCGCCTTATAATTTAACAACGTAAAAAATCCAGGGCCGCCAGAAGGGGGATGGACAGCTGGGGCACACTGTCCCAGGCCCCCGAATTCCAGGGGCGGAAAATATACCAAGATAGTAAAATTGGGGTCTCTAGGGCCCCCACAGGTCTTCAATGCCTCGTGGCAGCCCTGAAATAATCAGCTGGAATAAGACAAGCGGAGACAAACTACCCACCCACACACCCATGTTTTCCTTGCTCACATAGTCTTGGCCAGAGTTTGGAGGTGTCATAAGAAGATATTATTTACAAAAACCCATAAACTATAAATATAAATATATATTTTTAAGTTGTTTTATGTGTTTTCAGTGGAATACATTTATTAATAAAATAGGTTATATTTCAATTAAATGTGTAAATTTCCAAATCTTGAATTCTAGGTTTTAGTGATTGATTTATTCTATTTATGTTAATAAATAGAATAAATAAACCATACATGTTTATTTATAAAGCATGCCAATTTCGACTTTTTTACACAGAGTTCAAGTGATATAGTAAACAGGTAAACAGGTTTGCTGCGTTAAACAAAACCAAACTTCCGGTCACCCCCACAGTGTTAATAGTTTGAAATTAAATCCCAGGTATGTAACATAAATATCTTTGATGGGTCTTCATCATCTTGGTTTTTAGTATCACGGTTCGAAAAATCATAGCAAACCCTATCACATGCCAAACATATTACAAGCCATATTGTAAAACTGCACGTTTCGATCTATAAAAATGGTGTTATCCATTGAAAGTAATAAATAATCCCCAATAATATAAAATTAAATTATTTTCCCCCTCCGTTAACTTGTGTCCAAAATATTCAGCCCTTTTTTAATGAATAGGAATCAATCACACTTACTTGATACTTTTTCTCTTTCACGTGAAGCCTGAGCAGTTACTGTGGTGCTGCTCAGTATCTTGTACCACAGGGGATAAAATATGTCAAAAATCTGATGGTAAACTTTGAATGAAAAACTCAAGAATAATACAATTGGAAAAAATGCAAATTAAATTGTCGTTGTTGTTGTTGTTGTTGTTGTTAATTTAATTGTTGTTGTTAATTGTCGTTTGTTAGTTTATTTGTTTGTATAATGATTGAATCTAATAGTATTCTGTTTTATTGATTATAACAAAAACCTGACTGGCATATAAAATTACAAACTTCGAGCTCTGGCGTTCCAGCAGTAGACGTAAGGATTATTCTAGGGTTAAGGGTACGGTACTCATACTATGCAGAGTATCATTCTGAATATGAGCATCATATTTACGAGTCTCATTTTAATCAAGGCATTACTACGTTAAGAGGGGGCTCCAGTCCTCTACGTCTACCTGCTTCTCCCATAAGACCAATGTTAACTTTCAAATTCCATCCCTCCTCAACGGGTTGTCCGAAATGGATTATTTATGGTTTGTTTTAAAGATCAAAAATTTATCTAGCGATATCAGTAAGCAGAATTTCGTTATCATAAATATTTTGCGCATAAAAAATCGTAAATATTGAATATTTTGGAATTTTATTGTTTGATTAATATTTGCGATATCGAAATTCTGCTTACTGAAATCGCTAGGTATATTTTTGCTCTTTAAAATGAGCCATAAATCAACGATATCGAATAATCCGTTGAGGAGGAACGGGCTTTGAAAGTTAACATTGGCCTTATGGGCGAAGCAGGTAGAAACACGAAAATTTTCGTGACTGGTTATTTGTTTTCTTAAATAACAAAACCCAGAAACACAAAATATTTTCCAAAACCATATTAAATGGGTAATACTCAGAGCAAATAATTTTGTTTCCTGAAAAAAATGTATAACTACATTAGCCATCTGACCAACATAAGAGTGGAACAACCCCGGCAAGGTAACGTCAACATCATTCCATCATTCTGCTATTTGTTTAAACTTTGTTAATGTTTGGCGAATTTTCTTTTTAGAAAAGAAGCAAATTTAGGTGGCATGGCAAGGCCTAGGCCCCTGAGTTCATTATAATCTTTCGTCTTGAGGTCCCCAGATGCAAAAAAAAACACTATTTGTTTAAATTTGAATATATGAACTATGCAACTGAAAAAGAGTCCTTTGTTTCTGTTAATGATAGTAAAATAATTGATGACAGACAACCGTGTCCTAAATAAGACACCCCGGGGCAGTTGTCCCCCCCCCCCCGAGTACGGCCCTGATTAGTTGTTGCCCTGAATGATTCGTTGTCCGTCTCTGTGTGTGTTCGTATTGCAAAAGCATGAAAACGGTTGCGTGTATCTTTTTCAAAATTTACCCAACTGTTTTTCCAGTACACTTTACGCTACCAGTTCAAAAATGAATTACATTTGTTTAACTGGTTATTAATAATTAATTTCTAAAAATTTAAAAATTTCCATATGGTAAAGCATTGGACACAAATTACCTTTAGTAAAGTGTGAGTGACAAAAAACTACTTACAAATTATCCTATTCATATGATTAAATAATTAAGGTACTCTCCGTTTAACATGAGTTAATTCTATTTATCAAAGGTTTTAAAAATTATTAAGATTAAAAAACTAATACAAGTTTTTAAAAATAAAGGTAACGTTCTCCTATAATGTGAGTGAGTTAATAGTTTATCCACTAGATTGCAGCAGCCATTTATTTCTTATTTACTTCTGCCAGCTGTTATCTCTTGTCAGTTTATGATATTAAATACCCCCCTCATAGCAGACATGCATACTCAGCTAATTTCTAATGTATGGTACCTCACACTTAGGGTTGCCATATGGTAGAGGAGGAAAAAGAGGAGATTTTAGCTGGCGACCCCTGAAAAAAAGAGATGTAATAAACCCAGAGGGTCCCGGGTCCCCCCCCCTAGAAAATGTTGAATATCATGTATTAAAAACGCTTTTTGGCATAAAAAATCAATTATAGGATCATATTATTTGCTAATTTTAAATACCTACAGCTCCAAAATTTAGTGGGAGTGATGAAAAAGTAATTGAAGATTAAAGTACACTTTGTAGGAAAATGTCTTTACTTAATTTATTTTTTACTTAAACCGTAAATCACACAAAATTATATCAACTAAAACGAATAGTATAAAACAATATAGGCCTCCTACTTTTCAGATTTATAATTTAATAAACTGCAGAGAACTATAAATATTCATACTGATTTTCTCTTCAGCTTTCAATAAGAGTGAATATATATGAAAGTTACCGATATTTACCACCAAAATAAAGCCAAAGAGTAGGCCTAACAAATAACAGAGGTTAGAGTTACAGGAAACTATAATTTAGTTTTGGTAATCATTGCATGACAATAAAGTTGCAAATGCAAATACATTTTTGTTCACAGAAAGGATTTCAACACAATATTTGCGTTATTCAGTGCATTTTTTAGAAAAATTTCAAAAAGAGATTTTCATGGAAATACCCCGGAACTATATTTTTACCCTCAAAATCCAGTAATCTCCAGGAAAATCCGGTGATGTGGCAACGCTAACCTCACTGCATAGGCAACTTAGGGGCCATATATAAATTACGTCACGCTATATTCAGCCCTCTTTTACCCCCTCCCCTACCGTGTCACGCTGCTCCCTACTCCTCCCCTCCCCCCTGTCACATCACACTTATTAATTATTAAGTATTGGCAATGACTACATAATCTACAATTATTGTACTTTATGTAGTCAATGGTATTGGATTGTGGCAAACGGTATTTTGTCACTGTAAGTGACGATTTCGCAGGCTTTAACTCCATTAATCGTGACGCGTCACACAGCCCTTCACCCCCCTCCACCGTGTCACGGTCTGTCACAATGTGCCGCACCCCCTCCTCCCCCAGGGAGGCATGACATAATATATATGCACATGGTCCCTTAGGTACTGTGTTATTTTTTGTAGAAGAATTTGCACCTCTAATAAAATATCATTTAATATATTTAAGAGCAATTTATCCTGTGACCTAAAATTAACCAAAATAAAAGTAGATATTTTCCTACAGAATCCCCAGGATCAAGACTGTTTATTTAATATTTTGTGATGAAATTTTGTGGCTAGAACATGTATTAACAGCAGTAACTTTCATCTGTCATTTCTGACTTCGGTCATCCCATTACGAGAATATTTGAGCGTACTAGCATACTCTTAGTTATATATAAAAATCCGTGAATCCTATATACATATCATGTCTGTAGGTGCGATAACTTTTGTAAAAAAGGTTTGATCTTGATGATATGTGGTGCAAACCATATAAAGTGACATTTATGACTTTAATTTTGAAAGCCTGACAGACTGCCCAACCCCAATGGGTAATTTTGGAGCAAGTTGTATATACAAAAAATAGATTTGTTTAAAATTTTTAATATTTTTTAACATATTGACCCCTGAACACGTTTTGCGGATATATATATATGTGTGTTTGCACTCTAGCTTATTTTTTGTCCGATTTATTACAAATTTTGTAGGGACATTGCTTTCTATACCCTAATCAGTTGGACAAATTCGTTGAGCAAAACAATCGAAAAACTCTAAACCCCTTTTTTGGGGATTAGTCTTTCAAATTTTGAGTTGTTGGGCCCAATCAGGGTCAGAAAAGCCCTGGATGTACACTTCCAAAAAACTTGCAAAACGATGCAAATTAGTTAGGTGAAACGTTTAAGCCCTCTCTCGTCATTCTAGCATAAATATTTACCGAGTGATTAAAGAAAATGTGTATCGACTAAACACAGTACGTTGTCTTACGGGGATTTTACGTTAGAAAGCCTGTTATTCATAATTATGTTGGTGTACATTTATCATCCCCAGCAACCTCACGCCTACTTTCAAGCCTGACTGGACCTTCTCCTAACCTTATAATGCGAAAAATTGTATTCCCAGCATTGCAGGTGAATGAAACCAGGAGCATCAGAACAGCCAACAAATCAATGTTTTCAGATTTCAATAAAAATTGATATAAATGTATGTTTTTACACAGATTTTAAGTTTTAAAGTTTATTATGTGGAAATTCACTTCCCTCACGTCAGCGTGCTACGTGCGAATTAGTTTAAGCATCGTGTCATTACATATAGCCTGACTGGTTTTTTCTTATAAGTAACTTAAAAGGTCCTGAATTTGGAACAGCTGAGATAGCTTGGCTAGATACCATCCTAAAAAAAACATGTTGCCGCCAAAGGCGCAACCCAAAGTAGTCTTATATTGTGTTGAGAAATTAGGTTTAGCTACTGTTCAAAACGTTGTGAAATGTCATGAAAGTAATTTGACTCTAAACCAAGAAAACTGACATAAATGAGTGGCATTTAATATATTTGAAGGTTAAAATCATTACCAGTAAGAGTAGAATTGGTTGCAGTATCATATGTGTCCACAAATTGTTCAGATGTGATAAATCGATCTTAACTTTCCAAACAACTGTAGATAGTGGTATATCAAAAGTCAACAATCAATTTTTATAAGCAAGTTATCTTGGATATGCAGAACTCCAATAATTCTTTAGCTACTTCCCAAAAATGAAACACTCTGAAAAAAGGAAATTATTATCATCCACGAACAGTTTGAATTGTATTAGCAGGCAAACTAATCGGTATACCCTAGAAGACATATGGGAGGCCCAATTGAGCTGGTCATCAAAAGCTGAAAATACCTAACAATTTAACTCTTGAGTTGTGTATATCAAGCACTTTGTTTGTAGGCCTTACACCAACTAAATACAGTGTTTTAAATTTGATTAGGTACCATTTAATAAGAGACTGCTGGTCTGAATAAGCAGGGGCGGTTCTAGTGGTTGGCCTGGTGGATGCGGACTACCCACACTTTTTATATTTCCGCTCTTGTGTTTTGATAAAGTATACTATTCTACCAAGATTTTATGAAGGGAAATTTAGTAAGGTATTCAGTGGATGACTGCACTGGCACTGTCTGTTTGTGGGTCGTGAATGTTGCGCTCTTTCCGCCTCATTTCTGTTGTTAACATTTCAGTCATCTTCTTAACGTTTGTTACCGGTACAGTTACTGGTATCACTAATTTACTTTGAAATGAAGCAATAGGCCAAATGTTATGGATATTAATTTTGTAAACCAAAATCTGTCACCAATATTGAAAGTGTATTCTCCCTTAAACCTTATATTTGGTAGGGCTTAAGTAGGTTTTTGAAGTGAACATTTTGTATACCTTTTGTGTTACACAGGTAAAGTTTTTGTTTTAAGTATTAACTTCAAATAGCAGAAGTTGTCATTTTCTTTGGTCCACGATGCTAAGGAGAGATGTCAGTAGCCAGTGACAGTTGCTAGCGGTTTCAAGTACGTCCTGTAAATGGAATGAGCGAGTTACTGATATGATGGTTGTACACTGACAGTAACCGACTCCCCGTGCGAAATAGCCAGCTGCTGTTGGTTTTTTTTACTGACCAATAGAAACTATAGGCAACAGATGAACATATGTGTGGATGGTCCTAGACAATTGCAAGTCAGTAGTCAGTTTGACAGTGAAAAAGCTCCAGCTCCTTAACAATTGTCCCGAGAGTTATATCAGACCGTGGCAACCAGGCCTAAATATAGGACCCACTCAAAAATAAAATTCCTAAAACCGCCCTTTGTCTGAAATCATACAAACACAAGCTGATTAGGATGGAAGGATAAAATTTGATTCAGATGACCAGTTTAAGGCTGATCAAAGAATCTTTAAATGGAACTATGTATGATTTCATAAGCAGTTTGAGTAACTTAGTGCATTTAAAATAGGCTAGGTATTTTATTTTTGTATGGTTTCATACATAGCTTGAGTAAAGGCCTAATCTTAAATGGGCCTTATAATATTACAACTAAATGAGGTTCAGGTATTTTCAAGCCTACATAACTTATCCTTACATTTTTTATGTCTATAAGTAACTTACCGATTTCAAACGTTACTATTGTGTTTTTTTCAGGGGTAAAAGGTAAGCGCTAGGTTGGTGATTTCTGATGGTGAAATGGTTTGGCTTTGTATAGTGACCTATCTCATACAGCACACTGTGACTGTTTGGTTAGGGTTATGTTAACTAATTTATGAATAGCTGATCCCGTTTAACCTAACCGCCATGTCACATTGTTTAGTTATTTCTGTTTAAAATTAAAACAGCTTTTAATAGTCTACTTATTTGCTGCAAATCCGTAAATGGTAAAACTAACATATCAATTTGTTTCCTTAGTTTGTTAACAATGTTTCAATAGAACTACTGTACCTATAAAGGATACTGACGGTACTTACAATATTAGTGAAAATACCAGTAGGAAATGCAAACCGCTTATGAAACCAAACTCATGGAATTTACAATTGAAGGCTTAATACGGAGAGCAGAAATGCATATTGATCCAGGCTAAATAAAATATGTAAGACTATTACTAAACTACCCCTCAGAGAATAGGCCTACCTATTTATGGATAGAACAAACTCATGTCACCTTTCGCCACCTTGACTGAATGTTATGATCCATTTACAGTAAAGTTATATTTCAATCTAAATTACGCCTACCAGTATATGAACATTAAATAGTCTCAAAGGATAAGTTTACTTAGCCTTAATTGCAACTGAGTTTTTGCAGACAGTTTTTCAAGTAAGATACCGTAGCCTATTTTGACATCACAGAAAGTTAGCTTTGAATAACTGAATCATGGATTATAAACACCTATGTAAAGGATATAACTGGATAGGCCTGTGCCGGAACTAGAATCTTATTCACAATACAGTAAGTATTTTCACATTAAAAGGTCATTCTAGCCAATGACGCTTTTAATTCATTCAATTTCAACCAATCATATTTAGAGAAGTTTACATTTGATTATTCCTATAACATTAAAACATTTATTATTATTGAACTTAAAAGATCGTAACGTTTCAAATTTCAAACAAGGACGTTACTTAGAAAAAATTGAAAAAAGTTTGTTCATAATAACCTTAACCAAATGACAGCAAGCAGGAGTTGATGTATTTTGACAGTTCAACTACACAGCTTAAAAGTGGTACTGTTTAATGTTCAGTTAAAAAAACTAATAATTTTTAAGTGTAATAATAATTCGTCAGTTATAGGTTATTAAGTTATAATCATTAAATCGTCAAAACGTTACTCTACAAATTTCATGACAATCCATCAACCCATGGAAAAGGAGTTAGGTAACCTGAAGTCGATTTTCAGACTGAGGTATCAGTATTTCACTTCGCTTCAATCCAATAATTTTGATTGTTTCAAAACTCGTTTATTCGCAAACGCCATTAAC
The DNA here is from genome assembly GCA_963675035.1 of Allygus modestus. Classification (NCBI taxonomy): domain Eukaryota; kingdom Metazoa; phylum Arthropoda; class Insecta; order Hemiptera; family Cicadellidae; genus Allygus; species Allygus modestus. The sequence continues at coordinate 235,908,191 of OY776111.1, read as the reverse complement.
TGAACTACTGAACTGAGTGAACTGACCGGCCGGCGGCCAGGAGACCACAGACACAGACTACAGACGACACACAATCAGTTGTTTTGGTTAGCTGTTATTGCCAATATCCGGCCGTAGTCTGTTTGACTGCAAAATCAGTTGAGCGACTGTTTGCTTACCACCTACTACCCTACCCAAGACACATCTGAATATTTCCGGAAAATGAAAAAATATAAATATACCAAGATAATAATCCAATTATAGTTTATTACCACCCTTTTAGCGAATTTCCCCTATAGGGAAGAAGCTATTACCGTAGGTCTCATGGTAAGACTTAAGCCCGAGACCATGATAACTTTTCATTTTGAGGTCCCCAGATGCCAAAAACACCATTCGTTAGAATTTTTATATATGTATATATATATTTATATATATATATATATATATATATATATATATATATATATGTGTCCGTAAGCACGATAACTCTCGTAAAAAAGGTCCGATCTTAATGAAATTTGGTACAAATGTGTAAAGTACCATTTATTTGAACGAGTTCGAAAACCAGATGAATCGCACCATCCGAAGGGGGGTTTTTGGGGGGTTTTGTACCCCAAAAATGTGTTTTTTGGGGTTTTCACATGTAACTTTAATTTAAATCAAATTTTAATTTATACCATTGAATTCAGCTTAAAAAAACAAACAATTTGGTATTTTGATCATTGCTCTACGTCAATTGGTTACCGAGATATTGAAAGTGCTAAACACAGTACGTTGTCTAATGTTATTCTTATGGAGAAAAAGAAAAAATGTATATTTTGCTTATTTATGAATATAAACTGGCGAAATTTGGTATATGGCTTGATCTGGTTGTGGTTTATTGTTGTTTGCACAAAAAACAATTTTTCGCCAATGTTTCCTGTAGCAGCAAACCTAGGTACTTGGTCCCCATGTTATTCTTATGGAAAATACTTAAAATGTTATATATCGCTTATTTATGAATGTATATGGATGAAACTTGGTATGTGTCTTCACTAAGATGGGTTCTATTGATATTTTCATAAAAACCCATTATTTTGTGTGCCTTGTTGCAGCAAACCTGCGTACTCATCCCCAATGTTATTCTTATGGAGAATAATTAATATTTTAAATATCGATTGTTTGTGAATACATTTCTTATGAATCCTGTTAAGTGTTTTAATGTGTTATGTTATATATTCATTGGAAATTCGCTGAGTATGCAGGTTTGCTGTGACGGGGGTATTTACAATTAAGAGCTACTCTGAAAATTTCAAAACAATTCATTAAACCGTTAAAAAGGAATTAGCGTAACAAGAGTGTGTTTTAACACGAGTATGAGGATTCACTCGCTTCGCTCGCTTCATCCAATTAGGGTTGAGGACGCAGGTTTGCTGCAACGAGGAAGATAAGTAATAGTTCTTCGCACAGGGGTTGTCTCTACCCGTTCTTTAGTCAATGCAATTTCCATTTTAGTTAGCTTGAAACAGCTGTTCTTGCTTCTGCTCTTTAACCCTTTGCGATCGGAATGCATATTTGCCGCTATTCCTCAGCGGTCGCGCGGCCAGCTCTACTGGCCGCCGCCATTAGCACGCGGAAGTCGGATTTTTTTCCACAGCAGTTGTCCTTTGCGATCGGACGGCCAGCGGTGCTGGCCAACATGAAATCCAACGAACGCTCGGGCGTCAGCAGGACTGGCCGACAACAATGTTTTCTTTTGTAATATTCCAACTGTGGTATAATGCCTGTAGAGTGCTGCAACCTAGTGAGGAATTGTTAAACTAAACGATCAGCAGGCTTGCAACATTATATCGTAAGAATTGTGGTGTAAACAACTAAAATAAACACCTGTTGTTCTGGCACAAGTGCTGTCATAATCATCATTGTTTTGATTCAGTTTTATGTGATTTTAACTGTGTTTTGGTGATTTTATCGAGAGATTTGTGTTTATTTGTATTTTTAATTAAGTTTTAAGTTTTAATGTACATGATTATAAGAACACTTGTACGTTCACGTATAGGCCTACACTTATATTATAATTAGGCCTGCAATAAAATTGTTTTATCCCGTATAAACATTTATTAGTAAGAATGGGGTTATGTTTTTTTCCCCCCGTATATTTAACTAAGTAATAATGAACGATCGTTAAAGATAAGACAAATTGAGAGACGTTTTATTAAAATTTAAATCCCCTATGCTAACATTGAAGGTTTTCAGTGAAAGTAATTCCGAGCTGCGGGGAGCGAGCCACCATGATAAATGCCGAGGTGACGCGTAGTGGGACGTGGCCAGTACAGCTGGCCGTCCGACCGTCGGAACCAAGTAAGTACGGAAAGAATTCCGACTGGCTGCCGACTGCGTTGTGGCCACTCCTGCTGGCCTTCCGATCGCAAAGGGTTAAGCTGTCAAATCGAAGTGTCCACAGCTGTTCACATTACAGTGTCTGAATGTTTACTTTCTTCTGAAATGTAAACATTAAAACTTAGGAGACTGATTTTGCGAACTTTGTATTACGGATGTATCCGCAATGTTTGGATTGCTGACTGCGAGATCAACGGAATTGCGGTTGATAGTATGAACGTTAGAAGTGCATGGATGAGAAATACCATCCGATTTGTTAGAGTTGAAGTGTAACAAATTGTTATGTCGTTTGTGACACGTTTTACAAGTTGATTGAGACCTACATGCTTTCAAATCGTGCATCCCAAGACATGAAATGCAATGATGATTAGCTTTCACCAATTGAAAACGTTCTTGTGGGCTTTTTGCGAGAAACATGGGACATTCATAATTATCACACTAGAAAACAATTCATCATTCAACATCAAATCCACAGAACCACTACATATGAAAATTCACCCCAATACATGATTGGAAGAGTCATAAATCAAATTAAAAAAATTCACAAAATTGAAGTAATTGGAAGAACAGAATTAAGAAAAGTAAAATAAATTATAATGAACAATCCTTTATTTTCATTGGATGAATTTTTTAAAGAACCAAAAAATTTAAAAAATAAGATAACATGAAAAAATAGAAAATTTAAGGTGTAATATTTTTTAGACTTAAGATATTTTGTTGTAAAAGCCTACACAATTTATAATTGTTTTTCGGCAGACAAATATTATTATTATTATATATTATTATTATTACATATATATAAATTTGAACGAATAGTGTTTTTGGCATCTGGGGACCTCAAAACAAAAAGTTAAATAGCTTCTTCCCTATAGGGGAAATTCGCTAAAACTAACATTTTTTATAGCAGAACTTATTGGTAAAAACAAATGTGAAGTTTTCTTTCAGTAAAATTAACTGAGAAAAAAATAAAACCTTTTTCCCATAAGATTATAAAAATCTAAAACCTAAAGGTTCAAAGCCCTGATTGATTTGGTATGGAATGACCCGAAGAGAGTATTTTTTTATAAAACCATCTTAAAAGTCGATTTTGATGAATGGTATGTTATTATAGACTGGTATTTTACATTTACAATTAACGCTAGCGGAAAATTTTCCGCCCTGGGCTGCAGCACCTACAGAACCACTGCCAGAACAAAAGCTTTCAACTATTCTAACTAAATTAAGACCTTTCCTATATTTTTTTTTATAAATAACCCAAAGGAATTACAATAGTATTTTGCCTGGTTTCCTTGGTACCAGTTAAGGATTTCAGTAACCAGTGACAATTGCATTCGGTTTTAACTATGCACAGTGTAAACGGAATGCATGAGTTACTGATGCGACAGTGGTACAGTGACAGTAGCTGACCCCCAATGCAAAGTAGTTGTCCATTATTGATGCTTTTTTTACACCGACCAAAATAGGCATCTGAGTTTTTCAAAATTCAGAATCAGATTTTAAAATACAGAAAAAATCCTTAGAATTATGACTTTTTCAAATACAAGAAGCTCATGTAAAACATTATTTAAAAAATTGCAAATAATAAGATTGCCATCACTGTAGGCTACATTTTACACAGTTTGATGATCATAAAAAGAAATCTAAATTTTTCATTAATGAAAACCATCAGCATTACTATTTAACAAGACATCGAGGAAATTTCCAGCTGTCCATTCACAGACTTACTTCATTAGAAAAACTGCCACAGTACCTAGGGAAAAATGTTATAATAGATTGCCTGATTCTTTAAAATCAATTGAAAACATCAAAATGTTTAAAAGAGAAACCTCAAAGTTCTGAATAAATAAAGCCTATTATGGTGACAATGCTTATTTAAGTGATATTTTAGTTTGACTCCATGTACAGTTAATTCAGTTTTGTATATTTTAGCCTAAAAATTTCACCTGTTTCTCCAGTATTAATGGTGTATATAAACGTAATGTGAAATAAAATATTGTCTATTGACAGAGTAGAGAAGTGGTGTAAATGGCTCTAGACAAGAGCAAATTAGCAGTCAGGTCACAGTGAAAAAAGTACCAGCTACTTAACAACTGTCACGTGAGTTATTTCGCACTGTGAAAACCAGGCCTAACTCATCGATGAATTTTCTATCGATCTACTAAAATAATTTCAAAATTATAAAATAAACTACTACCTAATCGTATATACTTATTTTCAGCAGTGAATGTGTTAACATTTCTCCCATTTACATCCTGTTAGCGAATTTCCCCTATAGGGAAGAAGCTATTACCGTAGTCGGCATGGTAAGACCTAGGCCCAGGACCATGATAACTTTTCGTTTTGAGGTCCCCAGACCCCAAAAACACCATTCGTTCGAAACTGTATATATATGTGTCCGTGAGCACGATAACTCTCGTAAAAATTATCCGATTTTGATGAAATTTGGTATAAACGTGTAAAGTAACATTAATGACTTTAAGTTCGAAAACCAGCCAGAAAGCTTTATCCGAAAGGGTATTTTGGGGGGATTTTGTACCCCAAAAATGGGTTTTTCGAATTTTTTACATATCATTTTGGAAATAGTCAAATTTTAGTTTTTTCCATTGGATTCAGCTTAAAAAACACACAATTTGGTATTTTGATCATGTTTCTACGTCAATTGGTTACCGAGATATTGAAAGTGCTAAACACAGTACGTTGTCTAATGTTATTCTTATGGAGGAAAAGAAAAATGTTATATCTCGCTTATTTATGAACGTATACTGACGAAACTTGGTATACGGCTTCATCTGGTTGTGGACCATTGATATTTGCTCAACAAAAAATTTTTTACCCAAGGCTCCCGTAGCAGCAAACCTGCGTAATCAGCCCCATGTTATTCTTATGGAGAATAAGTAACGTGTTATCTGCCTTCATTATGAAAATAAATTAATGAAATTTGGTATGTGGTTTACCTACATGAGTTATATTGATATTTGTATAAAACCCCATTTTTGTGTTCCTTGCTTCAGCAAACCTGCATACTCAGCCGCCATGTTATTCTTATGGAGAATAATTAAAATGTCATAAATCGTTTATTTATGAATGTATATTGATGAAACTAGGTATGTGGCTTTATGTGGTATTAAGATACATATTGGAAATTCACTCAGCATTGGAAATTCGCTGAGTACGCAGGTTTGCTGCTACGGGGGTATTTTTTGTTTGTTTTTAATATTCATTTCCAAGCCGACTTAGATTGTAGTCTATTTAACCTTTTCATAGCCTCAACATTATCAATGATTTGTAACCTTTAATTAAATCAAAACTAATCAAAATTGCTAGTATTATGTTAGTACAGTGTCACCATCTTGTGAAACAACCAGCTTACTAGGCTCCGCAGTTGTGATAAAGTGAGCGCTCACAAAAAACATATAAACTGACTGTGTGCGCAATAAAAGTACAATTTCAAGTAACCTCAAGCCCCTGATAACAACGTTTTGCCTCTACCCTACTCCATCTTCTTATCGTGAATGCTGCAACCTGTATGCTGAAACGACCACCACCCTTTGTGATAGCCAATGAATTCCTATCTCCCTCCTTCAGGAAAGGAAAAAGCGTTAGTGATTTAAGATTAATATTTTTTCATAGCTCATATTAGGTAGGTACTCAAAATGAATTTCATGTGTGGACAATCAATTAAAGTATCTGGACCTTCGAATAAGTTAGACTATTGGCCCACTTGACACCAATATTTTCAAATTATTCTTTAATATTTTCTCCCCATACTCAACAACGGATATTTCGGATAGTAATGATAAGCTTGCTATGTAGTTGTTAATAATTGTTGCCAGAACCCTTTGTCAGACATTGGAATACATTTATTCTATTTATTATACATAACCATTAAGTTAAGTTATCATTATTAAGTTTTAAGTATGGATATTTTTTCTGTAGCCATTAAACTTTGCTTTTTTGGCATTGCTGATTTCTGCAGAGGTAACTTTCTACTACACAGAATTTCTGCAGCCCTTATACTCTTTCTAGGACATTGTTACACTGCCCGTTGTTCTGCTTAGGAGAGTAAATTATTTCATGAAGGCAGTCTGTCATGTTTACCTTGATAAAAACCACTAAGTTCAGTCTCATTTTGATTTCCTTATTGTTACTTGTTTGTTTTTTAAATACAATAGACAATAGGTTAACTGTTTAAAAAAAATCTTTAACAATATAAAAATTTTGTTTTTAAACTAATCAGTGATAGAAAATGTCAGCAAAAATCTCTTAAATAACATAAACTAACCGTCACCAACAATGAATTTCACACAAATAAACAATGTAAAGTTGCAACAATTCGTAATCGGTTACAAAAATCACAAAATAAAACAAACGATTACAAATAACATGTAGAATCATATGATGCTGATTCAAGTATCGATGTAGGCCTATCGCATACGGTAATAACGATGTATCGCACCGTGAAGAAAATCGATCGCGCCTTCAGCAGTACCTTTTCGCGTAGTGTAATTGTATCGTAATCATGATCTTTGACAGTTTGTGGGTTAATTATAAATAAATAATCAGGCCTAAATAAAATATTCATACCAAAAAAAGTAATTTTTGATGGGTCTACTTATAATTATTAATATTCATAGCAACTGATAGTTGAACCATGACCGATGGTTGTATAGTATAAGCCTACTTGATGGACCCCTCAAAGATTGTTGTGTACCCCTTTGTTACAGTTATTGAACTACAGTAAACCTCAGATTATCCGGATCCCAGATTAACCGGACGTGGTTGCCCGAAATAAAAAAATGCAAATTACAGACAAATCACAATTTATCAGCAGTGCTGGCGCCTTCAAAGCCTCAGATGCAACTGCAATAGCCTACATTTAATGTACCAACGAGTTTAAATGTATCGATGTCTTGTGCTGTCTTGTGTAAAAAAGTGCACTCTAAATGGTCGACCACCATTTGCCCCTCTGTTAACTTTGCTCCTATTGCAACCAACATTAAATCCTCTCTTCACGAGTTATATGACAGTCAGCTGACAAAAATTTAAATTTTGAAGAGAGGAGTTGATTGGTTACCTGAGGAAAATGGCAGACGACCAGTATGCTTCACTTTTTTGCCCCAGACGAGACTGATAGACATAATTAACTTTTTTGGCTGACTGTCCAGTACTAGCCATAACTTGTGACGTTATATTGCCTTTGTATAGCTGTGACTGGATTGTGTTATGGCAGTTAAACAAACACTGAGCCATTCTGTTTTTACAATCTTTCCGTACAAAATTTTCACTACCAATAATTCAGACGCTAGTGTTCTAAATGCGATGTAATAGTAGTTTCAGCTTATCCGGATTTGTAGCTATCCGGATCAATAAGCCGCCACATTAGTCCAGATAATCCAAGGTTTACTGTATTTAACACGTTTGCTACCGAACGACGCATATTTGTGTCGGTCCGGTCACTCCCACAGACCAAAAGAAATAATCTGAACGTTGCAAACAGACTGGGAGGTACAGGAGTAAGATAAACAACAGACCACGAAAGAAATTGAGTTTAAATAAATAAGACTATTTCACTTCATAATAACCTAAAATGCATTTTTAAACAATAACAATTGTTTTTTATTTAAGCAATTTTAAAAAAGTCACAGTCCATACAATGGAAAATAATAAAAAATATTGTATTTTTGTTCAATAGACCGAGCGGCGCACAATGGCGTTGTTGTAAATTTGATCATTTGTAGGCATATTCCGTTTTATTGTTAATGTTCAACACAATAATCAAACAAACACCACTAAAGCACGTCCAAAAACTTTTAAGTAGCCACATGGACAGTTGTACTGTGATGCAGCAAAAATTACAATGAAAACAACAGTTCTGCCAGTTGCGATGTGACGTCACAATCGTCATACCCAGACCAAGCAACGCGCATGTGCATCAGATATCCCTACAGACTGATACAGAGATCAGGGCTTAAAAATAAACCGTTGCTAAGAAATGCACATTGAATAATAATGGGACACGGACGCAATTTCACGCCGTCAGTCTACTTCAATGCGACCAGCCGATGCAAATATGAGTCGGTGGTCTATCGGGACAAACCAATCGACGCACAACTGCGTCGCTGGTCTATGCGAATGACAAATTCCATATAATTGCGGTAGCGAACGTGTTAACTAAGTTATTTGGTTTCATGTTTGACTAGACCTATCTAAATTAAAAGTACGAAAGGCCCAGTCCTGATTATTATGAAGTTTAATTATCAATAGGCTAGGCTTGACTTGGTTAGGGCCTGTGGTTTGATAAAAATAAAAATAGGCCAACCTAAGGCCCAATCATAATTCTATGAATTGTAAATAATGCATGAAAAGGGCAACAACAGAATTTAACTGATATCAAGTTTTATATTAAAAGGTAAGTACATACCATATGGAAAGACTTTTTAGTCTAACTACTTAAACAAGGCCACACTTCAAATATTAAAAGTTATAAAAATATGCCTTAAAACTCATACACTTACACTCTATATTTGGAATCCTTCATTAATTCATATTCCTCTAAAGCAATGGTCCCCATGTTTAAAAGTTTATTTGCACCATTTCATCACACAACGCAAGCCAAACACAATCTAAGTATTAAAATAATTTACACAACCACGTAATACACTAAAAAAACGACATTGTACCACTGGAATACGAATTTACTAACACACTAAACAGAGTCAGAGGACAGAGTAAACACTAAACAGTGAGTTTTTACAGTGTTTCCACTTAGCAGTAAAAAATATCCCATGCGCTGATACAAAAATCCCACTTTATCCCACACTTTCCCTTATAATATCCCTCGTCAAATCCCACACTTTCCCACTGATCTTTAAAACAATGCAACACAATTAATGTTAAATATTATATGATTATTGAAAAATGTATTAGCAAAATATTTATACCGATATTAGAGCTTATTTGGATTACTAATTACCTATATTTTTCATGTTACTGTAGTACCGAAAAGGATTTTTAGTATATTCAACCATAGACTAAACATAATCCAACTTAAATGGTACTGTTTGCCATGAGTCCAGCATGTGAACTAACTAAACTAAATAATTTAATTCCTTGAGAGGAACAAATATTTTTAATGTTAGTACTAAAGAGTACGACATAGGAACTAAATAATGGAAAATTGTACTTGTTAATTCCAACATAGCCAGGCCAGCGACATTGATGTGATTCAGTGTTCGTTCTGAGACGTTTATAAAATAATAACAGGTGCGGACAGCGAGGTTTAAAAATGGGAATGCCCGCAACCCCCGAAGCAGCAAACCTGCGTACTCAGCGAATTTCCCATGCATATATATATATATATATATCTTAATCACATAAAACCAAATACCAAGTTTCATCAATATATACATTGATAAATAAACGATTTATGACATTTTAATTAATCTCCATAAGAATAACATGGCGGCTGAGTATGCAGGTTTGCTGAAGCAAGGAACACAAAAAATTGGATTTTATACAAATATCAATATAACGCAAGTAGGTAAAGCCACATACCAAATTTTATTAATTTATGTTCATAATTAAGGGAGATGTTACTTAATCTCCGTAAGAATAACGTGGGGCTGAGTACGCAGGTTCGCTGCTTCGGGAACTATAGGCTAAAAATGATTTTTAGTGCAAACATCAATAGACCACAACGATATGAATCAATATACTAAGTTTCATCATGATACGTTGATAAAAAAGCCAGATATACAATTTTTCATTCTCCATAAGAATAACATTAGACAACGTAGTGTGTTTAGCACTTTCAATATCTCTGTAACCATTTGACGTAGAGCAATGATCAAAACACCAAATTGTGCGTCTTTTTAAGCTGATTCCAATAGAAAAAACTAAAATATGACTTTTTCAAAAATTATATGTAAAAACTAAAAAAAATGTATGGGATACAAAACCCCCCCCAAAATACCCCTTCGGATAAGTCGATCTGTCTGGGGTCGATCTTTTCGAACTCAAGTCATAAATGCTGCTTTACACGTTAATACCAAATTTCGTCAAAATCGCATTATTTTTACGAGAGTTATCGTGCCCACGGACACACAGATATATATATATATATATATATATATATATATATATATATATATATATATATATATATATACAGTTTTAATCGAATGGTGTTTTTGGCCTCTGGGGACCTCAAAACGAAAAATAAATCATGGTCCCAGGCCTAGGTCTTATCATGCCGACTACGGTAATAGTTTCTTCCCTATAGGGGAAATTCGCTAATAAGTCGATAAAATCAAATAGTAGTGCTACTGCTTAGGTGCTCATCTCGGAAGCATACTAGCAGACGGAATGCCGATTTCCAAAAAAATCCCACTTTATCCCACAATCCCATTTTATCCCACAAGCAATGAAAATATCCCATTTATGGGATAAAAATCCCTCAAGTGGAAACACTGGGGTAAACACGACCTGATAAAATTCCCAACCAGGGTAGGCCACGATTGCCACGAGGTAGGCAATGAGCTCTATGTTATATCTGGAGACACTACTCTGTGACTAAATATTTTCCAAAAATTTGCCGTCAACACATAGATGTTGCTCTATTGTGTTGCCACTTTGACGTTAACTGGACCATTCACAGTGGCGGATCCAGCAAGGGGGCGCGCCCCCCCCCCTTGGACGCAGAAAGTGTGTAATTAATGGGTAATAGCATTGACTATATATCTGTACTAGACTGAAAACCTTACGGGCCCGTCTGATAACAAAAGAGGCGGGATTCTCCACGTATTTCTGACAGCACTGGATATAAATCGCCACCATCGCCCGCAATGGTGGACGTAACTCTACAGGTGTATAGTCAATGGTAATAGTGTAACGTTGACAGTCGCTGTACTAGTTTTTGTGTTTAATATTTGCAAACACATTATTTGCACTAACACGTCTTACCTACTGGGCGATGCTCTACAAAACGGAGCCTCCACTATAACGGGTCGCTACGAATAGTTTTAACAGTACAATGATCATGGAATGTGTAGGCCAAGTTAGTGAACCCCGTTGGTAGAGGACGGTAATGAAGCAAGTCACCATATAACTATACGTCCTTTATGTGTGTTAAGTAACTTACTGCATCCAAATATTTGTAAGATAAACAGTTGCCGATCGATACATAAAATTAGGGAGTCACTGAACTCCTTAAATCCGACAAACACAACTTAGTATCTGTAAGATAAAGGCACCGGCCAGGGCTGAGCATCTCCTAGGGTAACGCACCACAGCACCGGCCTACTGCCTTTGGCCGCCCTAGGGAGACACACCGCAGCACCGGCCTAGGGGCTTGGGCCGAGCATCCCTAAGGTCACGTACCACAGCACCGGCCTATTGCCCTTGGCTGCCCTAGGAGAGCACACCGCAGCACCGAACTTGGGCCGAGCATTCCTAAGGTTTACGCACCTCAGCACCAGACTATTGCCTTTGGCTGCCCTAGGGCAACTCACCACAGCACCGGCCTAGGGGCTTGGGCCGAGCATCCCTAAGGTCACGCACCACAGCATCGGCCTATTGTCCTTGGCTGCCCTAGGAGCACACACCGCAGCACCGGCCTAGAGGCTTGGGACGAGCATTCCTAGGGGCTTGGGCCGAGCATCCCTAAGGTCACGCACCACAGCACCGGACTATTGCCTTTGGTTGCCCTAGTGGCACACACCGCAGCACCAACCCTACAGTCTTCCTCAATCTTCTTCTTTTCTGAAACCTTTGCTTTCTGCCTTGGCCATTTTGTGCGCGTTGGTTTAGCCTTTAGTAGTGCGTGTAAGTAAATAAAGCGGTATAAAATGTGTATATTTATGTACCTACGGTTTATTGTATCAGTGTAATACATCAATATTACACATTTCATTGCGAAATAAGTGTTACAATGTGGTGTTTTATTTGTTAGCATCATGATTGAATTGAATTTAGCGAGTACTAACAACTGCCTCCAGTTGCTGCGGGGCGTTATCGTTTAGTGAGAAAAAAATCAAGTGCGCCCCCCCTCAACAAATTCCTAGATCCGCCCCTGACCATTCAGAATACATTGGGTGGATTTTGCCTTAAAAGAGCAGTGCAATTACCCTAAACTTTGAGCAAATTACCCTAAAAGTTAATTTTCTTCAACGAAATCAGAACACAATTAAAAGTGGCACACACCGCAGCACCAACCCTACAGTCTTCCTCAATCTTCTTCTTTTCTGAAACCTTTGCTTTCTGCCTTGGCCATTTTGTGCGCGTTGGTATATAAAAATATATTTAAAACAAGATTTAGACATAATAAATAAAGGTAAATTAGCCTTTATACATTTGTTGAAGTACTTCATCACCTGGAGGACCGAGCTGTGCTTGAAAAACCAATCAGTTTGTTCAAAATGCCTATCTTCACGGTTCCTCTCCAATGCGAGCATATTTCCTTTGTTTATTTACTCGTTTTGTTTTATTTTGGGCAACTCCGCTTTATCTATATATTAATTGGCTAAGGGTATAGTTTTGTGGTACCGTTTTCTCGGACATCCGTGGCATCGTAGAATGATGAAACTTGGCACACTTATTTAAAACTGTTAGGAGATGTGTCGAATGTAAATAATTTTGTGCTTGGGTGTGTAGTAGGGCTATGCCCTTTTGGCTTTCAAAGTTTACATGTCATCCTTATATGGGAATATTCGTTATGCTTTTCGTATTTTTTATAATTTTAATTTCATTAATAAACAGCTTTGTGATTCAAATAAATATGTAGGTCAACAGCAAGAACATATGATTCATAAATAAAACATTTTACTGACTACTGGAATGGTAACACCCTTCTCTTATCCGTTTTAACTTCACAACAGCAATAAAAGATAATTCAAGACTGATGTAAATACAAAATATTACTGATTACTGGAATGATAACACCCTCCTCTTATCTGTTTTAACATTACATTACAAAATTTAAATCTGTTATTAAGGGGGGGAGGATGAGGTCGAGAGGTTTCGGGAATAGATAAAAAATCTCTGATTACTGGCATTGTAAAGCCCTTCTGCTATCCGATTAACTACACATTAAACAGGGAGAGGGATGATGAGATGGAGAGGTTTCAGGCATAAATAAATACCCCCGTTGTAGCAAACCTGCATACTCAGCGAATTTCCAATGCATAATATATGTCTTAATACATCATAAAGCCGCATACCAAGTTTCTTAAAAATATATTCACATATAAGCGACATAAGCATATTTAATTATTCTCTATAAGAATAACATTGGTAATGAGTATGTAGGTTTGCTGAAATAAGGAAGACAAACAATTGGTTCATATACAAATATAAATAGAATTTAACTAGGCGAAGTCACATACCAAGTTTCATCAATATTCAATCATAAATAAGCGCTATATAACATTTTAGTGATTCTCCATAAGTATAACATGGGCGCTGAGTAAGCAGGGTTGCTGCAACAAGGAACAAAAAAATGTGTTTTTATGCAATTATCAATATAACTCAACCAAGTGAAGCTACATACCAAGTTTTATTAATTTATGTTCATAATTAAGGGAGTCATTACATTTTACTTATTCTCCATAAGAATAACATGGGGGCTGAGCACGCAGGTTTGCTGCTAAGGGAATAATCACCAAAAACTCAATTTGCTGTGCAAATATCAATTTACCAGTACTACGTGAAGCCACATACCAAGTTTCATCAACATACATTCATAAATAATCTAGATATCAAATTTTATTTATTCTCCATAAGGATAACATTGGACAACGTACTGTGTTTAGCACTTTGAATATCTCTGCAACGGTTGGGCGTAGAATCACAATTTAAACACCAAAATGATTGTTTTGTGGAACTGAACAGATTGGTAAAAGCAAATGTGAAGTTTACATTAAAATAAACTGAGGAAAAGCCAAAAACTGTTTTCCCATAAGATTAACATGGGAGATTTTATGAGTAGGTTTTTTGGATTTTCTCCGCAACCACTTAACCTAGGTTAATAATTCAAAATAGTATATTATTTGTTTTTTAAGCTCTATAACATGGTCAAAACAAAAATTAAGTTTTTTAAAAATTTTAGGGTTAAAAATGCAAAAAAATTATTTTTGGAAAATTTAAAAACCCCATAAACCCCCCTTCCCATTGTCCGATTTTTCTGGTTTTCGAACTTAAAGTCATGAATAACATTTTACATATTTGAGCCAAATTTCGTCGAAATCGGACGTTTTTTACTCAAGTTATCGCATTCACGGACACATATATAGATATATATATACATACATATAAATTTGAACGAATAGTGTTTTTGGCATCTGAGGACCTCAAAACAAAAAGTTATCATGGTCTGGGGCTTAAGTCTTACCATGAGACCTACGGTAATAGCTTCTTCCCTATAGGGGAAATTCGCTAAAAGGATACTGATTACTGGAATAGTAACACCATTCTCTTATCCGTTTCATCTCCATAAATGTAAACCTGATAGTGAAGGGGGGGTGAGGATGAGGGACGAGATGAGGATGAGGTGGAGAGGTTTCAAGCATAAATAAAAAGGCTATTGATTACTGGAATGGTAACACCCTTCTCTTATCCGTTTTAACACCACAATAGCAAGACCAGATAATTCAGGACTAATGTAAATAAAATATATTACTGAAAACTGAAATGGTAACATCCTTCTCTTAGGAGACTGAGAGATGAGGAAGAATGGAGAGGGTTTGGGCATAAATAAAAAGGCTATTAATTACTGGAATGGTAACGCTCTTCTGCTATCCGTTTTAACTCCACATTAAAACAATTACCGGGGGTGACGGTTGGGGATAGGAGGGAAAGGGAGAGAGAGAAAGCTGACTGAAAGGGAACTAGAAAGCTTGCCTCACGATTTTCAAAAGTTTGGTTTCTTGTCACGGATGTGTTTAAGTGTGGCATGGAAAGTTTTTGCATGCTTGCCTCAAGTTATTTTTTCTACCTGGGATGTAGTTGTTTGTTTACAAAAAAGTAAAATGAGATTTGATTGGAATAACCAGTGACCTCTATGTATAACTGGAGGGACTACCGGTGCGGCACACGGGAGACATTTCAGGAGCCGTGTGACGTCACTAAAACGCGTCATCGGTGAGGTTCCCTCATCGCCCGCCGCTAGCGCCAGAACAGTTTTTGCCGACATCTAAGTTAATCAAGATCCAGGATCATCATCATCATCCCATAATATGTTCAATATTTGTACTTGTGACCACATTCTTATTATTGCTGTCCTAAAAAGTATTCCCTCACCCGATTGTCAGCGCTCTGCGGGCAGCAGTTAGATACTGTCTTTTCACTGATTTCAATCAAAACAACAGCTACTCATTACTGAAATCAACCCTTTATCATTAACAGATTAACTTGGTAACACTTTTGCTGTTTCCATAGTTAAACACGTTACTTTCATCCTCATCGCTATCCAATTTAATGGGCAATAATCCAACCTGGCCAGCAACCATAAACAACTTATTAATATAGCCCTAGTAAAATTATGTTCGGCAGGTTTTCCATAGATATTAACATATTGCTTGATATGTTTCACTATTTATTCGTCTTTTATCATTAAGTCAATCAATCGAGGACAACTTTGGTGTCCATCCAATTAAGGAGAAAGTTTATTGAATCTTCTTAGTAGCAAAATTTAAATTTTCCAAATTGATATCTCTTATTTACAGCTACAAGCAAACAATTAACTTATTAAGAGAATAACCAAATGTTTTGACTCATTACGTCAAACTGAAGAGGAACATGCTTTATTCACATAGGCTATACTATGTTTGGCATATCTATACTTAAAATTCTTTACAATTTGTGTAATTACACACAACAAATAAAATGTGTGAACCTACACAACACACACTGAATAAAAATAGAATTATAATGTTTCCAATTAATTGTAAGTAGAAGAAAAATAACTGTTTCCGAGTAGGTTGAAACATTATGTAAATGTGCAGTAGCTTACATTTTTTAAATATAGGTGGGCCTATATTAATTTGTTTTCAAAGCCCAAAGAAACAAACACTTTTTGTTCTCATTTATTTGACGGACAAAATTATTATTAGTATGTAAATTCGTATGTAAGGCCAGTTACTGGGATATTGTTCAGGTTAATTTATGATACAATAAATACATAAACATTCCTTTCAGTCGATTTATAGACGCGTAAAGTTGTTAACATAACAGAGCGGACGACTCTTCAACTGACAGATGAGCAGCAGACTCTAGCTACAGTACGTGTGATGTCATAGGGCTTCTGTTTTTGTGTTATCGGTGACGTCATACGGCTCCTGAAATGTCTCCCGTGTGCCGCACCGGAGGGACCACGGTAACTAGAAAAAATACGGTAGGGGCCATAAACATAAACAAATGACGTCAATGGATCGAATGTAAACATGTCTGTTTTTATTTACACACCGATATGTCAAAAAACCCGTATTTTTCTGTTCTCCCTGCAGACGCCTGGAACTAAATAAGTAAATATTGCAGTTTTAAGACTTTTAGCAGAAAGATTTTGAGGAGTAAATATTTGATATTGTGGCGAGAAAACCACTGGAATATTATAATTTGTTTTTGCAACTTTAAGAGATTGCGTTATTTAATTGTACTGCTTTAATAGCGAATTTCCTATGGTAAAGTGAGGAATCACCCTCATGGTGAAACTTAAGCCCAGGTGCATCAGAATAGCCAAAAAATTAAAAAAATCCGTTTTACAAAAAACGATTATAGTGTTTGTTTTAATGCCCTTCTTGGTTTGAATAAAAAGTGTTTTATGCAACACAACGAACCATCACGAAATATACCTAATATAAAACCACAATGAAAGAAACAATTAACGGTATGCCAA
Source organism: Allygus modestus (assembly GCA_963675035.1). Taxonomy (NCBI): domain Eukaryota; kingdom Metazoa; phylum Arthropoda; class Insecta; order Hemiptera; family Cicadellidae; genus Allygus; species Allygus modestus. Next base: position 235,890,946 of record OY776111.1, on the reverse strand, counting down.
ATGTGTAAACTAAGTGTAAATAAACGAAAACAAAAACTAACAAACTGTAAAAACATACTATTGTTGGTTAGAACACTAAAATAAATAAAAAACTATCTGAATAATGGTGCTAGGTTGATCAAGCCTATAAATCAAGTTAACATGAAGGACGATTCATAAATGAAAACAACGTTTTATAAAAATAGCACTTGACAGATAAAACATGAACAGAACCATATGTCAAGAAAGTTTGTTTACATTCGATCCATTGACGTCATTTGTTTATATTTATGGCCCCTACCGTATTTTTTCTAGTTACCGTGGGAGGGACTACTGCTGGTTGGATTTTCGTGCCATCATCGACAGAATTTTCCCCCTTTACAATACCAACATAACAACATGAACATGGTACCTTGTACATGGTGTTCATTTTGTTTTGTTGGTACTGAAGAGGGGAGATATTGTGCTTCCAGCTGATTGTCTATGGCACACTTTTTTTGTAAGAAACTGCATGGTGAGTAAAACACTCAAACCACTATTTTTTTATACTTTCAGATCAATAAATAAAGTACAGCAACATTATACTCTCAGAAATCCAGACTAATGTGACAGACAGCCGGTCCGGATTTTGAAAAATCCAGATTTATTCCCACTGTACCATTATTTAATCAAATACTAGGAATAACTTTATGTGAAAGGCATAATTTATTTACACTCAACTAACACAATGTATTATTATTTATCTTAAAATAAAACAGAACATATGGTAATAACCAAACACCTGTTTGGAGAGAGACCACCATATCTTCCCCTCACAAGTTGAGCCGTTGTGGAGGTTTGGCATTTCTCTGAATTCCCTCTGCCCTTCCACAAAAGTGTTGAAGGAGTAGAAATTGCTTGAGAGACTGTTTGGAAGAGAGTTAAATGAATACGGTTTCTTCGCAGCCTACCTGCTCCACCTTCGGTTTCAATGATGTACGACCGAGGGCAATCATGTTGTTGAATAATTTTTCCAGGAGACGCTTTATCTCTGACATAAATCATTTGCCCCTTCACTAATTCTTTTTTTCTTTTGTTCCATATCTTTTATCAAACTGCATTTTTCTTTTATTTCTTTGTCTTTCTTCTCTTGACCGAAGAATATTGTAATCCGGTGTCTTCAGAATTAAATTAGCCGATGCAATTGGTACAGTACCTCTTAGTTTTCTGCTCATGAGTAGTTCAAACGGATAATAACCATTCTCTAAAGGTGTAGACCGATAAACTAGCAATCCATCATACAAATCCTTGCATTTCAGGATAATTTTCTTCGCTGCTGCTACAGCTGACTCATCCAGCCAATCCATTGGATTTTTGACACCATGTACTATTATTTAATCAAATACTAGGAATAACTTTATGTGAAAGGCATCATTTATTTACACTCAACACAATAACACAATGTATTATTATTTATCTTAAAATAAAACAGAACATATGGTAATAACCAAACACCTGTTTGGAGAGAGACCACCACACCTGGAGGTGGGCATGATTCATCTATTCCGTCTATATAGTGAACAACGCTTCGCTCGTTGGGGGCTCCGCCCCCAGACCCCTGTGGGGGCTTTGCCCCCAGGTCGCTGTTTGGCCTCATTTTGAAGTGGCGTCGTATCAAGTGGCCCAGAACCCCCATAAGACTACTCATACTAAGAAAGCGGACAAATCATCGGAAATTTAAATATGAGAGCATCTGTATGGCCATTGGAACTGTTTAAACAACACTAGATTTTGATTGTTTCTATCTGCCATTATTAAGTTATTGAGGTAGAAAACTAGGAAAAGTAAGGCTTAGGAATTTTCTCTGGGGGTTAGAAAGTGCAAAGCACATGCATGCCAAATCTGAAGTTCCTAACTCTAGGAGATGTAACCGACATACTAATACTATTAATACTAATATTACATGGAAATAAAACCGAAACCATGTAAATAATTATATTAGTGGTATAATCAGACTCTGGGTATAATTTAAGTTATTCAAATAATTTAATAACTTTGAAACATTTTTTAGTATGACCTATAAATAACGATTTTTAAATTTTGTGGTTGGATACACCATCATAACATACCATAACTATAATACATGTGGTGTCTATAGGAAATGTACAACTAATTAAAACAAATTTGTGCTGGTTTTTACCAACTATGTAAGTCTAACATGCCCAAATATCAATGAAAACACCAGAACATCTAAAAAACTGGAGAATTTTCAAAATTGTTTAGGTTTCAAACAATTCAAAATGGTCATGCGACTTCTGCCACATACTTCCTGTAATGTAGAGATATTCTGTGCCAAATATTAGGACTCTAAGTACTATTTTAGAGTGTCAAAAAAATAAAAACCACTAAGTTTTGGTGGAAAATTGCTAACAATTTAAAAATCTAGCAGTACCTAAGGGTGAAGGGAGTGAGATACGGCAAAATTTTATAGAACCAGAGTTGTAGATCGTCTGAAATCCATGTGTTGCGGTGGTCTCCGTTTCTCGATAGGACCAACCGTTTGGCCGCTACAGCTCAATTATAAAAACACTACATTATGACTTTTTTAATTCAAAAAATTATTTATTTTTTTAAAACTAAAAATAGTCAGATTTGGGAATTGCCCCAGGAGCTGAAAGGTGCAAGGCACATGCTTGCCAAATCTCATGTTTTTAGCTCAAGTATAAATGGTGTCATGTCCATTCTAATTAATACCATTTGGTCCAGAACCGGCATTTCCTTATGGTCAAATCTAAAGATATTTAAAGTTTTTGATTTTACGGCAGGTTTAAGTAATAATAACTGGTCATATTACTGCTGTTATTTATTGAGTGTGATGTAGAGATACTGTGCGCCCAATATTAGGCATCCATAAATTATATTAACGTGATACAAAATTAAAAACCACCACAAAATCTCGAAAATATGCAGAAATTTGAAAAATCTAGCGCTACCTAAGGGTGAAGGAGACGAGATACGGCAAAAAGTCATAGGATCAAAGTTGTAGATGGTCTAAAATCCGAGCACTGTGGTGATCTCCGTTTCTCGATAGGACCAACCGTTGGGACGCTACAGCTCAAATAAAAGACACTATTTTGGACATGTTCAAAATTTCCTCCATTTTGATTTTTTTTGAGGAGGTTAAAATTTAAAATCGTAATTTTTGGCGATTTTCCTTGGGGTTACAAGGTACAAGCTACGTGCGTGCCAAATTTCACGTTTCTAGCTCATCTATAAGTGGTCTAGAGTTCGTATACCTCAGTCAGTCAGTGAGTGAGTGAGTTACACATGCGGCTGTATATATTATAGACTCACTTCGCTCGCTGGGGGCTCCGCCCCCAGACCCCCGATTGGTGTCCCCACCCTAAAAAGGTAAACGGCAAAATGTCTTAGTAATTGAGTGTCATTATATCCAGGGCATATGGTAACAACATGGGTACAAACAATCCAAATATGAATTGGTATTTTGGTATTCATCAATAATGTTATCATGGCTACTGCTACAAATAGACTATGGGTATGAATTACTGTGCGCTGATCATATTATTAACTACCTAAGCCGTTTGTGTGTAAACTATAGTAATTGAAACAAATTAAAATTGTAATCAGATTTATAAATATTGATATAGGCTACTTAGATGGTTGACATTTTTTATGTATGAAACTGCCATTAACTAATTAAAATAGTTAAAATTTAAAAAAATATAGCACTAACTAACGGTGAAGGGGCCAGATTCGGCAAAAGGTAAGAACCGTTTTAGAACCAAAGTTTTAGTAACCAAACTAAAATCCAAGGCATGTGGTAGTCTCCGTTTTTCGATAAGACCATCCTTTTGGCCGCTAGAACTCAAACAAAACGACACTAAATGTATTTGTATTTTTTTTTATTTGTCATTATTAATTTTTATTTAGGGAATTTAAACTGGCAAAAGTAAGATTTGGAAATTTTCTCCGGGGTTAATAAGTGAAAACACCACCATGCTAAATATCAAGTTCATAGCTCAAGTATAAATGGTGTCACGTGCATGTCAGTTAATCTTAATTGGCATAGAACCATCATAGCATTACTACTTATACGAAGAAAATGGTCAAATCTAAAGATATTTTAGAGTTTTTGATTTCCCGACTGGTTAAAGTAATCAAAACTAGTCAAATTACTGCTGTTACATACCAATACATATTTTATAGACATACAACGTGCCCAATATTAGGCCTTCATCAATTATATGAACATGATTAAAAATAAAATACCACCACAAAATCTCGAAAATATGCCGAAATTTGAAAAATCTAGTCGTACCAAAATACAACTCTTCTTCTGTAAAACTAAATTTATAAAATAATATATGTTTTTTAAGTTCCAATGGTTAAAATCATCCCAAACAACTAAAAACCTAGGAAATGTGGTAACCATCGATTTTTAGTTTACGTAATGTAATTAAAAAAGCATACAAAAACCTTTAATCTGTAGTTCATATAATGAAATCTGCAAACATTATACTATATAATATTATGTGCAAAAAGTAGGTCTCTCAGAACAATATTGAAGTAGAACACGATTACAGAACCTGAAACCTTGAAAATTCTCTAAATTCGGTCAAAACCAATCCTGAAAATCATGCAGAATATGTGAAAATAAAACAAATAAATAAATAAATAACCACTAAAGATTTTTAAAATTGTCATACAACTTGAATAAATAAAATACAGAGCTCCTCAAGGATCTTTTTATTTAATTAGGCAAATATATTAAAAGTACAAAAATTTTAAGGCTTAGCTTTTTACTTTCTCCCTCTATACATAGTATATGGAGAAAGTATTGTTTTCGTAACAATTTTCAAATTTGAGTTGTTAGTGGAAATATTCATTTTGGTGCTCCCTGAACCCAAAAAAGTGGTTTTTACGTGATGTCTGTCCATCTGTCCGTCCGTCCGTCCGTCCGTCCGTCCGCGTGTGTCCGCGTGTGTCCGCCTGTGTCCGCGTGTGTCCGCGTGTGTCCTCGTGTGTCCGCGTGTGTCCGCGTGTGTCCGCGTGTGTCCGCGCGTGTCCGCGCGTGTCCGCGTGTGTCCGCGCGTGTCCGCGTGTGTCCGCGTGTGTCCGCGTGTGCGTGCGTGTGCGTGCGTGCGCGTGCGTGTGCGTGCGTGTGCGTGTGTGTGCGCGCGCGCGCGCGCGTGTGTGTGTGTGTGTGTGTGTGTGTGTGTGGGTGTGTGTGTGTGTGTGCGTGCGTGCGTGTGCGTGCGTGTGCGTGCGTGTGCGTGCGTGTGCGTGCGTGTGCGTGTGCGTGCGTGTGTGCGTGCGTGTGTGTGTGTGTGTGTGTGTGTGTGTTTGTCTGTGTGGATGTGTATAGAGCTAGAGCCCTAACCAATGGGCCGATTTTTATGAAATTTGGTATGTAGGTACTAATTCACGATATCTCCAGGCGTTTTTTTAATTTTTTAATTTTTGATTTTTAAGGGTAATTATCCCCCAAAAACCGCCAAATAACATCAAAAACCCAAATTTCTCAAAAACGGCTCTAACGATTTTGATTAAACTATAGTCGTTTGTAGAACTTTAGTTTTCCAACAAAATGACACCACCCGCATTTATGTAAAAATTCTGGTTCAGAAATTACAGGACCAAAACATCAAAAATTTAGTTTTTTAGATTTGTCATAAAAATACATAAGTATAAAAAAATATTACTATTCACCATTAAAAAGAGCTCAAAAAACTAAATAATTTAGTATTTTTAATTAATATTCTACGATTGCTGGTTTCAGAGAAAATTTAAATTTTCATTTTGCAGTAAACGCAGTACGTTGTCCAATGTTATTCTTATGGGGAATAACAAAATTACTATTTCTCTCTTATTTACTGATCAATTTCATTCAAACTTGATATGCTCGTCAAGTTAGCATTGACCAACAGAGGAAATTTGAAATATGTTGCCCCTTAATAACCCTGGGGGGGAATAGGGGGCATTTCCCCTCTTAAAACCACGAGGGTAGCAATGGATTATGTAGTGCCTCCAAAGCAGGGATTTGGGTGGATGTTTTTTAAAACAACTTGTTTACAAGATTTTCTGTACACTCGACCGTGCTTTGTATTCTATATTTAGTAAATAAAAGGTAATTTATTCATTAAAGTTGGGCTAAAAGGGAGAAAGTATGTGTCAGTTTCCTGATACCGTTTATTTTATAGAGGGTTAAATAATACAAATCGGTCATATGCATGCAGCATACTACGTATATGTCATAGTATTCCGAAATCGGATACGAAATGATGATATTCGAGGTATAGTTTAAGGCTATATCGTATGCAATTTTTTACGCCGCAAGACACTATGTAAGTGTGTGAAATAATTTAAATCCTTACTTTTAACTGTCCTTATTTGACAACATTTGTGTTAAAGGGAAAAACACTAATAACAAAATATTATGTTCGTACCGAATAAAAGTAATCTGTAACAAATATAACCTAATTCAAGTGGGGCATTTCCCACCTATTATGACCAAAAGATCCACAACAATTTAGACATATCTTATGGGTTTAAATAAATAAAGTTGTTCCTATGACTGCTGTTGGCCCTGGCATGCAGACGTATTGTGTGTTTAGGTATATGCACCCATATATTATTAAGGGATTGTCAATAATGAAAATAAAACAGAATATATAATGAAATAGAACTAAAGTCTTAAAGGATAAAACCACCAGTTACAACCTTACGTTAGAACATAGTTTAGCAAATACCAATTCCTTTGAAATGTTTAAAAATAAATAGGTTAAATATTAAAATAGTTAAAATGTTACTACAGCGTAAACTACTACTGATATTACCGAAAATATTTTGAAATCCAAATAATGCATTTAAATAACGTAGTTTACGTACTCGTAGATTTTGAAAATTAAGGTAAATAATTAAACAGTGGGTATTTTTGAAATTTTCCCGACAAAACAATCAATACTAAAACAATATTGAAACAATATTGGCCATAGTTACAAGCTACACTGTATGCCAAAAATCACGTTCCTAGCTCATCCGTAAGTGTCCAAGGCAAAAGTGTACAAAATGCCACGTCCCTAGTTAGTTCATCTAGAAGTGGGATAGAATTCGTATACACCAGTTAGTCAGTTACACCATAAGCTCGTATACAACCGGTCGCAATCTACGAGAATCTCGTCAATGGCACATACGCACAACCATAGATTAAGCATATCCCTAAGGAGTATGTTCAATTTATGGCACCACTCACCCACTAGCACAAGCAGAATTCGCCATACACTGCGCGCGTAGTTGCTAAAAGAAGCAAGCTGAGAAAAACCCTAGGCCTAATTAAACTGATCCGCGGGTAACATAAGAATATATCATGACTACCAAAATTACGTAAAAACTGGTCAATACATTTGACTGGTCAAAGGGTTCAAGTCTAAGAGGCATTACAAATTGTATACCGAATCATCAAAGGGTGTGGTTGAAACAACAAGTTTTCTTACCAGCGAGAACCTAAAATGATATGTTTCGATGTTGAACAATAAGCAATCATGAGTTTATGTAAACATATTTAGTTATGTTTAAAATTATTAATATTTAATAAGAAACACATTTTTTGTGACTGGATTGCCACATAACGCTTACACGAGAAAGCCGATTGAGATTTTTGTAAACTACATTACCAAAACGGTTACACTATCAAAATAATGCATGTCGGTAACGTAGTCTACGTAACTAATATATTTTAAAATATTCTTTTAAAAATATTTAATAATTAAAAATTGTGAGTTTTGGCAATTTTTCTGGGGGTTACAAGGTTAAATATACCTGCATGCAAAATTTCACGTCGATAGCTCTTCTAGAAGTAGTCTAGAATTCGTATACCTCAGTGAGTCAGTCAGTTACACAAGCGGCTGTATATATGTTAGATTATTGATAATATGCGTTTATGTTTATATGCTAATACAAAAGTGAGCTTCCAGTAGAAAGTGATGAGTCATAGAGAGGAGAAGACCTGAATGGAGTAGCGTACCGCAAACGTAATCAATAACAATCACAAGCAAGGACTCGGACCATCTGAGGTCACGTTAGAGCGCCTGATGATGCAAACAATATGACATTTGTGTAATGTGGGATAATCAAGAGAATAAACGGTATCAGGAAACTGACACATACTTTCTCCCTTTTAGCCCAACTTTAATGAATAAATTACTTTTATTTATTAAATATAGAATACAAAGCATGGTCGAATGTACAGAAAATCTTGTAAACAAGTTGTTTTAAAAAACATCCACCCAAATCCCTGATTTGGAGGCATTATAGAATCCATTGCTACACTCGTGGTTTTAAGAGGGGAAATGCCCCCTATTCCCCCCCCCAGGGTTATTAAGGGGCAACATATTTCGAATTTTCTCTCTTGGTCAATGCTAACTTGACAAGCATATCAAGTTTGAATGAAATTTATCAGTAAATAGGAGAGAAATAGTAATTTTTGTATTCCCCATAAGAATAACATTGGACAACGTTCTGCGTTTATCGAAAAATGAAAATTACAATTTTCTCCGCAACCAGCAATCGTAGAACAGTAATTTAAAATACTAAATTATTTAGTTTTTTAAGCTCTTTTTAATGGTGAATAGTAATATATTTGATGTTTATGTTTTTTTACGAAAAGTCTAAAAAACTGAATTTTTGATTTTTTAAGTCCTGTAATTTCTGAACCCGAATTTTTAGAGACATGCGGGTGGTGTCATTTTGTTGGAAAACTAAAGTTCTACAAACGATCAAAGTTTAATCAAAATCGTTAGAGCCGTTTTTGAGAAATTTTGATTTTTCATGATTTTTGGGGGATAATTACCCTTAAAAATCAAAAATAAAAAAAAAATAAAAATACCCCCGTTGCAGCAAACCTGCATACTCAGCGAATTTCCAATGAATATATAACATAACACATTAAAACACTTAACAGGATTCATAAGAAATGTATTCACAAACAAGCGATATTTAAAATATTAATTATTCTCCATAAGAATAACATTGGGGATGAGTACGCAGGTTTGCTGCAACAAGGCACACAAAATAATGGGTTGTTATGCAAATATCAATAGAACTCATCTTAGTGAAGACACATACCAAGTTTCATCCACATACATTAGGGTGGTCCAAAAAACTGAACTTAATCAAATACACCAAGCCACCCCCTAATTTTGTTTCAATATATAACAATAGTCACCACACAAAATTTCAGCATCCTACGATAAATGAAAAGCAGTGCTCAACCAATGTTAATTTTGAAAATTTGGCTAAATACTAACGATTTTTTAATATTTTTTGAGTCAGGCATTTTTGAAGATTTATTTTTCAAATGAATGATAGATTGAAGAAAAGAACATTGAAATAACATAAGAATATAAATACAATACTAAAGTTCATAAACATATATAAGTGTGAAGTGTTTATAACAGAAGTTTTTGAGAAGCCATGAGACTGATTATTCCAATCGTTGCTGCACTTGGGCATGATCCAGCTAGTATGCCCGTTTCCAGAAGTTCTATAAAAAAGAAGCGAGAAGAAGCAAGACATAATTTAGCTGAAGAACCTAAGAAAAACTTAGAAATAATAGAACCAATTGTTATTCACTGGGACGGAAAAATCTTACCAGATATTATAGGTTCTGAAATGGTAGATAGATTACCAGTTTTGGTTTCATTTTCAAATGGAGAAGAGAAACTACTTGGAGTACCAAAAGTTGTTTCCTCAACTGGAGTAAATACTGGAAATGCAGTTCATGGTATTTTGAAATCATGGCATCTTGATGATAAAATTGTTGGGATGGGTTTCGACACTACAGCGGTTAATACCGGCTCTAAAAATGGTGCTTGTACATGTACATTATTAGAAAGTAAATCGAAGAGAGACTTACTATGGTTTGCATGCCGCCATCATGTACTGGAAATAATTCTAAGTAAAGTATTTAGTCAGTGCTTAGGTCCTTCAAGCTCACCCGATATCCCACTGTTCAAAAGGTTAAAAGAAACGTGGGCTTCAATTGTTAGATCTGAATACTCACCTTTAATCCTTAACGATGAATAAGAGGCCTTAACAAAGTCTACGATCGAAATATTAGTTCCACTTTTAAAGAAGAAAAACCAACTACGAGATGACTACTTGGAGTTGGTTGAATTAACTTTGTTGGTCTTAGGATACCCACTTGAAACTATTCATTGGAGAGCACCTGGACCAATCCACCATGCTCGCTGGATGGCCAAACTAATTTATGCTTTCAAGATGTTCCTTTTTCAAAACCAGGATGTTTTCCATCTAACCCAAAGGGAGAAGCATAGTTTGGAGAGATTTGTCAAGTTTGGTGCCCTTTTGTATGTCAAAAATTGGGTTGAGGCTCCATTAGTTGCAAATGTGGCCATAAATGATTTTTTTCATACATTCATAAATAATCGATATATAACATTTTAAGTATTTTCCATAAGAATAACATGGGGACCAAGTACCTAGGTTTGCTGCTACAGGAAACATTGGTGAAAAATTGTTTTTTTGTGCAAACAACAATAAACCACAACCAGATCAAGCCATATACCAAATTTCGCCAGTTTATGTTCATAAATAAGCGAGATATACAATTTTTCTTTTTCTCCATAAGAATAACATTAGACAACGTACTGTGTTTAGCACTTTCAATATCTCGGTAACCAATTGACGTAGAGCAATGATCAAAATACCAAATTGTTTGTTTTTTTAAGCTGAATTCAATGGTATAAATTAAAATTTGATTTAAATTAAAATTACATGTGAAAACCCCAAAAAACACATTTTTGGGGTACAAAACCCCCTAAAAACCCCCCTTCGGATGGTGCGATTCATCTGGTTTTCGAACTCATTCAAATAAATAGTACTTTACACATTTGTACCAAATTTCATTAAGATCGGACTTTTTTACGAGAGTTATCGTGCTTACGGACACACATATATATATATATATATATATATATATATACATATATAAAAATTTGAACGAATGGTGTTTTTGGCATCTGGGGACCTCAAAATGAAAAGTTATCATGGTCTCGGGCTTAAGTCTTACCATGAGACCTACGGTAATAGCTTCTTCCCTACAGGGGAAATTCGCTAAAAACGCCTGGAGATATCGTGGATTAGTACCTACATACCAAATTTCATAAAAATCGGCCCATTGGTTAGGGCTCTAGCCCTGTACACATCCACACAGACACACACACACACACACACACACACACACACACACACACACACACACACACGCACGCACACGTGCGGAGACGGAAACGGAAACCGAGACGGAGACGGGGACGGGGACGGGGACGGGGACAGAGACGGAGACGGAGACGAAGGGAGACAGACAGACAGACAGACAGACAGACAGACAGACATCACGTAAAAACCATTTTTTTGGGTTCAGGGAGCACTTAAATAAATATTTCCACTAACAACTCAAATTCAAAAATTTGGACAAAAACAATACTTTCTCCATATAGTACGTATAGGGGGAGAAAGTAAATATACATGGTCGAATTTCGACCATTGGGCAGTCTCTAGTCAGTAGTAAACTGCCTAACTAGGTTATGTTTACTTGCCAATACAAAATGTGTAAATACAGTTGAATTACCTCTGATTAATGAATAAAATGCTCAAAAAGTCAGTAAATGTTTACAAATATACCAATTGATTTAACTAAATAAATAGAAGGTTTATAAATTTGTATATTGGTCAATGTTTACATTAGACTTTTAGCGAATTTCCCATATAGGGGAAGAAGCTATTACCGTAGGTGGCATGGCATGGGCTTAAGCCCGAGACCTTGATAAATTTTCGTTTTGAGGCCCCCAGGTGACAAAAACACCATCCTTGAAATTGATATATATATTATATATATACATATACATACATACACATACCTAGATAACTTTTGAAAGAAACGCCCGATCTTGATGAAATTTGGTACAAATGTGGAGAGTAAAATTTATGAACTTGGAGCTTGGAACTTGGTCTTATAACTTCGAAGGGTAGACTTCTTATATAAGACTTCTTATAAGTTCGAAAACCAGATTGATCGGACACTGGGAAGGGGGTTTTATGAGGGTTTAAAATTTTCCAAATATCAGTTTTTCAGCGAATTTCCCCTATAGGGAAGAAGCTATTAAGCTATTACCGTAGTTGGCATGGTAAGACCTAGGCCCGGGACCATGATAACTTTTTGTTTTGAGGTCCCCAGACCCCAAAAACATCATTCGTTCGAAACTGTATATATATATATATATATAAATGTGTCCGTGGGTGCGATAACTCTTGTAAAAAATGTCAGATTTTGATGAAATTTGGTACAAACATGTCAAGCATTATTTATGACTTTAAGTTCGAAAACCACACAGATCGACCGATCCAAAGTGGTATTTTGGGGGTTTTGTAAACCAAAAATGTGTTTTTTGAACTTTTTACATGTAATATTTGAAAAAGTCAAATTTTATTTTGCCCCATTGAATTCAGTTTAAAAAAACACACAGTTTGGTGTTTTAATCATTTCTCTATGTCAATTGGTTACAGAGATATTGATAATTTTCTAAACACAGTACGTTGTCCAATGTTATTCTTATGGAGAATAAGAAAAATCTTAAATCTAGCTTATTTATGATACTAACAAGAATTGGTATACAGCTTCATCGGGTTGTGGTCTATTGTTATTTGCACAATAAAAGCAATTTTTACCGATTATTTCCATAGCAGCAAACCTGTGTACTCAGCCCCCATGTTATTATTCTTATGGAGAATAAGTAAAATGTAGTGTCTCCCTTATATATGAACATAAATTAATAAAACTTGGTATGTGGCTTCACCTTGTTGAGTTATATTGATATTTGCATAAAAACCCATCTTTGGTGTTCCTTGTCGCACCAAACCTGCATACTCATACCCCATGTTATTCTTATGGAGAAAAATAAAAATGGTATATATCGCTTATTTATGAATGTATATTGATGAAACTTGGTATGTGACTTCACCTAGTTGAGTTATATTGATGTTTGCACGAAAACCCATATTTTGTGTTCCTTGTTGCCTCAAACCTGGTTACTCAGCCCCATGTTGTTCTTATGGATAATAATTATAATGTTATATTTCGCTTATTTATGAATGAATATTGATGAAACTTGGTATGTGGCTTCACCTAGTTTATTTATATTTGCATAAATACAAATTGTTTGTGTTCCTTGTTTCAGCAAACCTACGTACTCATCCCCAATGTTAGTCTTATGGAGAATAATCAAAATTGTAAATATTGCTTATTTGTGAATATATTTTCAAGGAACTTGGTATACGGCTTTATGTGGTACTAGTGGCTTGAAGGGGCAAAAGCCCCTAACTTTGCTCCAAGTAGGAACACATGTCATTACATAAAAAAAGTACACTCTTAATCACATGTTTTAATGTAAATAAAGCAGACGTTTTCAATCCCCATGCTTTTCTTATGGGGGATATTTTACGTTATTTCTCGTTTGCTGGTGTCATTTTGAAAATACTGCTATTTTTCCCGAGTCCCTGAGATCAAGACCTTTAATTTGAGCCGTCTCCCACCATCCTGCAATTTGCCGAACTCCCACAATTTTAAGCAAAAGTTTTGCTTACAGAATTATATATAAAGATTAAAACATATATTACGCATTGGAAATTCGCTGAATACGCAGGTGTGCTGCGACGGGGGTATTTTAATTTTTTACCCAACATTTTAAAAACACGCAATTTTGGTTATAGCCATTTTATAGAGCTTAAAAAACAAATAATATTGTATCTTTAATCATTAACCTAGTTTAGTGGTTGCGGAGAAAATCCAAAAACGTGCTCATAAAATCTTATGGGAAAAAGGGTTTTAGTTTTTCCTCAGTTCATTTTAATGCAAACCTCAAATTTGCTTTTACCAATCAGTTCAGCTCTACAAAACAGTCATTTTGGTGTTTAAATTGTGATTCTGCGTCCAACCGTTGCAGAGATATTCAAAGTGCTATACACAGTACGTTTGTGATCCTTTATGGAGAATAATTAAAATTTGATATCTCGATTATTTATGAATGTATATTGATGAAACTTGGCATATGGCAATGTATATATTGTATGTGGTTTCACCTAGTAGTATATTAATATTTGCAGTAAAACAAATTTGTTGTTGATTTTCGCCATAGGAGCAAACCTGCATACTCTACCCTAAAGTTATTCTTATGGAGAAAAAGTAAAGTTTTATATATCCCTTAATTATGAACATAAATTAATAAAACTTGGTCTGCAGCTTCGACTGATTAAGTTATATTGATAGTTGTTTAAAAACACATATTTTGTGTTCCTTGTTGCAGCAAATCTGCGTACGGTACTCATAGGCGTGCACAGAGTCCGGTCAGCGTGGGTGCCGGAACCGAAAACTGGGCCCCCCTCCCCCAATCAAAGAACTTATTTATCTGCCAAATAATTGAATTTGTCAATTATTGTCTGTAATCTAATCTCCTTTACACAAATATGTGCTAATCATCAATGTGCTGTATTGTACTTATTCCGGCACTCGGTTTCTAAGAAATCAGCCGATCGTCAGACAACAGTTAATGTTTTGGATGTCGATTTTAATTGAATTTGAATTTGTAAGTACCACTTAACTGTGTTACAATAATACTCCCAAGTATTACTTACTATTAAAGCAAAAACTTGCATATTATTTTGTAATTACTTCTTACATCAAACTTAATTTTGTGGAGAGTAAATAAAGTGCTACACCTATTTATTTGTGTATTTTTATGAAACTTGTTGAGTGTCTTTATGTGGTAGTGAGAAACATATAGATGCATTGGAAATTCGCTGAGTATGCAGGTTTGCTGCGACAGGGGGGTATTTGATTTTACAAATATAGATTGCCAATTCATATCTCACGTGGTGAATTTAAACAATCCTAAAATCAGCTGGTAGTTGAGTTGACTGACCTACCACTCACCCATTTAAAAAATAGGCCCCAGATTGTATAGAGCTCACTGGGATTAACTTAGCTTTCTGCTTTTTGGAAGTTTCATGTGCTGTGCTCTGGAATACATGTTAGTAACTCTCGCTCTATGATCAATGCTTACTTCCATAATCAAAATTATGTACAGTTTGTGTTACCTTCCCAGTATGAACATGTGTTCGTGCTG
The DNA here is from genome assembly GCA_963675035.1 of Allygus modestus. Lineage (NCBI taxonomy): Eukaryota > Metazoa > Arthropoda > Insecta > Hemiptera > Cicadellidae > Allygus > Allygus modestus. Next base: position 235,875,767 of record OY776111.1, on the reverse strand, counting down.
ATAAACTGTGTTTACTATATTCAGCTGTTTGGCTATGCAATTCAAAACAATTCTTTCCCAATCTTTTGGGCAAATTACAAACATTTATGGCAGCCCAGGGTCCTTCCCTTAAGTTAATTATTTGTGAAATTTGGGGACAAACAACATCACACCAAGCTTTATCCAATGACACCATAAATGTTAAATCTGTAGGAGGAATTGCAGTCACAAAAAACGCTAGTGTATTAAATAACTATATACTATATATAGTACATATATAGTATATGACTCCTGTTGAAGACATATTTATCAAGCCATGTACATTTTTAACCAGATATATTTGAAATAATTACTCACTCATTGCTATTTATTTATAGTTGTTTTTCAAGCTAAACATGCTTTAGAATCAATTTGTGGAACGAGTTTTTTCTGATTCCTCATCAGCTCATCCAATTTTAATTCATTTTGAGGCATCATGCGCCCATCAGGGTTATTTTTGAAAATATAAACTGCTAAAAAGTCAATGGGATCTTGAGGCATTTGGGCAGTAACCTCTAGAATGCCATTTGTCAAAGTTGGAGAGATAGAATTGATTAGGTAACTTATCAAAGGATAGCTTCTAACTGCAAGAGTAATTTCTTCGGCTTCTTTTAATCCTTCTGTATTTTTATTTTCAATGTCATCTTGTGATAAGGAATCCTGGGACATTTTGTTAATTTTGTTCTCATCAGAGATGGTCTGCATGCTTTGAAATTGTTCATTAACACTTGATGATTCTACAATATCTTGATCATGAGGATACATTTTCTGAATTATATTCATAGTTTTGTTAAAAATTTGGTCTTCATTATCTGATTCTTTGATATCCAAAGTTACTGTTAAACATTGTTTATCCAAATTTGAGAAGAACATGAGCATAGCATTATGTATGATTGCATTTGTAGCTTCATTTGTGCTTGCAATATCTCCAGCTGTGATAAGTTCTTCTTCTGCTCTCTCCCAATTAAATGCATCAGGAGCTTGGTCTTCATTATTTAACAGTGGTTCTTCCTCTAACAGTTTTGATACTGTAGATGCTCCAAAGTCAAGATCTTCGTTTGTTTGTAGTTGGCTACTTGGCACACCCAATGACTGACTTTTTGAATCTTTAAGTTCATTATAAAAAATAACAAAGTCCGGAAAAATTGAAGTTTTGTTTGAAGAGTTGATATCATAATTTTTTTTACTACTTTCAGAAAACAGAATATTTGCTTCAACTAAACTTTGGGGGTATTCCTCCAGTACATATCCATGGTAAACGTAAGGTCTCATTTTTAACTTTCTTGATACAATACTTATTTTATCTGATTCTTGCAACAGATTTGCTTCATCAGAGGTTTGTATATTTAACTTTTTCAATATTTCCAGCTCATTTTCTATGCATTTCTCATCTTCACAGAGGATTAATTCCAGTGGGGAGTCAAAACTTGTTGAAGTATTTAAATTGTGCATTTCTGGTATTTGATGTTGCTTCTGTTCTTCAATCTTTGATTTTTTTTTTAGAATTTCGTCAAAATATTCACAAATTATATTTTTGGGGTAAATGTATGGAATATTACAATATTTGCTTATTTTTTGGGCTATATTTTTTAATCGATCGCTCTGTGAAACTCCATAAAATATAATTCGTAATGGTTTAATTTTCTCTGAATCAATAAATTCTTTGACTATATGGTTTATGTTTTCAGTAAAACCCAACTCGTATTTCCACAGGATATCTTCTTCTTTGAACAGAGGGTAACATGACTCTAAAAATACTTTACTTGTAACCTTGTTGAACAAATCTTGTGAAATCATGTCATTTATGAATGCAACCTCTTTACACTGAAACTCACAATATCCTGTTCCTAAGCATAAACTGATTGCCTTAGATATATCTGCCATTGTATTCTGAACAGGGTCCTTGGCGAATATAAATGGAGTTTTTACATAATCTATTTTATGTATTGTTTGTTTTATAACTTGTCCAAGATTGTCTACATGAACTATAGGAACAAGGTTATTTCCATGAGAATATATTGGCAAGTGCTCGTAAGAGAAAGCTTTTTCAAATAAATACCGTAGTTCATTTTCTTCATGGCCGTAAGTTATTCCACTTACAATAATCACCGACTTAATTCTATGTTCAAACTTGGCTTTTATAAGTTGTTCCTCCAATTTATATAAAACTTCATAGTTTGGATGTGGTTTCCTTTTTCTGTAATCATTTTCAATAAAAGGAAGTTCTTCATTCAAACTAAGGGGTCTAGTAAGACTCCAAGTCATAAAAGTAGAAACAAGTACAAATATTGGTGGACAAACAATAGTGAGATCTTGATTTGTTTTCATGTCATTCATAAAACTGATTATATAATTTAGAACCCAAGTAGCTTCCATTGTTTGATCTAAATTCTCATTGACACAATAAATTATAATGCCACATGTTACAAGCTGGTTTAGAAATTCAGGATCATCGTACGTTGTCCGAATTATTTCTGTTACTCCGTCAATATCTTCCAAGTTAAAATCTTTTAAAGTTCCAATAATTTCAAACTCACTTTCTTGATCATCTAAAGTTGGAGTTTTATCCTGAAGAAGGGTTTCTAATTTGCTTTTTAAATTGTCACCTTCAAATGAGTCAACATAAAACTTTCCAAGTTTATCCTTTATGAATTCATTCCTACTCTCTAAAGATTCCAATTCCATCAAATCATAGTATTCTGCAACAGTCAATTTACTGGTGTCAAAGGTAAATTTCTCCTCAAGAGAGCTGTCCTCAAAATCTGAAATGGTGTCTTTCAATGGCAAATTGAGTATATTGTCGTCTCTCTGTGGCTTTTCACTACTACTTTTGGTATTTTGTTTTCCTACGTTAATTGCATTTTCTCTTGGATCACTTTTGTTTGCCTCATTCTCGAAATCTTGTTGTGTGAGCAATGTACTACTGCTACCTTTTCCAGATAAAATTGACACAATATGCTTTCCAGTAAAAGAGTCAACTTGATTAATGAAAATTTTGTTTGCAACAAAATATTTTGTCTCTACTGTTTCTTCTACTAATTTTTTTCGTGCAGCTTCACTAAATCCAAAAAGGTCATCTAAATTAAGAGGCTGTGGCAGGGGATGAAAAATGGGAACAGCGCTAAAAATCTCAGATCCTCGTGATACATCAGATATCGCATCCATATTTTCACACAATTCAAACTGTTACAAATGAAGATAAACAAAGAACAAGTTATTTTGTTGTCCCACTCACAATAATGTAAAGATAACTATTTTTCCAGCTGATAATTTATATCTATATATTAATAGGCTAAGGAAATTTTTGCGGTACCGATTTCTCGGATATGCGGCATTGTAGAAATATGAAACTTGGCACACTTATTTAGTACTATTATAGGAGATGTGTCGAATATATATAATTTTGTGTTTGAGTGTGAAGGGCTTGGCTTTTGAAGTTTACATATTATCCTTATGGGAAAGTACGTTCTGTTTTTCATTATGGTTTTCATTTAATAAACAGCTTCATTATCCAAATACATATGTAGCACAATATAGCAAGAACGGATGATTCATAAATAACAAATTACTGATTACTGGAATGGTAAAACCATTCTTTTTAACTCCCTCTCCTTTTTAAATCCACATTAAAAAAATTAAACCTGTTTGTGGGGGGGGAGGATGAGGTGGAGAGGTTTCAGTCATAAATAAAAAGGCTACTGATTACTGGAATAGTGGTAACGCCCTTCTGCTATCCGTTTTAACTCCACATTAAAAAAATTACTTGGGGATATGGATGGGGAAGGGGGAGGGAGAGAGAAAGAATGAGGGGAAGAGAGAGGGATGAGTGCAACAGAACCCACTAGATATTAAACTTTGTTTTCAAATATTTGTCGACTATATATTTAAACTATATTTGGTCAAATTTTGACCATTGGGCTCTAGATATTACTAAAATTATAGTATGACCATTCACTCACTAAATAATTGAGAAATCATCAATAATCCCTATCACATAAAACTTAACATAAAAACTCAATACATTTCCAATAGTGTTTCCAATAAGTGTCTCATTACCACAAAGAGCCAAGTTTCATAAGAATATATACATAAATAAGCGATATATAACATTTTAGTTTATTCTCCATAACAACAATATTAGGGCTCGGTACACAGGTTTCCTGCAATAACGGAGACAACAAAAATGGGGTTTTATGAAGATATCAATATAATTCAACTATAGTAAGTCAAATCAAATCAAATCAAATCATTTTATTGTCATACAAATCACAGATCATTGACAAAGTCACATCACAGCTCCATTGACAGCCAGGTCCAATATCAGGTAAAAATTACAATATATTTTTAGAAAGCTTATCTCTTATATAATTTGGCCATCACATTAAAACTACTATAATAATAACATTTCCAAGTGGTAAGATGAATTGGTAATACAAAAATTGTACAGTATATTGGTTTGTATGAGTATTGTACAATAATAGGAAAATCAAAACACTACCATATGATATGGAAAAATTCATCCAGTGAATAAAAGGGGTTATCCAATAGCCATTGATAATACTTATTGAGAAACATTCTATTGTTATACCCAGATGTACCAAGTGATTGTAGAGCCTCAGTGCAATCACAGAATGACTATTAAGAGTCTTGCTTAGTCTATTCAAATTTATACTTGCGGAGTTCTTATTTCTGGTATTGTGGGAGTGGTTTTTACTGCTAGGCATTATTAAGTGTGGATTTTGAAAAATATACTTGATAAGATCATACAGATACAGATTTATTATTGTTTGGATTTTTAAACTAATAAAAAGAGGTTTGCAGTGTTCTAGTGGTTGTGAATTAGTAATTACTCTTATGGCTTTTTTTTGGAAGGTTAGGATATTGTTAAGAGTCTTCATCACCGGAAGTTGCTCGACACCAGCTTGGAGTTTTGCTCCATAAGGCCAATGTTAACTTTGTGCCTCCATTACTCCTCACCTGATCGTCATATACAATTCATTTTGGTGTCAAATTAAAGGTTTAGTCGTCCTCTAGGGAAATACAATGTCGAATTCCTTAAATTGTGTATCATAGTTTAATAATAAATAGTTTAATCTTGAATCTAAACAATGAACATGTTCTCATTAATTTGTAACAAAATCAAAATTCTACTATTGTATTTCCCTAGAGGACGACGAAACCTTTAATTTGATACCAAAATTAATTGTTTGTGACGATCAGGTGAAGAGTAACGGAGGTACAAAGTTAACATTGGCCTTATGGAACAAAACTCCAAGATGGCGTCCGGCAACTTCCGGTGATGAAGACTCTTAATTTTACTGGCATTGCCCCATACAATAAGCCCATATCTCATTATGGATTGAAAAAAGGCAAAATAAGCAGATTTTACATAACTTTGATTGACACAGGAAATGTCTGAGAAGATATATCACTCTTGATAATCTAGTGGAAACGTAGTTTATATGGTCATCCCAATTTAAATGTTTGTCGATGAACACTCCTAAAAATTTTGCACTGTTTACTGAGTTGCACTGAGCATCATGATTTTCAAATGATCTTAAGGTGAAAAGAATATTTTGAGCTTTTAGACTCATTTAAGAGGAAGCCATTGCTTTTAAACCAATTAGACGCTTCCACCAAAGTATTTTGTGTAACAATGTTCAATTCGTCTAGATTTTTACTCGTATTTAAAAAAGTTGAGTCATCTGCATACAGAATTGTTGTGGATGGAACTGAAGATGGCAAGTCATTGATACAGATTAGGAAGAGCAATGGGCCTAGTATGGATCCCTGCGGGACACCATACTTTACAGTAGTCTCCACAGACCAGTCTCCATTGCTATAAACTTTTTGTTTCCTGTTGCTCAAGTAAGATTTGAGAAAATAGAGTCTTACTGCCAAAACCATAGTATGATAATTTCAAGATAATTAATCTATTTTAAGATCATTAATATCTACACAATCAAAAGCCTTCCTCAAGTCACACAAAGTGGCCCGAGCAAAAGCCTTCTCCTCAAAGGCTTGCGAGACATCTCTCACTAGTTTATCTAAAGCTTGCAGAGTAGATTTATTTTTCCTGAAACCAAATTGCATAGAACTTAGAAGGTTGTTCATTTCAAGGTAGCTATAAATTTGTTTATATACGAGGGCCTCAAGTAACTTACCTAGAACTGGAATTATAGAAATGGGACGATAACTCTCAGGTTTGTTTTTTGGACCCCTCTTAAACACTGGACAAACTCTTGAGACTTTAAGTTCCTCAGGGAAATAGCCATCACTCAAACAGCGATTAAAACAAAAGGTGAGAGGGACAACAATTTCAGGAACTATTGTCTTTAACATATTATTAGACATACTGTATATATCATAGCTGTCTGAATTATTTAGATTTTTTATTGATTCAAGAATATCCTCAGCCTTGACACTTGTCCACTGGAAGGTCTCAGATGGTAGATTTAATTTATGGTTATCCAACCAATAACAGGGGTACGGGATGGATTGCCAAGGCTTTCTTTTATTTTAGAGACAGATGTTATAAAAAAATTATTGAAAACATCAGGGCTAATATTGGTCTTATTACTTTTAGTGTCAGAAGAACACTTGTTATTGGTTAATAATTTTCCAGACAGCTTTGCATTTATTACTACTGTTATTTATGTAATTTTCATTGTGTAAAAGCTTGGCTGAAGCAATAGCTTGCCTGTATTCTTTTTTAAGGGTTAGAAAATGTTGTCTCAACCCCACATCTTTTTTCGATATTTTATGAAAGTATACCAGATTTTCCTTCATTAGTGGCACCAAAGTAGTCCGATGGAAGTTAATACATTGTTGCCAAATCACTCTGGTCTAATAAAACATGGTAAAGTATATCTGTCGTCTATTTTGAAATCCATTCCTATCATACACAACATAAGAAAACAACCAGACTGAATCATTGTTTGTGAAATTCGTATGGCAACAGTGTTGGATGAGAGGGAGTGAGGGGGGAATCATACGGGCAACTATAACCATCGGACCATTTTTATGCGGTCTACTCTAGGTGAAGTCACATATCAAGTTTTATTAATTAACTAGAAGACCTGATGCGGCTTCGCCCACATAAACTATGACAGTTTTGGGTGCTGCATTCTGTGGTTAGCCTGTGTAACTACTACAAATCAAGATGTGTGCTGCGTTATGTGGTTAGCCCATGGAACTACTACGAATCAAGATCAGGTGTTTGAATTTCAATGTCCATAAGAAATACTTGTTACCTTTGAAGCCCTGTGAATTGGTATGAAAACACTTTAAATTTCCTATTTTATACCTAAAGAATCATAATGTACCAAATTTCTCGATCCTAGCTAGCATGCCGGGAAGTTAATTTCCAATGTACTTTACTGCATATAGGCAACTTACCGCGTTATTTTTGTTGAAGAATTTGCACCTTTAATATAATATAATATAATTAATAACGTGTTATCCTATGACCTAAAATTAATAGTATAAAATAAAACTACATCCCACAACACTACACAATATATTTACACTTATACTGTACTTACATACAAGATGGTAAATATACAAAAAGATGGTACAAGGAGATTGATTTCAACCAGTCCCACCGGTCATCATCAGGCCCAATCAGCGAATGACAGAAACTAGATAGCGTACAGCTTATATACTAGGAGTACATAAGGAGTACATTCTTCCTGTAAGAGGATGAACAAAGATTAAATTTGTAAAGATATATTTGAATAGACATTTTTCGTGTATAGCTTTGTTAACATACCGTACGCCTTTATTAGCGAAATAATTTTACAAAAGGTCAACATATATATCTAGAATAGACCATAAGCAACCTTTTGGAAGAAGTTTGTTTACATCAGGTGATTACTTAAAACATGTGTTTATTAACCAAGAGAGTTAATTTGGTTTGCCAGAGAATAATGCAGCACGTAATAAAAATACTTTATTTGCGGGTGTTTATATGTTCAAGAATGTACTGTACACGTGATCCAGTTATTATATTGTACAATGATAGGTTGAGAAAATCTGGTACAAGAGCTAAGAAGGCTTGCAATGTGTATTTGAATAGGAACATTTTATGAGTTTAGGTTTTGCTATTAACTTTAGGGCTCTTTCAACAACCTCTAACCGATTGACCGAGTGTTTATTTAGAGCTTTCTTAAAACACATGTATGATCATCTAATTTATTACGTTTTTTAATGCACCTTTCTACGACATGATTTCTTTTATGTGCATAATGTGTTCTGGATTCTCTCTGTAAATATTATAAATTATTTTCCCATTTAAACCTTTTGAGTTTCTTGCTCTTTTTTCCGTATATGTATTTTGTGTGTGTGTGTGTGTGTGTGTGTGTGTGTGTGTGTGTGTGTGTGTGTGTGTGTGTGTGTGTGTGTGTGTGTGTGTGTGTGTGTGTGTGTGTGTGTTTTAGTAGGTGTGTATTTGTATTTAAATATTGATTTTAACCCTGACAATATTTCGTTTTGAATTTTACGTTTCTAGTGCATGTTAACGTTTATTGCTTGTTTTAAGCAATCTGGTAATATTTCCTAGTCCTACACTGAACCCAAAACGAGGGCCACTTCGACAGGACATCATAAAACGAGCATCGTTGGGACTTATTGGTTTAAAAAATTCGGGGTAGCTTTTACCAGTTGTGTTGTTAAATTGTATTCAAGTGATTCGTGTTTTCTATAGGTAATTTTCAGAAAGTAAAGCCATCATTGCTCTGCGCTTTACTTAGAACAAGAAAATAACTCTGAATCACACTTTACCATTAGCTCTCACGATTATAAAAATCATAATTGATGATAACAAATTTGCTTTTTTAGCGATCTTCTTGCGCAAAGGGAATAAGCTATTACCGTAGACAGGGACTAGTAGCTAACACCCAGTCCTTGGACAGTAATAACTTTTAGTTTTAAGGTCCCCAGATGCCAACACCATTTTTTAAAAATTGTTATATATATTATAACGAGTATCGTGTAATGGGATGAGCTTACAAACGCCATTATGACAAAAGTTTTGACTTTCTTAAAGACACAGCGTGGTTAAAAATGAATACTCAAGTCTAGTCAGCATTGGGAGAGAAATCCTAAGAATATTATATTATTCTTAAACTACTTTTATACATTTGAAAAATATAGTAATTACTTTCTTTTAAAATAACTATCATAGAATAGTCACATATTATCTCCCTATAATACTGTTTTAAGCAGATAAACTGGCAATAAAAATCACAGCTGTTAAGGTAAATAAAAATCTTGCTGCTGAAACCTAGTGGGACAAATATTAGGTCTAAAAAGTTCAAGGATAAGGAGAACATTACCTTCATTTAAATTTTAAAATGGAGAGTGTTTTCAGTGCAAAAATTGAGTGCAACTTTTGAATGAATTACCGCTAACCAAAAAGTATTTTTAGATTTTACCATCAAAAACATACGTTATTTCAACTTGACTAGCCTTTACTGATATAAACTCAAGTTTTAACATTGACTGATGCTACAGAGCAGCGCGGGTTCTCTAGTATATATTATTAATTTACCGCTCCAAAATCAGGGGGTTAAACATACAGAAATATACTTTGTTTAACTCTTTGAAAACACACATTCAATTTAATCTATCTACAATGTAATTAGTCTAACAATGTATACAATTTGGATTACGGAGTTTATGTTTTCAATAAACATAAACTTCTTGATTGTTTATGAAAATCAATATTCACCGCAGAAATTGCAAACAAATATAAACTGTTACCACACTGTTTTACTGATCGGTAGATTACAAAACTATATCAAGGTGACTGTAGGGCTTATTTGGTGCATTACAAGTAATAAAGCTAGTTTAGTAAGTTAAAATAAAATATTATAACAAATTATAATATTTATATAATATTTTAGTCTAATACGCACAGTTCAGGGGCTACAACAATGAATTTTAATAGTAAGTTAAATCTGCCATAGATTTATTTGTTTACAATAAAATAAACTACTCTAAGTCTACCAGTGGCAGATCCAGCCAGGGGGCGTGGGGGGCGCGCGCGCCCCCTTGGACTCAGAAAATGTGTAATTAATGGTAATAGTATTGACTATATATCTTTACTAGACTGAAAACCTTAACAAACTGATAACGAGTCTGATAACAAAAGAGGCGGGATTCTCCACGTAGTTCTGATAGAGGCGGATCTAGGAATTTGTTGAATGGGGGGCGCACTTGAGATTTTTTTCTCACTAAACGATAACGTCCCGCAGCAACAGGAGGCAGTATTCACTAAATTCAATTAAATCATGATGCTAATAAATAAAACACCACATTGTAACACTTATTTCGTAATGAAATATGTAATATTGATGTATTTCACTGATACAATAAACAGTAGGTACATAAATATGCACATTTATATATTATTACATTTATATATTATTACATTTATTTATTTATATATTATTTATTATATTATTATTATATTTTTTATTATTTATATTTATTATTTATTATTATTATTATTATTTGTATTATTTATTTATTCATGTATTTTTTTATTTATACACATTTTATACAACTACTACCTCAAAAAACAAAAATTGTATACCGATGTATTTACTTTCACGGACTACTAAAGGCTAAACCAACGCACACAAAATGGCTAAGGTAGAATGCAAAGGTTTCAGAAAAGAAGAAGATTGAGGAAGACTGCAGGGTCGGTGCTGCGGTGTGTGCCATAGGGCAACCAAAGGCAATAGTCCGGTGCTGTGTTGCGTTACCTTAGGGATGCTCGGCCCAAAGCCCTAGGCCGGTGTTGCGGTGTGTTCCCCTAGGGCAGCCAAAGGCAATAGTCTGGTGCTGAGGTGCGTTACCTTAGGGATGCTCGGGCCCAAGGCCCTAGGCCGGTGCTGCGGTGTGTGCGCCTAGGGCAGCCAAAGGCAATAGTCTGGTGCTGTGGTGCGTTACCTTAGGGATGCTCGGCCCAAGGCCCTAGGCCGGTGCTGCGGTGTGTGCGCCTAGGGCAGCCAAAGGCAATAGTCTGGTGCTGTGGTGCGTTACCTTAGGGATGCTCGGCCCAAGGCCCTAGGCCGGTGCTGCGGTGTGTGCGCCTAGGGCAGCCAAAGGCAATAGTCTGGTGCTGTGGTGCGTTACCTTAGGAATGCTCGGCCCAAGGCCCTAGGCTGGTGCTGCGGTGTGTGCGCCTAGGGCAGCCAAAGGCAATAGTCTGGTGCTGTGGTGCGTTACCTTAGGGATGCTCGGCCCAAGGCCCTAGGCCGGTGTTGCGGTGTGTGCGCCTAGGGCAGCCAAAGGCAATAGTCTGGTGATGTGGTGCGTTACCTTAGGGATGCTCGGCCCAAGGCCCTAGGACGGTGCTGCGGTGTGTGCGCCTAGGGCAGCCAAAGGCAATAGTCTGGTGCTGTGGTGCGTTACCTTAGGGATGCTCGGCCCAAGGCCCTAGGCCGGTGCTGCGGTGTGTGCGCCTAGGGCAGCCAAAGGCAATAGTCTGGTGCTGTGGTGCGTTACCTTAGGGATGCTCGGCCCAAGGCCCTAGGCCGGTGCTGCGGTGTGTGCGCCTAGGGCAGCCAAAGGCAATAGTCTGGTGCTGTGGTGCGTTACCTTAGGAATGCTCGGCCCAAGCCCCTAGTCCGGTGCTGCGGTGTGTGCTCCTAGGGCAGCCAAGGGCAATAGGCGTTAATAGGGTTGGGGTCTAGACCGCTGTACTAGTTTTTGTTTTTAATATTTGCAAATACATTATTTGCACCAACACGTCTTACCTACTGGGCGATGCTCTACAAAACAAAGCCCCCCCCTATAACGGGTCGCTACGAATAATTTTAACAGTACAATTATCATGGAATGTGTAGGCCAAGATAGTGAACCCCGTTGGTAGGACGGTAAGGAACCAAGTCGCCATATAATAATACGTCTTTTATGTGTGTTAAGTAACTTACTGCATCCAAACATTTGTAAGGTAAACAGTTGCCGATCGATACATAAAATTAGGGAGTCACTGAGCTTCTTAAATCCGACAAACAGAACTTACTATCTGTAAGGTAAAGGCACCGGCCAGGACTGAGCATCCCCTAGGGTAACCCACCTCAGTACCAGACTCTATTGCCTTTGGCTTACGTCAATTGGTTACCAAGATATTGAAGGTGCTAAACACAGTACGTTGTCTAATGTTATTCTTATGGAGGAAAAGAACAATTTTATATCTCGCTTATTGATGATCGTACACTGATGAAACTTGGTATACGGCTTTATCTAGTTGTGGTGCATTGGTATTTGCTCAACAACAAAAAATTCTGTCAAAGGCTCTTGTAGCAGCAAACCTGCGTACTCAGCCCCATGTTATTCTTAAGGATAATAATTAAATGCTATGTCTCCCTTAATTATGAACATAAATGAATAAATACCCCCGTCGCAGCAAACCTGCATACTCAGCGAATTTCCAATGCATAATATATGTCTTAATACCATATAAAGCCACAAACCAAGTTTCATAAAAATATATTCACATATAAGCGATATATACAATTTTAATTATTCTCCATAAGAATAACATTGGTGATGAGTACGTAGGTTTACTGAAACAAGGAACACAACAATTGTTTTTTATGCAAATATAAGAATATAACTAGGTGAAGCCACATACCAAGTTTCATCAATAATCAATCATAAATAAGCACTATATAACATTTTAATTATTCTCCATAAGAATAACATGGGAGCTGAGTAAGCAGGTTTGATGCAACAAGGAAAAAAATGGGTTTTTATGCAAATATCAATATAACTCAACAAGTTGAAGCCACATACCAACTTTTATTAATTTATTTTCATAATTAAGGGAGTCATTACATTTTACTTATTCTCCATAAGAATAACATGGGGCTGAGTACGCAGGTTCGCTGCTATGGGGATAATCAACAAAAAATCAATTTTATGTGCAAATATCATATGCTAGTACTACGTGACGCCACATGCCAAGTTTCATCGATATACATTTATTAATAATGGAGATATCACATTTTATTTATTCTCCATAAGGACATGGAGACAATAGTATTTTATAACATTGGACAACGTACTGTGTTTAGCACTTTGAATATCTCTGCAACGGTAGGACGTAGAATCACAATTTAAACACCAAAATGATTGTTTTGTGGAGATGAGTTGATTGGTAAAAGCAAATGTGAAATTTACATTAAAATTAACTTAGGAAAACACAAAAACCTTTTTCCCTTATGATTAATATGGGAGATTTTATGAGCATGTTTTTTTTAATTTTCTCCGCTACCACTTAACCTAGGATAATTAAAAATAATATATTATTTGTTTTTTAAGCTCTATAACATGGTCCAAACCAAAATTAACTGTTTTAAAAATTTTAAGATAAAAATGAAAAAAAAAAATTATTTTTGGAAAATTTAAAACTCCCATAAACCCCCCTTACCATAGTCCGATTTTTCTGGTTTTCAAACTTAAAGTCATAAATGTCACTTTACACATTTGAGCCAAATTTCATCTAAATCGGATGTTTTTAAGCGAATTTCCCCTATAGGGAAGAGCTATTACCGCAGTTGGCATGGTAAGACCTAGGCCCGGGACCATGGTAACTTTTCGTTTTCAGGTCCCCAGATGCCAAAAACACCATTCGTTTGAAACTGTATATATATATATATATATATATATATATATATATATATATATACATATATATATATATACATATATGTGTGTGTGTGTCCGTGAGCACGATAACTCTCGTAAAATTCATCCGATTTTGACGAAATTTGGTATAAACGTGTAAAGCAGCATTTATGACTTAAGTTCTAAAACCAGACGGATCGACCTATCCGAAGGGGTATTTTGGGGGTTTTGTACCCCAAAAATGGGTTTTTTGAGCTTTTTACACATAATTTTTGAAAAAGTCAAATTTCAGTTTTTTCTATTAGAATCAGCTTAGAAAGACGCACAATTTGGTGTTTTGATCATTTCTCTACGTCAAATAGTTACAAAGATATTGAAAGTGCTAAACACAGTACGTTGTCCAATGTTATTCTTATGGAGAATAAGATAAATTGTATATCTCGCTTACTTATGAAGTTTTCCTGATGAAACTTGGTATATTGCTTCATATCGTTGTGGTCTATTAATATTTGCACTAAAAAACATTTTTCGGCTGATAGTTCCTGTAGCAGCAAATCTGCGTACTCAGCCCCATGTTATTCTTATAGAGAATAAGTAACATGTTATCTCCCTTAATTATGAACATAAATTAATAAAATTTGGTATGGCTTTATCTACATGAGTTATATTGATATTTCTATAAAACTCCATTTTTGTGTTCCTTGCTTCAGCAAACCTGCATACTCAGCCGCCATGTTATTCTTATGGAGAATAATTAAAATGTCATAAATCGTTTATTTATCAATGTATATTGATGAAACTTGGTATGTGGCTGTATGTGGTGTTAAGATACAAGTATATGCATTGGAAATTCGCTGAGTATGCAGGATTGCTACTACGGGGGTATTACTCAAGTTATCGCATTCACGTACACACACACACATATATATATATATATATATATATATGTGAAATTTTTATTCGATTCACTGGTAAGGGCTACTATTATATTAAAAATTAATAAAATAAAGACTGAGTACCCTTGTTTATGATTTTTATATTTAAACCAACATGTTTTGGCATCTAAGGCCATTTTCAAGGTTGATAAATTTCACATAGTTTGGTTTAAGTTATACAATAAAAGAAATAATAATAAAATGTAAACAAATAAAATCAGAGTAAAATTAAATTAAATTAAAAACATATGTATAAATAATCATGGCATGGTTGAGAGTTTCTTGAATGTCTCTTCTATCTATTTATGTTCTTGTCTCATTTCCCATATTTTATTAAAAATTTGATTTGTAACGGGTACTTGTGAAGGGATCCCCTCAATCTGGTAACGTTTCAAACTGGTAACGTTACCAATTTGATAATTTGAGGATTTATCAAACTGGTCCCGGCTATGCCTACCACGCCCTGACTTCAGCAGCTGTGATGCTATTGGTTGATCGATTTTGAGATAAAAAAATACATTGTAGGGCGGGACTACCATATGCGGCAGGAAACAGGTGTGCCAACCCAAATACATTTAAACAAAATATATCCCATTAATGGGTAATCCGGCTAATGTAACTATTTTAAATGTTAGTGCAGGGGTATCAATTGGTATAACAAATTACCTAAATAAAAGTGGTTTTATAATTTATTACAATTTAACTAAGATATATATAATTCATAAACAAACAATTAATCCTAGACTTCACACTGCCTGCATTTGCAGGACTCTGCTTAGTATCGGTGTGCCGAGGTCGCCTAGGACATTATGAAGGCGTCTAAAACCCCCCAATGTGCCACCATTAGTTTACTAACAACGGGACCGCGTCCAGTCGCCACCCCGTCAGATAGCCACCCCAATAGATCGCCACCCCGACAGATCGCCACCTCGCACGGCTACGTCAAGTCGCCACCCCGACAGATTGCCACCTTCTCAAATTATTTTGGAGGTGGCGATCTGTCGTGTATCGTACAAGACAGATCACCAACTTTTTAAATAAAGTGGCGATCTGACGGTAGCGTACCCGACAGATCGCCACCTCGGAGTAAAGAAGGTGGCGATCTGTCGGGGTGGTGACTTGACGTAGCCGTGCGAGGTGGCGATCTATCGTGTACGCTAACGACAGATCGCCACCTCGCACTCGCACGCCGGCGACAAGTAGCCATCCCGACAGATCGCCAACTATTTCACAAAGGTAGTAGAATATACGGACTCACCTACAAGTTTTTTACACTCGTGGAATCCCTAGTTCTTTTAGAATATGAAGATATAAGTTTTGCCAAACATTTTTCTGATAAAAAAAAAAACAAAAACAAAGTAACAGAAGAAGTAATCGAACTATAAACGGATGGTTAAAACAAAACATATCATGATCAGAAGTAGAATAAGGTAAATACATCGAATTCTGACGTAACACAATGGGGGAAGTAGAAACATATAAACAATCTATACACGTACAAATTTTGATGGTCCTGACTCTCGTTATAACCATATCCTTACTTCTATAATAATCTTGTTTTGTTTTAAAAGTACTGAACAATCATACTGCTTTAAATCATATTTTAAGGAATGGGTTTTGTTCTAGTTTTATGTACGGTGTGTTTATAATTTAGTACTGTTTTAAATAAATAAATTTTAACATAAAATGCATGAAATTGATTAATGAACAATTTTAAACTCTGTTGTTATTTTGTCCTTTGAAGATAATAGTTGTTTAAGATAGTCCATGCACTGAGCGCCCGGTTAGTCGGTTGGTTATATTCAATACTTGGTAAGATGCAAATATAAAACATGTTTGGACAAAAATATGTTGTGGATCTATATATAAAAATATTATTTGAGGTGCTATTAACCAAATCTGCTCTTAATTATCCTGTTCTCATCTTCCAATTGACCAATTAGGAATACATTATACTAAAATATGACTGAAATAAGTTAGTAATGGATAGTAAATATTTTAACTGGATAACTGGATATATTAACTGGTTATTATATCAACTATAATAGCTTGATTTTTATAACAGACCATTCGCAGGAAATCTGTACACTCAGTGCATTCCGAATTAATTTTTGCAAAAAATATTTTAGCAAATCCTTCGCCTTAATTTTACCATATTTCAAATGTTACCAGATTCATCTATTTTATGTAAACGTTACACTTCCTCTCCCCAAATTCCCTCCTTCGCTATTGTCGTACAACGTACAACATTGTCGCATTACTATCGCTATGTGTGGAGTGTGTGGATAACAACAATATAGTCTGCCCCAACCAGTACTGGCTCTAGGGCAGTGCGAGCCGTGCTCCAGCACGGGGCGCGCGGGGCGCGGCGCTTTTGGGGGGGCGGCGCTCGGCGCTCATAACGGGTCGTGGAATGCGGCCGTCGTAGTTGGGTATAGCCGCCTTTAAAGGCGGCTTTGAGTTGGGAGCCTGGGGCGGCGGATATATTTGTTAGGGGCTATATATACAGTAGGGGTTGAAGAGGATAGCCTATTCATGTATATGTGTACGATGATTAGGGGCGTGCGAATACTCAAAAATTTGAGTATTTAAATAGTCAAATGAACTCAAAGTTTTGAAAAATACTCCAAAGTTTGAGCGAGTATTTCCCGCCAATCTTTGGACGATCGCGACCTGCCAAATCACGTAGTAAACGTCCGCCAAAGACGATCGCACCACGTATAATCGACCGAAAATTACGAGACATAACATTATGTATTACACATGAATCAGACATAAAAACTACCTAACTGTGTGAATGGCGACCGAACCACGTTTTATCGGCCGTAACTGAAGACGTTACATATGAAATAATCTGAAATTAACGTCCTTGCCGCGTAATATCAGCTACAAACGTCGACGGAAAACAAAATACTGTCCAAAAATGACGACTTTACTACGTAATAACGGCCCAAAATATGACAGAAAATCCGTAGCGATTCCTCCGGAGATCGGCGGAAAATACTCGCTCAGACTTTCGAACATTTTTCAAAATTTGGGGGCCTATGCCAAAGCGGGGCCTGGGGCGGACCGCCCCCCCCATGTCAGTACACCACCTGGTGCGGGGTGGGCGGCATAGGCCGTAGCGCTAACGTAAAGTATTTGAAAATATATAAAAACCAAACTGATTTTGTAAATTGTTGTATATTATTATTATAAGTTGTTGAAAGGCAATATTTGAAAGAAAGTTATGAACATTCACCATGTTTTGCACCTTCATCATACTTAAACATTAAATTTACATATCAGATAATACAACTTCTGCTCCCCTCTATTCCAAAACGAAAAACGAGCAGCTGTTTTGACCTCTATCGGTTTGTGACAACTTCAGGGCATTCTGATTGGTATTGAGAGTTTGAATAAAACTCGCAGTAGGATGCAAGAAATTTGCAATGTTAAATTATAAAGTAACACAATGCAACTAATTGTTTTAATCCGCCCACGCCGATTTTTTTAAAACTAGTTCCTATAGATGAGGAAAGATATGGTTTGGAGGCTGGAGAGTATTGAATAGAGATTTGATCTATTTGAGTTTAGTATAATATGAAATAACGGGGAAATATGATGCACCCTCCTCAGATTCTGGCGCCCCCTTACATCGTTACTTGTAAGGTTAACTCGTTTAGTTTACTTTGAAAAATATAGTTTATCGTTCCGTCTGTTTAGTAACCATTTCAACCAAGTTCTTACTTGTTAACTTAGTCATTTCGGAGCATTGAAGATTTAGTCGGAAATGTTAAGAATTAAACATATACTTTTCCTGATTACAGATTAAGATTATTTGAGCTCTGGTCGTGGTTAATTGACTAATCATCTGTATTTCTTACTAATTGGCATTACTTTAAATAAGTTGCGACAGTGTATCACAGTATAGTACTATCGAAAAAAACCATGTTTACACCCAACTTGAGTTTTTAGAGTCATTGGTGTTAAACTTAATTGATCCAAACACTTTTAGAAGATAAGATTCAATATATCATAGAATAAAGAAAAATCAAAATAAGCTTTATAGCTACACACAACCTTAAAGATTAAATACTCGAAGATATAGTCAGTATAACTAAAAAACGTGTTATACATTAAAATCATTAAACAAATATTATATTCAGAAATCATTAGTTTTTTTTTTTCAAAAACAAAAATAACTCAACAACAAACTTTGCTGTAGCCTATCCATCGCAAACTTCAGCCTCACAGATTCCACGAACCGTCAGAATCGCGGTCGGTTTTGATCAGCGTTTTGAATATTGTTTTGGTTCCCCTGGACCTACACGAAATCTTTCCCACGCTCAGAACAGATGTACTGTTATCAGTATGTACTTCACCGTTCCTGCTTAGTTTTAAGGGTTTGTTTTCATTATTATTTCTCTTAAAGAAACACATAATTGTTTTATGATACACAGTGTATTTTGATACGTGGATTACAAGTGTGCACATTTGTTGTTTTAAAATTTTAGATTTTTTTAGTTATTTGAGGTTTTTAATTTTTTATGGCAAAAAGTTTAGTGGCGCGGAAGATCGGAAACGGGATACATTTCCAGGACGATAATATATGAAATCAAGATTTTGAACTACACAAGTCTCTTATCTGAATGTGTTCCATTGCTTGTCATTTCAGGTGATTAGCTTAGCACGGAACCAGAAACATCGCAAACGCAACAACAAGCGAGGGAGAGATTAGTTCGTTTCGTGAAATTCCAGTGAGTGGGAAAGTCCCTGGCCCACTGTGGCTGTTTAGGACGCTTGGGCCCACTTCAGCCGAATAAGGGAGAGAGGCGCGCATGTGTCAGTCTATCTCAGAACTATGGGGTAGGGAGGTTTTGGATTATGGTGGGGGGCGTAAAATTTGGTCTTTGCACGGGCGCTGAAAAACTGACGGGCCGCCCCTGGCCCCAACCCACTTATATGAATTTATCAAAATGTAGTATTCACAGCTTTTGCGTTAATTTCTTCTGCAAATACTGCTTTGCGGATTTTTCACACTGTAATCGCTGTTGACTTTCATAAAGTCCTGAACGATTACTTCTATGAAGGTAATTTAATAACGTTACAACGATGGAAACACTGAGTCATGCGGGAGCATTTCGCTCAATACCACAAAACATGTTTCTTGCTCTCTGTAATTATACGTTTATATTTAAAAATTATGTTTTTCATTACGTTCAGTTGTTAGAAGTTACAAACTAAACAACTAAACTAAATATTCATGAAAAATTAGTGAGAGATGGAAGACTTCGACGATTTATGTTTTCATTTATTTAGAAACTACAGTAAATTGTAACTTGGTGATGACAGTTTACAATTATATTATATCAGTATCTAAATAAAATTTTATATTTTAATTATTATTTTAAATATCAATTTAACCTGACAATGTTTTTTGCTATACAATTTTGTCTAGGCTACCGGAAAAGTATACCACAAATAACTGGTATCACAAGTTTAAACCAGTTTATTTTATAAGTACCTCCTACTTGCACTTTTTATAAGTACTTTTCTTTCTCAACCACCCAAGTATTCCTCCTTGGCCTTAAAAATGCTTGCTCTTGTCCTTTCTTAAAACATATAACTTTTCTATTCCCCGTGGCTTTTCTATCAACGATTGTAGTAAACAAAAAAATGGATGCTCTATTAACTGGTTTTATGTTCAGTACTCATATGAATGAGTACTATAAAACTGGGATTTAAGTTTTGAATATACACTTTCACAAGGAATGTTAAACACTGGTCCATTGCCGAATCAGGCCCACATTTTGAAAGGAAAAGGTTTTTTTCTGACTCGAAGTTTTCCTCGACGTAATCTACAAGTTTCCTTACTTTCCGAGATGCGGGAATTTCGGTCATCACGTTAGTATATGTGAATAAGACGACAACTCTCATACCAGAGGATATGAATAAGTGGGTTAGTTACGTAGTCATGACGTTCTGGCGGGTGGGAATACCCTGGCCCACTTGGGCCCTTTTCAGGGGTTACTCATAATTCCCGAACCGCATCCTGACAGTGCAGCTTAAAGGCGGCCGTACCCAACGAAAGGTTATTTCAGTTGTAAACAAACATAACGAAACATCTGATATTTAAACGGATGATAACATCTGAGAATAATGCGGATAACGTACTTTCAAACAATACGTGGTTTACACTTCCGCCGGCGCAGGCACTGTCGCGTCGGATAGCGACACTGTTCCGATAATTCAGCCCTTTAATGTATTTAAGTGAGGGTCTTTCTAACAATTCTGAGACGTATTGGAAAATCTACGTAAAAGTACACTTAATTAGACACCTCAAACTTTAAAATCCGCTACGCCGTTATCGTGTTTTGTCTGTGGATAAAAACCCTCTAGAGTATTAATATATACTGCAGGATTGTTATAAAACCAGAACAAATGAGAACAATCTTAGACCTATCCATTTTTTAAGTTGTTTAATGCGTACGGGTAATTTTGGATCGGTCGAGGGAATTTTTTGGGCCGGGTTGTGGTAGACAGTTGTTCCGGTAGCAACAGATAGTGTGCATCCCTGGGATGCCACGCCCATTTCTCAGAAGGGTGAGGAGGGGGCGGTACTTCTGGTGGGTTTGGGGGTAAGATGGCGGAAATATGGCGGTCTTCGTTACCAAAATGAAATGGGACCAGTTTGAAACATTACCAAATTGAAGGCCTCCCCTTGTGAATTTAGTATACTTTGAGGATTTTCTTTGTATTTCATGAATATATGTAGTTCTTATTTTGAATCCATTTTATTACCTTTTTTCATATATTCTAGTGTCGTCATATTTGTGTCCATATTTTCGTAGTTATGGTTTGAATCCAATAGATGCTCCGCATACGTAGATTTCATGCTTGTTTTGTTGTTACTTTTGAGGGCTTGGATATGTTCTTTAAATCTCACTTTAAATGGTCTTCCTGTTTGCCCTATGTAGCACTTTTCACAATCTGAACAATTAAGCTGATAGATACCGGATTTGTTGTATTTGTTTTGATTGACTGTTGGATTCATCTTTCTTTTGATCATTTCAAATGCATTGTTATTAGTTCTGTAGCTTATTTCAATATTTGTTTTGTCAAACGTTTTTCGTATTGCTTTGTTGATGCATCTGTTATATGGAACATTTATAAATTTCTTCGGTTCTATTATCTGATTCTGAATTGGTTGTTCTCTTTTCTTCTTCATTTTCTTAATCATTTTCTCAATTACAGTTGTTTTATATCCATTTTTTATTGCTAAGTATAATATTGTGTCTTTTTCTTTTTTGAATTCATGTTTGTTCATAGGTATGTTGATTAATCTAGTTATCATCGAACGGAAACCAGGCATCTTATATTTCCAGGGATGGTTTGACATTGAGATTTAGTACGGAGCTGGACATAATTTGGTGTAACGTTATTTGCTAGACATGTCTTATTGAATTTGATGTCTTCATGAACCAAGAGAAAATACAATTCACGAAAGAAAGTCACTCTAATGCTATTAACTATTTAGATCTAAAAATCAAAAAGGAGGAAAATAAACACAGTTTTAGTATTTATAGGAAACCAACCCAAAGCGAACTTCTCATTCCCTCAACGTCAAACCATCCCTGGAAATATAAGATGTCTGGTTTCCGTTCGATGATAACTAGATTAATCAACATACCTATGAACAAACATGAATTCAAAAAAGAAAAAGACACAATATTATACTTAGCAATAAAAAATGGATATAAAACAACTGTAATTGAGAAAATGATTAAGAAAATGAAGAAGAAAAGAGAACAACCAATTCAGAATCAGATAATAGAACCGAAGAAATTTATAAATGTTCCATATAACAGATGCATCAACAAAGCAATACGAAAAACGTTTGACAAAACAAATATTGAAATAAGCTACAGAACTAATAACAATGCATTTGAAATGATCAAAAGAAAGATGAATCCAACAGTCAATCAAAACAAATACAACAAATCCGGTATCTATCAGCTTAATTGTTCAGATTGTGAAAAGTGCTACATAGGGCAAACAGGAAGACCATTTAAAGTGAGATTTAAAGAACATATCCAAGCCCTCAAAAGTAACAACAAAACAAGCATGAAATCTATGTATGCGGAGCATCTATTGGATTCAAACCATAACTACGAAAATATGGACACAAATATGACGGTACTAGAATATATGGAAAAAGGTAATAAAATGGATTCAAAAGAAGAACTACATATATTCATGAAATACAAAGAAAATCCTCAAAGTATACTAAATTCACAAGTACCCGTTACAAATCAAATTTTTAATAAAATATGGGAAATGAGACAAGAACAAAATAGATAGAAGAGACATTCAAGAAACTCCCAACCATGCCATGATTATTTATACATATGTTTTTAATTTAATTTAATTTTACTCTGATTTTATTTGTTTACATTTTATTATTATTTCTTTTATTGTATAACTTAAACCAAACTATGTGAAATTTATCAACCTTGAAAATGGCCTTAGATGCCGAAACATGTTGGTTTAAATATAAAAATCATAAACAAGGGTACTCAGTTTTTATTTTATTAATTTTTAATATATATATATATATATATATATATATATATATATATATATATATATATATACATATAAATTTGAACGAATAGTGTTATAGTCATCTGGGGACCTCAAAAAAAAATTGTCATGGTCTCGGGCTTAAGTCTTACCATGAGACCTACGGTAATAGCTTCTTCCCTATAGGGGAAATTTGCTAAAACTGGTACTGTATATGACTTCACCTAGTTGAGTTATATTAGCATAAATACCCCCGTCACAGCAAACCTGCGTACTCAGCAAATTCCCAATGCATAATATATGTCTTATGTAATATATACACCATAAAGCCGCATACTAAGTTTCATAAAAATATATTCACATATAAGCGTTATATACAATTTTAATTATTCTCCATAAGAATAACATTGGTGATGAGTACGTAGGTTTGCTGAAACAAGGAAGACAAACAGTTGGTTTTTATGCAAATATAAATAGAATTTAACTAGGCGAAACCACATACCAAGTTTCATCAATATTCAATCATAAATAAGCCCCATACAACTTTTTAATTATTCTCCATAAGAATAACATGGGGGCTGAGTAGGCAGGTTTGCTGCAATAAGGAACAAAAAATGGGTTTTTATGCAAATATCAATATAACTCAACATGGTGAAGTCACATACCAAGTTTTATTAATTTATGTTCATAATTAAGGGAGTCATTAAATTTGATTTATTCCACATAAGAATAACAAGGGGGCTGAGTATGCAATTATGCTGCTACGGGGATAATCAACAAAAAATCAATTTTTTTGTGCAAATATTAATATACCAGTACCACGTGAATCCAAATACCAAGTTTCATCAATATACATTCATAAATAATCGAGATCAAATTTTATTTATTCTCCATAAGGATAACATTGGACAACGTACTGTGTTTAGCACTTTGAATATCTCTGCAATGGTTGGGTGTCAAATCACAAATTAAACACCAAAATGATTTTTTTCTGGAGCTGAACTGATTGGTAAAAGCAAATGTGAAGTTTACATTAAAATAAACTGAGGAAAAGCCAAAAACCTTTTTCCCATAAGATTAACATGGGAGATTATAACATGGGAGGGCATGTTTCCTGATCCCCTGAAAATTTCTCGCGTCTGTCCCATCTACAAAAGAGGTCCCAAATCAAGCCCAGAGAGCTATCGTCCAATTTCTATTATCCCTACTCTTTAAAAAATAATAGAGATTGTGGTATATGATCAGATTAGCCAATATTTCGAAAGTAATAACTTACTCAGTATTTCTCAGTTTGGTTTTAGACGGGGACTTTCAACCGTGGATGCTATGAAGGGTTTGGTGGGGCAAGTTCTCTCAGCTTTTGAAAACATGGCCTATGCTCAGGCCACTTTGTGTGACCTGAGAAATGCCTTTGACTGTAGACCACAGCAATCTTCTAATGAAGCTGTCCCACTACGGCGTTAAGGGTTCTCCCCTCAAGTTTTTTGAGTCCTATCTGTGTAACCGTGGCCAGAAAGTTTATATTGATGGTCAATGGTCAGAGGAACTTAAGGTCAATTGGGGCGTTCCTCAAGGATCTATTTTAGGACCTTTACTATTCATAATAATTATTAATGATCTCCCTATTTCTGTTAAAGCCAATAGTCTTCTCTATGCAGATGATACTACTTTTATTAACTGTAATTCAGATCTCAATCAGCTGAATCAGTTGGCAGAAACCACTTTAACTGAGGCCTCTAACTGGTTCGTTTCCAATGGCTTTTTAATGAATGCTGACAAAACAAAAAATATCATCTTTACTTTAAAACGTCCCTTAAATCCATCTGATGAAGATGATCATTTGGTGACTGACATTAAATTCTTGGTCATCTTCATTGATTATTACTTGACCTGGAGTTCACATATTGATTACATTTCTGCCAAACTCTCAAGAATTATTTATCTTCTGAGGCACCTTACCTTCTGTGTCAACTTGGGTTACATAAAGGTGGCCTATTTTGCTTATTTTCAATCGATATTTAGATATGGGCTTATACTGTGGGGCAATTGTAGCAGAATTAATGAAATTTTGGTTCTTCAAAACAAGGTGATTTGAATAATTAATCAATCAGGAACTTTTGATCATTGTAGACCTCTTTTTATCAGTTCCGAAATTTTGACAGTCATAAATTTGTACCTTTTAGCGAATTTCCCCTATAGGGAAGAAGCTATTACCGTAGTCGGCATGGTAAGACCTAGGCCCGGGACCATGATAACTTTTCGTTTTGAGGTCCCCAGACCCCAAAAACACCATTCGTTCGAAACTGTATATATATATATATATATATATATCTATATATATATATATATATATATATGTGTCCGTGAGCACGATAACTCTCGTAAAAATTATCCGATTTTGATGAAATTTGGTATAAACGTGTAAATCAACGTTTATGACTTTAAGTTCTAAAACCAGCCAGATCGCTCTATCCGAAGGGGTATTTTGGGGGGGTTTTGTACCCCAAAAATGGGTTTTTCGAATTTTTTACATATAATTTTGGAAATGGTCAAATTTTATTTTTGCCCATTGGATTCAGCTTAAAAAAACACACAATTTGGTATTTTGATCATTTCTCTACGTCAACTGGTTACCGAGATATTGAAAGTGCTAAACACAGTACGTTGTCTAATGTTATTCTTATGGAGAAAAATAAAAATTTTATATCTCGCTTATTTATGAACGTATACTGACGAAACTTGGTATACGGCTTCATCTGGTTGTGGACCATTGATATTTGCTCAAAAAGACAATTTTTTACCCAAGGCTCCCGTAGCAGCAAACCTGCGTACTCAGCCCCATGTTATTCTTATGGAGAATAAGTAACGTGTTATCTGCCTTTATTATGAAAATAAATTAATGAAATTTGGTATGTGGCTTTACCTACATGAGTTATATTTATATTTGTATAAAACCCAATTTTTTGTGTTCCTTGCTTCAGCAAACCTGCATACTCAGCTGCCATGTTATTTTTACGGAGAATAATTAAAATGTCATAAATCGTTTATTTATGAATGTATATTGATGAAACTTGGTATGTGGCTTTATGTGGTATTAAGATACATATATATTCATTGGAAATTCGCTGAGTACGCAGGTTTGCTGCTACGGGGGTATTTTATTTAATAGTGTATCTATTTAAAAACCCAGATCTTCTGACCCTCAGCTCTAATACACACTCTTACAACACTAGAAACAAAGACAATGCAGTAATTGATTTTTCTAGATTGACCAAAAGTCAAAAAAGCTACAAAGTGCTATGTCTCAAACTCTACAACAAGTTGAAACACCTCATAAACACTTACGACGAAAAGACTTTTAAACGAAAATTTTACAGTTGGCTTTTAAATAACCCCATGTATTCGGCTGATGAACTTTTTGCAATGAAAAAAATTGAATTTTAATTTTATAACACTTTTAGTTGTGTTAAGTTTATCTTGTATCCTTTTCTTAATTTTCATTACTGTGTTCACTTTGATAATATTATTATGTCAGGAATAGTGATTATCTGACTTAGCTGTATGCTGTGAGAGAGACTTTGTCAATACTGTAATGTTTTATGGCAAATAAATGATTTATTATTATTGACATGGGGGATTTTATGAGTATGTTTTTTGGATTTTCTCCGCAACCACTTAACCTAGGTTAATAATTCAAAATACTAAATTATCTGTTTTTTTATCTCTATAACATGGTCAAAACCAAATTACGTTTTATAAAAATGTTAGGATGAAAAATGCAAAAAACTGATTTTGGGAAATTTAATACCCCCATAAACCCCCCTTCCCATGGTCCGATTTTTCTGGTTTTCAAACTTAAAGTCATGAATGTCACTTTACACATTTGAGCCAAATTTCATCGAAATCGGACGATTTTTACTCAATTTATATATATATATATATATATATATATATATATATATATATATATATATATACATATATATATATAAATTTGAACGAATAGTGTTTTTGGTATCTGGGGACCTCAAAACAAAAAATTATCATTGTCTCAGGCTTAAGTCTTACCATGAGACCTACGGTAATAGCTTCTTCCATATAGGGGAAATTCACTAAAATCCATTTTTTGTGTTCCTTGATGCAGCAAACCTGCGTGATCAGCCCCAATGTTATTCTTATGGGGAGTAATTAAAATTGTATATATTGCTTATTTGTGAATATATTTTTATAAAACTTGGTAAGTGACTTTATGTAGTATTAAGACATTTATATCTCCATTGGAAATTCGCTGAGTATGCAGGTTTGCTGCGACGGGGGTATTAAACTATTTCAAAATAAAGAAATCGATCAAACAAAACATAACCTACTCCTGTACTCCATAATTAAAAGCAAAGTTTACATTTGTGTGATTTAATAAACAAAGATATATCTCATCTGACATTTTTAAGACGACCATAGTCAACAGCTTAACAATTCAACGACTGAATAATAAACATTAAAATAGTTTTAATAATTATTAATAATCCAAAATAAAATACAAATGATGTGTTAAAACACCCCTTAGTATCCCAAATATATCCTTCAAAATTTTGTTACGAAATGTTTTATCGTTATTTAGTATTTCGGTAACACATACACACACGACACACGGCCACTGAATTCTCTTCATCAATCCAGTGATTCACTTCGTTAATCAACTATTGGCTACCGGAAGTTCTGGAAACAAGTTGCAAAAAGTACCACCAGAGTCAAAGTTGACATGTTCATTAATCAATTTATTCCTATCCTTACATTTTTCCTTAAAAATAAACGAGTTCGCACGCAGCACGCTGACGTGAGAGAAGTGAATTTCCAAATAAAAACTTGTAAAACTCAAAATAAGTGTAAAAACATACATTTGTCCAATTTTGATTGAAATCTGAAAACATTGATTTTTTGGCTGTACTGATACTCCTGGTCATTTAACTGCAAAGCTGGGAATACAATTTTGCGCATTATAAGGTTAGGAGAAGGTCCAGACAGGTTTGAAAGTAGGCGTGAGGTTGCTGGGGATGATAAAAGTACTCTAACAAAGGAATAACAGGCTTTTCTAGTGTAAAACCCCCATAAGACAACGTACTGTGTTTAGTCGATACACATTTTCTTTAATAACTCTACTGTGTTTAGTCGATACACATTTTCTTTAATAACTCGGTAAATATTTATGCTAGAATGACGAGAGAGGACTTAAAACTTTCGCCTCACTAATTCCCATCTTTTTACATGCATTGATTTTACATCTGAAGCTTTTATGACCCTTTTTGGGCCCAAAAACTCGAAATTTGAAAGATTAATGCCCAAAAAAAGGGGTTTAGAGTTTTCCGATTGTTTTGCCCAACAAACTTGTCCAACTGATTACAGAAAGGAACGTCTCTACCAAATTTGAAGTTAATCGGACAAAAGATGCGACCGCTAGAGTGCAAACACACATATATATATATATATATAAAATTTTGAACGACCCCCCAAAACGTGTTCAGGGGGTCACGTTAGGAACTTCTATGGTGGTCCCGGGCTTAAGTTTCACCGTGCAGGTCATGATAATAGTTCACTTTCCAAAGGAAATTCACTAACAATTCCTCCCATGCATTAATTACATTTCCTTTCTTACAAATCTGGAGAATACTTAAATTGTCTTCTATTGTCCGCGTAGTTTGGTTCTATTGTCCTCAAATTAACCAAAAGAATAGTATATATTTTCCTACAGTGTCCGCAGGGCTATTTATATTTTATGATGAAATTTTGGTTAGAACTTACGTTAGTAGCAGAAACTTGCATCTACCATTTCTGAGTTCGGTCATCCCATTACACGAATATTTGAGTGTACTCCTAGTTATTAAGGGAGACAGAATTTTACTTTTTCTCCATGAGAATAACAATTAGGGCTGAGTACGCAGGTTTGCAGCTACAGGGGCCAGCGTCAAAAAATTGTTTTATTTTTTGTACAAACCCCAATAGAACACAACCAGATGAAACCGCATAAGTTAGGTACCAAATTTCATCAATATACTTTGACAAATAAAGCGAGATATAACATTTTACTTATCTCCTTAAGAATAACATTGTAAAACGTACTGTATGTGTTATTGACAAATAAGCGAGTATAACATTTAACTTCTCCTTAAGATTAACATTGTACAACAAACTGTGTTTAGTACTTTTAATATTTCAGTAAACTGACGTAGAGCAATATTTCAGTCATAAACTGTTTGTTTTTTAAAGCTGAATTCAATAAGGTGAAAACTAAAATTATATTTTTTAGACTGTATGTAAACAATTCAAAACTCCCACTTTTTAGGGACAAAACCTCCTTCCCCCAAATTACCTGTTCAGATGAGGTGATTCGTCTGCTTTTCGAACCTAAAATCATAAATGTTGCTTTACCAAATTTCATCAAAATGGGACCATTTTTACAAAAGTCATAATGTACCCATAGACAAACTTACATACACACATATAAATAAATTTGATTGAATAGTGTTTTTGGCATTCGAGGACCTCAAAACAAAATGTATCATGCTCCCGGCCTAGGTCTTACCATACTGATTACGGTAATTTGCTTCTTCCCTATAGGGGAAATTCGCTGAAAGTCTTTGGCCCTTCAGGACATCCACATTGGTTCTCTACCTCTGGTGGACCCACTGTGTCAGGTGTGATATATCACTGTATGCAGGCAATGCATCCCTACATTGCTGCGGAGTGAGCTGCCCGCGCTCTGCGTTACGGTATGGAGGATTCATCTGTTTAATGGATGGATAGTTGAAACATTCATACTATACGCAGGATTTAAATGTTTCTCCTAATTCATTTTAGATAGGATTTCTCGTTTGGTAGTGGGTGTGCTGCTTGCAGTAGGATTCATCTTTTTAATGGATGGATGGATATAAAACATCCGTTCACGAGTGTGTCTCGCCAGAATTCATCTAGCAGAACGAATATAGTTGTTTATTTGATGGTTTCAGCTTATTACGTACTCTACTCTAAATTTAACTGTTCAAGTTCCAATAATATGTAATTTTAAGTGTATGTTAACCTTTTTTGAGGATAATTTGGATTTCATCCAAGGGTAAAAAATTAAAAAAGGTAATGTTACTAAAGAACAAATGGTTAGGCGCTTGACTCAACTACAACAAAAATTTAAATAACAGTTTTTTCTCAAGGATCCCTAAGTAACGGAAAACGTTTTTCAGGTTTTCCTAAACGTCGGGTATTTTATATGTGGCGTTTCGTTGTGTTTGTGTCCATTTCGTAGTAGTGTTGTGTGTGTTTTTTTACAAGTGTATGTCAAGAGGTTTTGTTTTTCAAAATCGTCGCCAATTATGGACTAACGCCGCATAACCTGAAGGTAGGTAGTGCCCAATCAAATTAGGATTTTTTAATAAAAGTTTATTAAATTTGAATGAATTTATCTTCCTGGGGAAAACCCGTGCTGACACGGAGCGATCAATTTGATTACGTGTTTGAGCAATCTGTTATATAAGATACACTCAAAAACCTTAGCAGGGGAAGATAAAAATGCAATTGGTCTGTGATTTGTTACATCCCCTCTAACTCCTTTTTTAGGAATAGGTACAACTTTTGCGACTTTCCAAAATTCCGGGAAATCAAATAATTGTTCTTAATTAAAAGGTAAAACAAATAATGCAAAGGCTTCACAAACAAATCTGCACAGACTTTTAATATATAATGTAAGGAGGGATGTTAGCTGATCCTAATGATTGTTTTGGCTTTAATTTATTCAACGCATTCAGAACCTCAAATTCAATCACTTCGGAAATAAATAATGTATCGGAAATCAGAAATCAGATCTTTATTGCCATTCGACTTTTACAAGCATTGACAAACGTCATTTACAAAAACAATGTGACGTAGAAAATATAACTAATTTATAGCACAATGTACAAAACATTCAAAATTATATATGTCAACGGTAAAAAAACAATAATTATTTCTTGTCAATAAAATACTCAGACACACTGTAGTATTCCTTAGCAACCAAAAAGGATCTCAGCCTCCTCCTAAACTTACCCACATCAGTTACTGCCATGAGATTGGATGGGAGGGAATTGTATAATTTAATGCCTGCATACAAAGTCTGGTTTTTGAAAAAGGTAGTGTTGTGACGGGGAATTGCCAGGGATCCAGCATTACGAAAATAATTAAACCTAGAAACGTGGCCCATCTGAAAAAGTGTCTGTTTTTAACCAAAAATGAAAGAGTTTCAAAAATATAAATACAGGGAAAAGTCAGTAAGTTATTTTCAGAAAAAACACCTCTGCACGACTCAAGCCTTGCCATTCCAAAAATCAGTTGTATTGCTTTCTTTTGTAACCGAAACAGTTTCTTTGTACGAGTTGATTCGGCACCCCAAATTGGAATGCCATACCTGATGTGTGGATACAAACAAGAAAAATACCCCCGTAGCAGCAAACCTGCGTACTCAGCGAATTTCCAATGCATATATATATGTATCTTAATACCACATAAAGCCACATACCAAGTTTCATCAATATACATTCATAAATAATCGATTTATGACATTTTAATTATTCTCCATAAGAATAACATGGCAGCGGAGTATGCAGGATTGCTGAAGCAAGGAACACAAAAAATGGGGTTTTATACAAATATCAATATAACTCATGTAGGTAAAGCCACATACCAAATTTCATTAATTTATTTTCATAATGGAGGCAGATAACAAGTTACTTATTCTCCATAAGAATAACATGGGGCTGAGTACGCAGGTTTGCTGCTACGGGAGCCTTGGGAAAAAAATTATCTTTTTGAGCAAATATCAATGGTTCACAACCAGATGAAGCCGTATACCAAGTTTCGTCAGTATATGTTCATAAATAAGCGAGATATAAAATTTTTATTTTTCTCCATAAGAATAACATTAGACAACGTACTGTGTTTAGCACTTTCAATATCTCGGTAACCAATTGACGTAGAGATATGGTCAAAATACCAAATTGTGTGTTTTTTTAAGCTGAATCCAATGGGAAAAACTAAAATTTGACTATTTCCAAAATTATATGTAAAAAATTCAAAAAACCCATTTTTGGGGTACAAAACCCCCCCAAAATACCCTTTTGGATAGAGCGATCTGGCTGGTTTTCGAACTTAAAGTCATAAATGTTGCTTTACACGTTTATACCAAATTTCATCAAAATCGGATAATTTTTACGAGAGTTATCGTGCTCACGGACACATATATATATATATATATATATATATATATATATATATATATATATATATATATATATATATATATATATATAGATATATATATATATATATACAGTTTCGAACGAATGGTGTTTTTGGGGTCTGGGGACCTCAAAACGAAAAGTTATCATGGTCCCGGGCCTAGGTCTTACCATGCCGACTACGGTAATAGCTTCTTCCCTATAGGGGAAATTCGCTAATAAGCAGTTAGAAGAACCCTAGTATCAGTGAACTGAGCAAGTCTTCGAAGAGTAAAAATACCACTATTCATCCTTCCGGAGACCTTGTTAATGTGTTTGAAATAATCAAGTTGAGAATCTATGATAAGTCCTAAAAAATCATTTTTTTCGCATGCCTCTATTTCAAAATCTCCTACAATAATATTTGAACCATCAGAAATGCCATCGACGTTCCCCATAACTGGTACACCTGGCGAACAAGGTCGTCAAGGTCAAGGTTCATAACCACTGAATGAAAATATTCGGCCAGCGCCTCTTTTATCTTATTGTTTCCCTCAAATTCCTCCCAAGCGCATTGTATCACTTTTATCACTCACTCGCATTTTTTTTTATTACACACCCCAAAACGATTTCGGATTATTAAACAAATCAGTTTGGATTTTGTTAGTATAGACGTCATAATCAAATGTTATTTTCGATATTATTTCTGGTCTTAACTGCCTAAATGATAGTGAAGGTGCGGCATTTGATATTTGTTTAAACGCTTGCGAAGTTTCTCTTTATTTAATTTATTTTTAAGTCGTATGAAAATCATGAAGGATGTTTGTGACAAACACTTTTACGTAATGGAACGTGAAAATCTAATATGTTGTGAAATTTGTCATAAAATAATTTCACAGCCATGTTTAAATCACAAATTTCAACTATGTGTAACATATGTATTATTTGTAGTTAGAAATATTATTTATGTTAAAAAAATGAAGAGATGTAACATAAATAATATTTCTAACTACAAATAAATAATATTTCTAACTACAAATAATACATATGTTACACTATGTATGTGTGACTTTATTTGGTTGTGGTCTATTGTTATTTTCACAAAACAACTATGTTTTAATGATGGTTTCCGTAGCAGCAATCCTGCGTACTCAGCCCCTATGTTATTCTTATATGGGTAAAAGGTAAAATATGATGTCTCCCTTAGTTATACATAAATTAATAAAACTTGGTATATGGTATCTTGTTGAGTTCTATTGATATTTTTGTATAAAACCCCATTTGTTGTGTTCCTTTTTACAGCAAACCTGCATACTCAACTACCGCTTTATTCTGATGGAGAATAATTAAAACGGCATACATCGCTTATTTATGAATGTATATTGATGAAACTTAATACGGTATGTGGCTTCACACAGTTGAGTTCCATTATTAATTATACATCCTTATTGATATTTGCATAAAAAATATCTTTGTTGTTCCTTGTTGCAGCAAACTTGCGTACTCAGCTCCATGTTATTCTTGTGGAGGATAATTGAAATGTAATTATAGATTATTTATGAAAGTATATTAGAGAAATTTGGTAGGCGGCTTTATGCGCTATTAAGACATATATGCAATGAAAATTCACTAAGTACGCAGGTTTGCTGTGTGTGACAGAAGTATTATTTTCCAGGACCATTTTTACTTTAATATATTACCAGTTTTTGAATTTTTGAGTCGAGGGTAAAAAGAGGGTAGTGTATTGTTTTTGGAGGGTAAAAGAGGATAATTTTAAGCCAGAGGGTAATATGATTCAAATAGATTGGCAACACTGATATTCAGTTTAATTTCATTGTTTCTTCATCTCATCTTCATCAAATCAAAGTAACAACAACAACGTATGGAAGTAAGGTTAGGATCAAGCGAAAACTAAGTATGGGATTCGTACCCTCTGAATCAGAATTATGTTGTTTTGTTTCATGATCAAACTATAAGAGGTACTTTATATAAAAGTAAGTAACCGTATTAACTCTTACACCTTTCACAATCGCTTATCAACCCATTTCAATTTCTATTGATAGGCTAAAACCTTAATTATCTTCAAATAACCTAAGAGAAATCTAGAGTCAGTTGAAAAAGAATACACATTAGTACACCTACAAACAACCAAAAGCTATCAAACAACCTACAACATCATCATAACCACTATTATTATTATTATTGTTACATTCATGAAGATAGAAAGATAGATAGCCTAGATTATTACATTACTTATTAGTCCTAATTCAAGAAATAGATCCTGCCACAAGCCCCAAGCTTCGGTCAACAATGGCCTGAGTGGCTTACATGTTTACATTCATTCTTACTAAAACAAAAAGATACACTAAAAAATAGTATCATTCATGCCCCCTAGAAGCATCCGTCCTCAACTACTGAGGGTAAAGACCTAGGCCTATGCATAACTTTGATTTTATTTTGTTGAATTTGGTTTGTTTATGCGTTAGCCCGGGGTCTCCAACCTATTTACCCTAAGAGCTAGATGATAAATTGTTGGAGCTGGAGCGGGCCGGTAACATCCGGGGTTTTGGGGGGTATGGAATACCCCCAAAGAGGAGGGAGGTCCGGGGGTCCTCCCCGTCAATTTTGTAAAATTTAGGTGTTAACTCTAGGAGTGGCGATCCGCCGGTTTCCGGCGGATTTTTGTGTCGCCTATTGTGGCGATCGCCGGTTTCCGGCGGATTTTGACCGAAAATTTTGCAACGTAAATAAACCTCTATTAATCAACTCAAAAGTGAATAATATATATATCATTCGAAAGATAATATTCTGAACTTTCATTTTATTACATAAACAAACCCTGTAGCAGGTATATAACAATGTCACCGCGATTAGAAATCAAATGAATTTTAGGCGCGACACGATACTTGCAGCCGACACTTGGGAAATGTCAAAACATGACTTTTTTGAAATTACCCACCTCGGGTAATTTTCGTCACACGATGTTGCGGAAAGTACCAATGCACAGCCAAGGAGTTATATTTCATTTTGGTATGGAGTTTTAGATCGATATATTGATTTGACAGATCATATGATTTTATAAACACAGATGATTTTTGTTCTTCTGTAAAATGGCGATCCGCCGGAAACCGGCGGATTGCAAAATCGAATATATATCCAGTGTAATGTTATATTTGCATGACATATAATATCTTATTTGAAAGAAGAAAGAATGGCGAATAATTTGGTGTTGCGCGATGGCAGCACTGAATGTAGCCGCACTCGATAGAGTAAACGTTCCATTGTGTTATATTTGTTCTGTCAACAGCTTGTATCAGCCATTTTGAGTTTCGTTTTATGTGCGTTGTGATATTTCTATCCGTGAGTTATTACTAAATAATTTAGTATTTCGGAGTTTTAGTGTTAGTGAAGTGTTTGTGTGTATATAACAGAAATCTTTATGCATTATATTATGCATAAATATTACTGAAGTTTGACAAATAGTGTTTATAAAGTGTTGTGTTTACTCCTACATAGGCCTAGTGAAATTTGCCAAATCCGCGACTGTTTAGTGCTACATAACACATATAAAAACAATAATTTACCCTAAGTGTTATACATTTTTATGTAGGTAATTGAATGTACTACAGCATGGTTATATTGGTTTGGGGGTAAAATATTTGGTCAAAAAGTTATATACTAAAAACTGTGAAATTTTTTTTTCCAAATATGCAAAAATTCCAAAACGTTATTTTATTTACATGTATTTATAAGTGACAAAATTTTTTTACCATAAACCTATGACTTTGTTGGATTCCTTACTTCATTAGCTATACAAATATATATATATCATTATTAGTATACATATATATTACATTACTTATTTACATCACAAACTAACACTCTACAGTTTACGCATTTTTCGGGTTTCCGTTTATTATTACATTATGCCCCAAAAAACTTATAAAAAAAATTCTTTCCCCAACATGTTATATATTTCTATCTAGGGAATTAGATTGTCTACAAAATGTATATAATGAATTTTCCATAAAAAATCTGTGGAAAAAATTTTACCCTGGCTGCTTTTGAAATTTCAAAAAAAAATATCAAAATTTTCTTATTCTTTTCACTTTACCGGAAAAAAAATGTCTAGATCTTTATTATTTTAATATCTCTAGAATCTCCTGTTCTTTCTGAACAAAATGAATATAAAGTTAACTTGTTTACTCTAACGGTTGAATTTATATGGATTTTTAAAAAAAGGTCTGCAAAATCGCCAAATTTAGCTCGCCACACTACGCGTTAACATGGCGCCACTCCTAGGGTTAAATGGTAAGTTTTAAAGCTAATACCGGTATAGAAGATTCTTTTAACTTTGATTTTTCCTTTTTTTAACTTTCTTAAATAATTAAAAAAAAATATAAACAGGTTAACATACCTTGACGTCAGCAATTCCTTATAGTAACAAAATGTTGACTATAGTTTCGGCTAGCACGTAGCCATTATCAAAACTTTAAATAAGAGCATTATTCCATTCTTCTGAATGTCAATTGAAACTATAGTCAACATTTTATTGCTATAAGGAATTGCTGACGTCAAGGTATGTTAACCTGTTTATATTGATAAGGCTTCAACATGAATAATTTAATTTTAATTAATTTTGACAAACTGTACTGTGGATAATTTTTCTACTGAATTAAACGTGTTTGTTGAGGCTCAGTATGTTACAATTGCCAAAAAAAATTGTAGTTGCTAAATCAGCAATTTTTAAAACATTGTTTGAAAAGCTTATAGTTATGTAACTAATAATAAGTTAATTGGCGAAGTTGAAAAATCATCTTTTTTTACCAAACTTGAATTAACAAAGTTCAGGGGAAAAGAAGCGTTGCGGAGCTCCGCAAGATCCCCGTTTGCGGCTGTGATAGTTAAGTTATCAACATACTGTAAACAGGATTTGATTGAAAAAAGTTAATTCCACTCATGCTCGTTTTTAGAATTTCAAAATGTTTCTGTCTTAAGTTGTTGTAGTTTGAAAAAGCTCATTTTTGTACATTTAAAAAGGCTTGTACTCAACTTTAATGCAACTCAATTAAAAAAATTAAAATAGTAAAAAGGTAAGTTTGCAGATAATATTTTACTCTTTAATATTATACTTTAAGTTCAATTAAATGGTTTAGGTAGCAGCTGTAAAAAGGGATCCTGCAAACCCTTTCCTAGCGATACATGGAAGGGGTAGACAGGAGCCTTATAAGCAAGATGCGAAACGTTAAACGTAATTTATTAGAAAAAACTTGTGATTGTAATATGAAGAGTTAACATTTACACACCATAGCGAAATATTGAACAAAGAAGATCAATATCTTTTAGGCCTATGCAAACAAATTAATGAGTAGATAATTTGTTTCCTATATGAAGGACAAAACATTATAGACCTGAGACTGACGTGGCGGCTGTTTACAAAAAAAAACAAATAAGCAAATAAGCGACATTGTCTGCAATAGCACGGCAGCGTACCTTGTGCTAGTCACTGGCTTGTGCTTGCCTACAGATCGCGGGAAGCTTGCAGTAGGCTCATAGATAGAGCAATTCCGACGAGCATACTGCGATCTGCGAACAACGATACTGTAATCAAAAATAAACATGCGACGTTTGACAGTTTTGTTGAAGATAATTAGTAAATGTTAGCTGTGTTTTTATTACATTTCTTACATTTAAAATGTACAGTTGACTCCCTCTATCTCGGCCTCGGATCGGATCTGAAATAGCTAAAAGTTATAATCAATCTAAAGAAGGGTTTCTCACGGCAGAAATCGACAGGAAGGAACGTGTCTTTTAATTTTCCGGCCCAAATATAAACAGATCATGTCAGTCCACTTGGCGATTGCGTTTGTTACAAACGTGCTTTCTTTGCTTACGAATTTTAATGTAATGTTGGTATCTTTTAAGTGAGTTTTTTTAAATTTAATATTTTTGGGTAAGTTAACTTTTGGGATATTGTTGGGATGGTTTGACTTTCAAAAATCGTCAAACCATCTTAGAAATGATTTTTATTCACAGGAGTGCTGTTTTAGGTTATAATTTATATGTTTAAAAAACCACCGGATGGTTTGGCTGTTTAAGCGAATTTCCCCTATAGGGAAGAAGCTATTACCTCCCGTAATCGGCATGGTAAGACCTAGTCCTGGGACCATTATAACTTTTCGTTTTGATGTCCCCAGACTCCAGAAACACCATTCGTTCGAAACTGTATTTTTATATATATACATATCAAAATATATAATAATATAATATAATAAATATATAATATAATAAATATATAATATAATAAATATATAATATAATAAATATATAATAATAATAATAATATTTATTTGCCGAAAAACAATTATAAATTGTGTAGGCTTTTACAAAAAATATCTTAAGTCTATAAAACTGCAGCTTAAATTTTCTACTTTTTCACGTTAGTTGTTTATCTTCTTCTTTAAAAAATTCATCTAATGAAAATAAAGGATTGTTCATTGTAATTTCTTTGACTTTTCTTATTTCCGCTCTTGCAATTACTTCAATTTTGGGAATTTTTTTAAAATTTGATTTATGACTTCCCATCATGTAAGTTATTGGGGTGAATTTTCATATGTAGTGGTTCTGTGAATTTTATGGTGAAAGATGAATTGTTTTCATCTTTACCATTATGTATGTTGTAATTTTGTTACTTCACTTCGTACATTTATGTATAATTTCAAAATGTCTATAATATAAAGTCCAAAAATTGTTATAATTTGTGTCCTTTCAAAGAGTTTCCGACTTGGCTCGCCGTGTTTGGTATGCATAATAATTCTTATTGCTCGTTTTTGTAATTTAAAAATTTTCTTTTGGTTCTCCTCAGATGTGCCGAACCGTACAGGGAGGCAGTATAGTAATATACTTTGAAAATAATAGTAATAAACAATTTTTAGGTTTTCAAAATTGAAGCAATTTGATAATACTCTCAGATTAAAGAAGACTGAGTTTAATTTGTTGATGATTTTGTTTATTTGAGTATTCCAATTTAAGTGGTTGTATAATAAAGTTATACCTATTAAATTTATTTCAGAGACCTCAGACAATTTTTCACTTTCTAATTCGATGTTTAATCATTTATCTTTAGATATTTTAAACTGGAAGTGAAGAATATTTGTCTTTGATTTATTCAATAATAGACCATTTTCACTAAACCAAGAATTTAACTCATTTAAAATAAATTTTAATGATAATATTAGAGATTGGGTGGAGTTATTAGCAACCACCACAGAGTCGTGATTCCATTTCCAATATTTGAGGGAAGGTCTGCCACATAAATTATAAACATAAGTGGTCCCAGAACAGAGCCTTGTGGAATACCTATATTAATTTGTTTCCTATATATGTGTCCGTGGGTGCGATAACTCTCGTAAAAAAGGTCCGATTTTGGTAAAATTTACAAAAGTGTAAAGCAACATTTATGACTTTAAGTTCGAAAACCAGACAAATCGACCCATCCGAAGTGGTATTTGGGGGGGTTGTACCCCAAAAATGTTTTTTTTTAAGTTTATATGTAATATTTTAAAAAGTCAAAGTTTAGTTTTCACCATTGGATTCAGCTTTAAAAAACACACAATTTGGTGTTTTGACAATTTCTCTTCGTCAATTGGTTTCAGAGATATTGAAAGTGCTAAACACAGTACGGTACGTTGTCCAATACTATTCTAATCGAGAATAAGAAAAAAATATCTCGCTTATTTATGAACGTATACTAACGAAACTTGTATACGGCTTCATCTGGTTGTGGTCTATTGTTATTTGCACAAAAAAAGCAATATTTACCGATAATTCCCATAGCAGCAAACCTGCGTACTCAACCCCCATGTTATTCTTATGGAGAATCAGTAAAATGTAATGTCTCCTTTAATTATGAACATATATTGTAAAACTTGGTATGTGGCTTCACCTTATTGAGTTATATTGATACTAGTGGCTTATAGGGGCTATAGCCCCTAACATGGTTTTTGTGTAAATGGATAATCACAGCTGTTCATTTTGCTTATTAATAAAATCACTGTAATGATATTTCCACAAGAAAATCATTGGATCTTTGAAGTCCAGTGGGATGTAGCCCACGTAATTTTTGACTTTTCTGATATTTTTCCCACCGTCCTTGGCCCTCAAGCTTTAAAATGACTCGCCATAACCTAACTTATTTTTGTCCTAGCTCGAGATATTTCGTGGGGACTGATTTGCTTACAGAATTAAATTTATAGATTTGCATAAAAACCCATTTTTTGTGTTCCTTGTTGCTCCTTGTTGCAGCAAACCTGCGTACTCATCCCCCATGTTATTCCTATGGAGAATAATCAAAATGATATATATCGCTTATTTATGAATGTATATTGATGAAACTAGGTATGTGGCTTCACCTAATTGAGTTATATTATTGATATTTGCATAGAAACCAATTGTTTATGTTCCTTGTTTCAGCAAACCTATGTACTCATCCCCAATGTTATTCTTATAATAATTAAAGTTATATATATCGCTTATTTGTGAATATATTTTTATGAAACTTGGTATGCGGATTTATGTGGTATTAAGTCATATATCATGCATTGTAAATTCGCTGAGAATGCAGGTTTGCTGCGACGGGGGTATTATTAATGTATGTTCATAATTAAGGGAGATAACATTTTACTTATTCTCCATAAAGCCCCGTTTCTATAAACATTTTACTTGAACAATGTTTTGAGCTAAGCTCAAAGCTGTTTTGAGCTTAGCTCAAAACAGTGTTGGAGGCCATTTCCATTCACCCGACACAGCTCAAAACATTTTTGGAGGCCGTTTCCATTCTCCCAACTCGTGCCAACATTTCCCGCGAAAAGCTATCTTCTCTTCACGCGCGAAGCGTTCGTGCATTAATACATACGTTTGTGTGTAGCCACACTTGTGATGCTACACATGTATGTTAATACATACATCTAATGCAAAAACTGTTACAGCGTTTGTTAAAAATGTTTTATAAAAAAATTTTATTTCTATACATTTGTTCTCTAATAAACTATCCTTGTAATTTTTAATGTCAAATCCAATAGAAGTCGTATAGGCCCTAGTTTAAAATTAATCACCAACACGTGTTGACTATAGCCCAGTTAAGTATTTATCTTTCACTTTAATAAATCAATTACATGGAGAGTTCTTTAGAATTTAGTGTGTCGGTAGGCCTGTGTTTTAAGAAACCAAACTATTATTCTATTTGCTGGAATAGGCCTACTAATAATTTCTTACTCACTTAAATAAGGCAAAATAAAAAACAATTAATAATTAAAGGCAGGGCCGCCGAGAGCCATGGTGGGCCCCGGGGCAAAACACTTGCAAGGGCCCCCCTCCCACCCCCACATAATGTAATTTATTTTTTTACCTACAAACTCTTCATGTTCTTTTAAAATGAGTATACTTACTTATTAGGTACTAAAAATGTTTGTAAAGAATCGTAATTTATTTGTGAATTGTTTCACTTTTGATCTTGACCAATTATTATTGGTGTAGCAGCTAGTAAAATTCATCATTTTTAATACTAGAACCAAGGCCGCACTAGATATACGATCAATCTTAAACAAATAAAAACCAGCCAATCACTATACTACGCTAATACAGAACATTACTACATAATTTAATTACATTTTATAGATTTATCGAATTGTTCAAATCACGGCGGCACGAATTGCAGTTGAGTCATAGACTATACAGTAGTTAGTCTATGACTTTATAAAGGTGAAAGAGCGACCGGGTGTACAGCGGCAGCGGGATCGCCTTTAGTTGTGACGTCATGCAAGTAGCAGCACGACCTGTATATCTAGTGCAGCCTTGCTAGGACACATCTACAACCTTTAAAGATTTTTGATAGATGTAAGTGTGAATCACAGAAGCCCACAAAACCACGACTCGGTTTGGGGACCTTACAAAACTACGAGAAAAGTATAACTAAGCTGTCATAAAGTACAGTATGTATACCATTAGTCAATGATGTATACTATATCACAAACTAAGTAACTCTGAGAGAAGATCCAAAATCAGCATCTATTACCAGAACGTCAATGGACTGAGAACCAAACTGAGTGAACTAAGGCTATCTCTTTCTCATACTGTGCATGATATCTTGGTGTTGACTGAAACTAATCTAACCCCCGGATATATCAGATGCTGAGCTTGGTCTTCTGAATCATGTAGTTTTCAGAAAGGACCGTTCTACTGAAACTAGTGATCGTGTGAGTGGTGGTGGCATTATTGTAGCGGTGGATAAGAGAATTCCCTCATCTGAAGTTGATGTTTCGTATAATTCACATGAAAGTTTATTTGTTGTGGTGTCACTTGGCCATGGCTTTAAGGTTATGATTAATGGTGTTTACATTCCCCCATCTCAACCGCTTACCCTTTATAAGGCCTACTGTGATACTGTGGAGGAGGCCTCGGCTTAAACAGGCATGGATGCACATACTCGTTTGATTGGGGATTTTAATCTTCCAGGGGTTAATTGGAGTCCGGTGGATCCTTTCTTCCCTTCTCCTGCATCACGTTGTGTTCATGAGCTTTCCACTTACTTGGGCTGTGAGCAAATTATTAACGTACGGAATGTAAATGGCGCCCTTCTGGACCTAGTCTTCTCTTCTCTACCAGCTTCTCAAGTGCATGATGATTCTGAACCGGTAGTTGTTATT
The DNA here is from genome assembly GCA_963675035.1 of Allygus modestus. NCBI lineage: Eukaryota > Metazoa > Arthropoda > Insecta > Hemiptera > Cicadellidae > Allygus > Allygus modestus. Next base: position 235,832,672 of record OY776111.1, on the reverse strand, counting down.
GACAAACATCACCCAGCTCTGAACGTTGCACTGTCAGTTCCTGCCTTGGTAAATTCCAACGCTATATATATGCCTGACTTTAGGAGGTGCAACCTCAACAATGTCTTTGCCAGTATCCAGGCCTTCTCATACTTGGACTTTGGTGGTGATGTAAATGATGCGTTTTCATTGTTGACTGAGAGAGTCAGGCAGGCGGTACTGGCTAACACACCACCTAGACGAGTTGGCACCTATAAATTCCCATGCTGGTTCACTGGTGACTTGAAGGAACTTGTTATCCAAAAGAAGGTTTTACATAAGAAATATAAGGAGACACTTAGAATTCAGGATTATTACAAGTTCGACCGCATCCGTAGACTTTGCAAGATTCGGACCAAGGAGTGTTTTAACTCGTACCTAGAATATGTGCAAAATGTGCTCCCTAATAATCAAAAAATCTTTTGGAGTTTCATTAACATGGCTAAGAAAGCAGGACCCTATCCATCTAAAATGAGATATGAAGACAAGTGCACGACGGATACGTCTGAAATGTGCGAATACTTTGCGGATTACTTCTCTTCGGTGTTCACCCCCCCTGAGGCTAACTACATTCCAAGAAACATAAGCTTTAATGATTATGATTCACTTTCCTCTTGTGCAGTGACGCTGCATGATGTGGAGGATGCTCTCAGCAGTTTGGATGAGTCCAAAAGTAACGGCCCTGATTTAATACCTGCTTCCGTTTTGAAATTTTGTAGCCCTGTTTTGGCTGGCCACTTACATAAGCTTTTCAATAGGTCTCTTGAAATGGGTGTTTATCCTGATGTTTTAAAGAATAGCTTTATTGTGCCAATTCATAAATCCGGACCTACGGATGATATCACGAACTACAGACCCATAGCTTTACAGCCCTGTCTAGCTAAAGTTTTTGAGAGACTGGTATTGAGGAAGGTGGGCCCCTTGTTGTGGAAGCAGATAACACCTTATCAACATGGATTTATCTCTGGTAAATCTACGGCTACAAACCTTATAGTTTTCCAAAGTTATGTGATGGAGGCTTTTCAGAGGGGTGAGCAAGTGGACGCTCTCTATTTGGATTTCTCTAAGGCATTTGACCGGGTGTGTCATCAGCGCCTTCTTGACAAGCTTTATGCCTATGGAATCATTGGTGCACTCCATAGCTTGTTTTCCAGCTACCTAAGTAATCGGCAGCTTTCTGTGAGGTTTGCCTCGACCACATCTGAGGTCTTCATCGGAACATCGGGAGTACCGCAGGGGTCAATCCTGGGGCCTACACTTTTCAACATTTTTATAAATGACATCGTGTGCTGTATTTCTACCAATTGTCTTCTGTTTGCGGATGATATTAAGGTTTTCAATGTTATTGGCTCTGCACATGACTTTAATGCACTTCAGGGTGATCTTCAGGCCATTTATGAGTGGTCTACAGATAACAGAATGAGCTTGAATTTGAAAAAGTGCATCGCCTTTACCTTTCACAGAATAACTGCTCCTCGATTGCATGCCTACAGATTGGAAGCTAATGTTCTTGCTAGGCACTGGGGTAATGTTCCGTCAGGGATCTTGGGGTAGAGGTACTGCCATCCTTGAGTTGTTAGGCCCATGTCGAAAGGGTTTGCTTGCAAGCTGGTAGGGCTTTGGGACTTCTTGTTCGTTCCTCAAGACATCTTTCCCAGTTTCATACACTTAGAACCCTGTACTGTTGTAATGTGAGACCTTTGTTGGAGTACTGCTCCGTAGTATGGGCTCCTCATCAAGTCACTCTTCGTGATCGTCTCCAGGGGATTCAAAACAGATTTTTGAGACTGGTGGGATTCCGTGTCGGCTACCGATATCTTGAAGTTCCATTGAGCGAGATATCCGATATGCTGAATCTTCCGAGCTTGCAAACCAGACGTGATGTTCAAGATGTGGTTTTCCTCTACAAGCTGGTTAATGGACTTGTGGACTGCCCCTATCTGCTTGAGAGGATTTACTTTCATGTTCCTTCTTCTACAAGATCCAAAGACCTGTTTGCACGGAGGCAATATAGTACCAACTACGCCCAGCAGTCAACTTTAGCTCGCATCCAGCACCTTGGCAACGTTGTTTCACCGCACGTGGACTTTTTTGCCTCCAGTGATTGGATTGTCAGGCGGCGGGTTGTTGCCTTGCTCTGAGTTGTGTTCTTCTTATGGTTTTTGTTCCTGTGTGATGAGAGTTCTTTCAGTTTGGTTGTATTTATTGTTGTCGTTTATATAAGTATATATTTGTATTGTACATTAGTTGCTACTATGTTGTTTATTGTATACCAAGTTATATTTGTATATTTTTGTTACTATGTTCAACAAGGGAAACACTTTATATTTTATTTGGCTTTTTTTGAGCATTAGGAATGATTAATTATTGTAAAATGGTTATGCCGTGTATGAATAAATAAATAAATAAATAAATATCAAAAGTGTAACTACTTTTACCATTACCACGTTGTGGAAGAAAGTAGGCATAAACATTGAGAACAAAAGGAAAAAGTCAAAACACATTTGTACATTGTTGTTTACAATCTAATATATTATTTTGTTTACTCAATTCTTAATTTTTCATTGTCATAATTTTATTTTATTAAACTTATTAAATAAAAACTAGGAATACGCACTGAGTTTTTTCTAAATAAACTGGCTACAGTTGTGGTTGGTGGATGTAAACTGAAAAAAAACAGGATGTACAAATAGTAATTTTGTATTAAATTTATCATGGCTAGCAATTGGGGGAAAACCCCCAAAACTGATTTTGTAGCTACTAAGTTAACTTGAGGCAAAGTCATAAAAACACTATCAGACTAGAGAGGTATATCAACACTTTAACGACAAATATTCAAATTATTTGCCTATCAGCTGTAGCGAGGGTATGCTGGCCGCAGGGCCCGCACGATATGCTGTGAGCTGTCTCTAGGTCTTCCGATTCCACAAAGCTTAGCTTTTTACATTTTGACCATCAGCCGATCAGAATAACTTTCTCTATTTCACAATATTAAAATTGTTTGTCGCTGTGAACGAACAATAAAATTCTTATCTAGACTTACAAAAAAATCTGAAATTTTAATTCTTCGTTCTATTATTATACGACTAGTAGTGAGTACTGTCTAAGGCTGCCGGGGATTTTGCCCCCCCTGCCCCCCCCTCTCGTCGGGCCTGATTAGAGGTCGAAATTTTAAAACAGTTATTTAGTTTATAAATCTGATGGAGATGAACTGATAAGGCAATTTTAGTTTAATGCACATGCTTGATAAGTTATACCAAATTTGTATTTAATATTTATAGAAACAATTGTTCATTTCAAACTAACAAGAAGTTATAAAAATATAGCAAATTTACAGTAAATCACTAGAATATATAACAGTTTCTGTGCTTAACTTTTTTGAAATGCATATATAGAACGATTTAGTTACTTAAAAAATAATTGTCTAACTACTGTCCAACAGGCTAAAACAATAGTCCCACAACCTATTGTATAAACTAATTGTACGGCATAATAATGACCCAAGTCCCAATCAAAATCACGTGTTGTTGACGGAAAGGACGCGACGACCAAGGGCACGACGGTGCGGGGTGGCGTGGCGTCGGCTGCTAACGCTCACTGCGCATGCACAAACTCTGCTCACTTCAGTGTTGGATGTTGGGACACCGTTTCCATTATGTTTTAAGCTCTCCTCAAAACTTTGTTGTCAGCTGCATCGGCTCTCAAAACACATTTTATTGGCCAACAAAGTTCAAAACAGTTTACGAGCATTTCCATTAAGCATTTTACTTGAACTTTGTTTTGAGTTTAGCTCAAAACAATGTTTTGAGCAGAACCTGTTAGAATGGAAACGGGGCTTAAGAATAACATGGGGGCTGAGTACGCAGGTTTGCTGCTACAGGAACTAACAGCAAAAAAATCGTTTTTTTTGTGCAAATATCAGTAGACCACAACGATATGAAGCGATATACCAAGTTTTGTCAGGATAAGTTGATCAATAAATAAGCGAGATATAAAATTTTTCTTATTCTCCATAAGAATAACATTGGACAACATACTGTGTTTAGCACTTTCAATATCTCTGTAACCAATTGACGTAGAGAAATGATCAAAACACCAAATTGTTTATTTTTTAAGCTGAATCCATTGGTGAAATTTAAAATTTGATTTACTAAAATATTATATGTAAAAAACTCAAAAACCCATTTTTAGGGTACAAAACCCCCCAAAATACCCCTTTGCATAATGCGATCTCTGGGTTTCAAACAATTTATCTACCTTTTTTCATGAGTTTCTCTCTTTTTCATTATTATGGGTTTAATCCAGTTTGAAATATATTGTAATATTTCAACTATACTTTCATTGTGATACTTACTTATCATTTCTTCATATACATTTTTCATAGAATCATTAATTGATTTCAGTTTAGAGTATAAATAATTTATTTCTTCTTTTACCCAAATTCTTTTAGCTGTTTCTGATGATACTTGGTCCATGTGGCTTCACCAAGTTGAATACTATTTATATTTGCACAAAAACAAATTGTTTGTTTTCCTTATTTCAGCAAACCTACGTACCCATCCCCAATGTTATTCTAATGGAGAATAATTAAAATTGTATATATCGCTCATTTGGGAATATATTTTTATGAAATTTTATGTGGTATTAATACATATATTATGCATTGGAAATTCACTGAGTACGCAGGTTTGCTGCAAAGGGGGTATATCTTTCTTAATGCTTAATGATTAATGAGTGAGCTGAGGTTCTATAATATGAGGTTTATGAAGTTCCCAGATGTAGGCCTACATGTATCCTTAGGGGCCATACACATATTATGTAGCACATTTCAAACCCCCCTCCTCAATGTAACACACTGTAATGCTTGATCATCCCAACGAGGTGTATATCTATAGATGTCTCGTCTGGAGTAAAAAACAGTGCCAACATGCTCTCCGCCATTTTGACCCTCTATGTCCATGGTCTCCATGGCAACAATATGTTAACCAATCAAATGCTCCCTTCACAAGTTAAGTTAGTCTTTCTTTCCCTTTGACTATATGTTTTGTTTACAAAAATATCCTTCAACAATATGTTAAACCAATCAAATGCTCCGTTCGCAAGTTATGTTATTCTTTCTTTCTCTTTTACCAGATGTTTTGTTTACAAAAATGTCCTACAGTGAGGCTTCTCTTTTTTAACACGAGACGAGAGCTCTATAATTATTCTACCTCGTTTGATCATCCCTCCCCCCCCAATGTGTTACGTAACTCAATCGTAGTATACTTTAAACAGCTTAAACCTTTTAAATACAGTTTTATTAGCAATCTGAAATATGGATTTAAGTAAAGTATAATTTCTAATGACTTCTTTTTAATAACTTTTCGAAGAAAAATTGATACAAACAAACTAGATAGTTACTAATAATATAAACAATAAAATAAATGTGTGTAGTTAATATTACAAAAATGAGAGATCATAAAACTGAAGTTATCAGATAAATATAAAAAGTTATGTTTGCAAGAACCAAACAGTCCAATAAAATGTATATAAGTTAAAAGTTATCAAAACATTGAAGTAGAAACTATTTTAAATGAAAAGTATGTCCCAGGACAATCTTAAAACTGGTCTATACCAGTTTCGAGGCTGACATGGGGTACAGCAAATGAAGTTTCCATTACATATGCTAAGTCTTTTGGCTGACCACTATGACAAGCTTCCCCTTAACCTCTGGTCCCTCCATATGCAGCGGCTGGGGACGGAACATCCAGGTTTGGTCCCCGACCTAAGAATGTGGTCCCTGGCTGTAGTACATGGATACCCTGTCAGTTGAGTTGGAGAGCAGAGCGAGTCTGCCTGTTTGAGCCTGATCACAGCTGTCACAGGAGCACGGGAGTTGGCCCTCTGAAAGGTCAATTTGGCTGCCTGTCCCATCGCACCCTCCCACCCTTTCCTTTCCTTCTATATCCTATCCTTCCGGTAACCTGAGCAAAATTCCTGTTTATGGATGACGTGCCTTGCAACTTAGCTGGGATGTTCTAATCCAGATGAAAAAACAAATTATTAAAACAGTATGATGGAATTATTTTGTATATAACCAACTGTAACATTGATGTAGGTATAACATTTATAATTTTTTTAAATTTTAAAACATTTATAACATAATCAACAGATACTGGTGCAACAGTTCACAAATTATGTTGACAAACATTTAATAACAAATAGTTAAGTAGGCCTATAGGAATAATATATACCCCCGTCGCAGCAAACCTGCATACTCAGCGAATTTCCAATGTAAATATAAATGTCTTAATACTACATAAAGCCACTTACCAAGTTTAATTAAAATATATTCACAAATAAGCGATATATACAATTTTAATTATTCTCCATAAGAATAACATTGGGGCTGAGTACGTAGGTTTGCTGCAACAAGGAACACAAAAAATGGGTTTTTATGCTAATGTCAATATAACTCAACTAGGTGAAATCGTATACCAGTTTTTATTCATTTATGTACATAATTAAGGGAGACAGAGCATTTAGTTATTATCCATAAGAATAACATGGGGGCTGAGTACGCAGGTTTGCTGCTACGGAAGAATTATGCAAAAACAATTTTTTGGAGCAAATATCAATAGACCTCAACGAGATGAAGCTGTATACCAAATTTCGTCAGTATACGTTCATAAATAAGCGAGATAAAAAAAATTTCTTTTCCTCCATAAGAATAACATTAGACAACGTACTGTGTTTAGCACTTTCAATATCTCGGTAACCAATTGACGTAGAGGAATGATCGAAATACCAAATTGTGTGTTTTTTTAAGCTGAATCGAATGGTCAAAACTAAAATTTGACTTTTTCAAAATTTATATGTCAAAAATTCAAAAAACCCATTTTTGGGGTACAAAACCCCCCCAAAATACCCCTTCCGATAGGTCGATCTGTCTGGTTTTCGAACTTAAAGTCATAAATGCTGCTTTACATATTTATACCAAATTTCGTCAAAATCGGATCATTTTTACGAGAGTTATCGTGCTCACGGACACATATATATATATATATATATATATATATATATATATATATATATATATACAGTATCGAACGAATGGTGTTTTTGGGGTCTGGGGACCTCAAAACGAAAAGTTATCATGGTCCCGGGCCTAGGTCTTACCATGCCGACTACGGTAATAGCTTCTTCCCTATAGGGGAAATTCGCTAATAACGAGGTATAAACCCCAGATAGGCCTATATAAAAAGTAGATATGCCGTCATGAGAACCCAACTAGGCCATATGTAATTTTCATGTGTATATAAAACTATCTTTATAAGCGTATTCATATAATATATATGTACCAATCATCTCATGTAAAATATTTCATAACCTTGTCCAATGACAGTGTAAACTACTTCAAACACAAATATAAATGAAATCTGATCTCAAATTTAATGATTACCAAGTTAAAATTTTATATAGTAATCTCAGTGGAAATCTATAATATTATAAAGAAGAGGTGGTTTCTGTCTGTCTGTCTGTCTGTCTGTCTGTCTGTCTGATGTTCCGGGTGAACGCAAAAACTACTTAACCGACTGGGCTGAAACTTTACACAAAGGTAGATCTTGAACCCATGCAACACATAGGCCTATTCACTTCCTTAAAATCCCCTCGGGCTACGCCCCGTGAACGTTCTAAGTTTCAATGTTTACATTTCATAAGAAAGTAAACATTCAGAAACTGTAATCCGAACAGCTGAGGGCACTTACATTTGACAGCTTAAAGAGCAGAAGCAAGAACAACAGCTGTTTCAAGCTAACTAAAATGAAATTTGCATTGACTATAGAACGGGTAAGGAAAACCCCTGTGCGAAGAACGTTGTACATCAAGTATATATATATTTATTTTAATATACCATATAATTAATCTATATAAATAAAATTAGAGTTTTGTCTGTACATTGCTTGGAATTATGAAATTTTTGCATATTTTCACGTTTTACACCCTAGGGTAACCAAAACAAATCTTATCTCAATTTATGTCTGTCTGTCTGCCGGTAACACTCAAGGACGGGTTTTTGTTCGCTTTTCACTGGAAAACGGGTGCAGTGACATTAATGAAACTTTGTTTCTTTGTTCTATATATGCGTGAGAAGGTTTTAGGGCACTATAAACTGGCATACGCCTTTTTAAAAAATAATGGCGGCCGCTCAAAAACGTGATTTTGTGCGGTTTTGGTCATGTTTTGTTCGCTTTTCACAGGAAAACGGGTGCACCGATTTGTATGCAACTTTTTTCTATGTTCTATATGTGCGTTAAAAGGTTTTAGGCTAATTGGATTGTTTTAAATTACCTTAGGACACTGCCCCATAGGGTTTTTAAGATCCTATGCTATTCTTATGGACAAAGCATTTATTTATATGGAACCAGATGATGGCATAGTTATTCTATAAATAGGTTTTTTAGTTCTTTTTTAAAACGTTGAGTGAAGATTGGTAATAAATAACATAAGTGGATATATGATCTAAATCTATATTTGTCAGACTCATGCACTCACTGACATAGTGATCACTTTATCTAAAAAACGACAATGTCTATTGAAGATAAAATTTTGGATGGTGGTTCCCCTTATGCTGCAGATTCACAATAAGAATACGTTTAAAAAAGTCCTATAGGGTTCTTCGCTAATTTACTTTTATGGAAATTGTATGAGTATTAGTACTTTCTGGACCTTTGTAAGTTACATTTCGGTAGGAACATAACTAATTCATCAGAAAAAAACGCAGCCTATTCCTGTTACGAAAATGTTTATGTGCTTCGCCCCCCGGAATTTCAAAATACAATATTTTAACAATCTTGCACATACTCTTGGACTGATGGATCTGAAATTTGGTAGGAATGTAGCTGATAGGTCAGTGCAGACATTTACCTACTCCAGGCACAAATATACTCAAGGACTCTGGCCCAATGGCCTTTAATATAAGCGCGTTAGTCATAACACACAAACTACTTAACCAGTAGAGCTGAAATTTGATGTCTTAAAGGAAATAAGAAACAACATCATGGGGAGTCACGGTGTTGTTCTCTGGAGATCTCACACAGACCCTTTGTCGTAAGTGAGACATGAGTGGACGAGTCTACGCCTCTCTAAAAATATATTTTATGTAGCCGACCACTGAGCGTCTGAACTTAACAGTAAATATGAAAATGTATTTTTGAGAAGATTAAAGGGTTGATCAGTTTTCTTATGCGCTTTTAAAAGTTGAGATTGGGACATTGAAAAACAAATTAAGGTCTCAGAAACGTCTATCCTTCACTCGGCACTATCGATGAATCACAGGATTTATTGATTGACAGTTTGTTACACCGAAGTTCATAAACAGTTTAATCTGGAAAGTGCCTGGCTCTGTGATTTTGCCATCCTCACGTCCACCAATGAACAAGCAACGGAGATCAACACAAATGTAGGTCTATTCCAAAGGGAGGAACGAACATATACAATATTTAATACCGTTCAATTAACCATGACCACTGTTAGAACAGTTCGTATATATTGATTTACATTTATTTAAATAAAATCAAGTAGTCATATGTTTTTAAAACATATGATTGTTCCAAGTTTAAATTGTTTATTTACAATTATATTGAAAACAGGACCTGGCAAGAATGGTGATTTTAAAAGTGGTTTGTCAATGTTTTTAAAGTTTAATGTTTCGTTACATTACTATTCATTTATTGGAATGTAAAGATTAATGTATCAAAGTATTTAAAATGTGAAATTAAACAGGGTTAATATTTTGTTGTACTTGAGTTCTTTTATTTCTAAAATCGAATCCAAAGTGTTACGTGTACCGATTTGGAGTAGCAAAAACCACACCGTTCACTACCCGACAGAGTTCCTCGACTTGGCAGCAGTACCCGAACTACCTGCTATAGTATATTTCGTTAACTTTAATTTAATTCTACTTTAAAAGTGTAAAATGTAATTTTAATATTGTAAAATTATGTGGGTTGTTAATATTTTTAGTTAATCTGCCATTTATGTACAACCCGTACGAAGGACGGGTAAATCAGCTAGTATAAAATGAAAGTGTTAAGTGTACTGGAAGCCTCAAGAAAGAAGATCACCTGTGAGTGTATTGTCTGGGAGATGACCCACAGCTCTCTCTCTTCTAAAATGACTGGCCTAGGTGTTAGATGCTGAAAAGTGAGCCTTGTCTCAAAATTAATTAAATTCCCTTTAAATCAGTGCATTGGACACTAAAAGTCCATCTTTTTAATAGGAGAAGAGTTAAAACCATATAGATTATCCCTTTTGTTTATTATTTTGCCAAGAAGAAATGGTTTTAGTGAAGAAATGATGCAACTCTGGTAAACCAAACCCAAGCTTATCTTGAACCTACAGACTAAATTACATCAGAGTTAGGGTGGATCGAGCAGCCTTAACTACTGATCCTGTCAATAAAAGTTTGTTAAATAGGCAATTTTTGTCCAAATTCAGTTGGAAGAGAACTTAGTAATCAAACTTTATAGCATCAGTGAAACCAAAACAGAATTTTTTAGACTCAAATCATTCAAAATCATGGCCGCCGTTATGTTTGGTGACGCCAAGCCAACTTCAATTCTTTGAACATCATATTAAATTATATATTACAGTCATACGATCACATTCAAATTTTAATAATAAAGAAAATCAGTTTTTCAAAATCTTCGCAAAAATCTAGTAAAAGAGAGAGAGAGCCGCCACCAAGAATCCTCACAAACGCCCTAAGACCAAAGAAACTTTATTCTCACTGTAAGAATTAAGCCGAGGACATTTAATATCATTGTAAACAGTAATATTTCATAAATCAAAGTCATACCTTATCCCCATCTTTTGTATTATATATTTGTTAGTCCCCTGAGAATTTTATATGCTGAAATGTAAATTTTGTTGAATAAATGTGTAATTTTGTTAGTACAGCTAGTCTTTATTTCCAGCAGAAGTACCCATCTTTTTTTCTTGTTACCTTAAAAACTAGAAGTGTCAAATGCCACAAAGTATTTAGGCTGGCAATACAAGAACCAAACTCAATAGAAATAAGTAGGTATGGATATATTTAATAACAGAGAACAGTATATCTTACAGGTGTGAATATAGTAAATAGTAAAAACAAATAGTAAATAAAAATACCCCCATCGCCGCAAACCTGCGTACTCAGCGAATTTCCAATGCATAATATATGTCTTAATACCACATAAAACCTTATACAAAGTTTTATAAAAATATATTCTCATATAAGCGATATATACAATTTTTATTATTCTCCATGAGAATAACATTGGTGATGAGTACGTAGGTTTGCTGAAAAAAGGAACACAAACAATTGTTTTTTTTGTAAATATAAATAGAATTTAACTATACCAAGTTCCATCACATACCAAGTTTCATCAATATTCAATCATAAATAAGCGCTGTATAACATTTTAATTATTCTCCATAAGAAAAACATGGGGGCTGAGTAAGCAGGTTTGCTGCAACAAGGAACAAAAAAATGGGATTTTATGCACATATCAATATAACTCAAAGTTGAAGCCACATATCAAGTTTTAGCGAATTTCCCCTATAGGGAAGAACCTATTACCATAGGCCTCATGGTAAGACTTAAGCCCGAGACCATGATAACTTTTTGTTTTGAGGTCCCCAGATGTCGAAAACACTATTCGTTCAAATTTATATATATATATATATATAATATCTTTGTATATATATATATATATATATATATATATGTCCATGAATGCGATAACTTGAGTAAAAAACGTCCGATTTTTATGAAATTTGGCTCAAATGTGTAAACTGACATTTATGACTTTAAGTTCGAAAACAAGAAAAATCGGACCATGGGGAAGGGGGTTTATGGTGGTTTTAAATTTTCCAAAAATCAGTTTTTTGCATTTTTCACCCTAAAATTTTTAAAACACTTAATTTTGGTTTTGACCATGTTATAGAGCTTAAAAAAACAAATAATATGGTATTTTGAATTATTAACCTAAGTTAAGTGGTTGTGGAAAAAATCCAAAAAACATGCTCATAAAATCTCCCATGTTAATCTTATGGGAAAAGATTTTTGGCTTTCCCTCAGTTAATTTTACTTTAAACTTCACATTTGCTTTTACCAATCACTTCAGCTCCACAAAACAATCATTTTGGTGTTTAAATTGTGATTCTACGCCCAACCGTTGCAGAGATATTCAAAGTGCTAAACACAGTACGTTTTCCAATGTTATCCTTATGGAGGAAATAAAATTTCATATCTCGATTATTTATGAATGTATATAGATGAAACTTGGTATGTGGCTTCACGTTATACTGGTATATTGATATTTGTACAAAAATTAAATGTTTTGTTGGTTGTCCCCGTAGCAGCTAACCTGCATACTCAGCCCTAATGTTATTCTTATGGAGACTAAGTAAAGTTTTATATTTCCCTTAATTATCAACATAAATTAATAAAACTTGGTAAGTAGCTTCACATGGTTCAGATATATTGATAATTCCATAACAACTCATTTCTTATCTTCCTCGTTGCAGCAAACCTGCGTACTCAGTCCTAATGTTATTCCTATGGGGAATAAATGAAATGTTATAAATCACTTATTTATGAATGTATTTTTAAACTTGGAAGTGGCTTTATGTAGTAGTGAGAAAAATATAAATGCATTGGAAATTCGCTTAGTACGCAGGTTTGCTGCGACGGGGGGTATTATTAATTTATGTTCATATTAAGGGAGTCATTATATTTTACTTATTCTCCATAACATGGGGGCTGAGTACGCAGGTTTGCTGCTACGGGGATAATCACCAAAAAATCATTTTTTTGTACAAATAGCAATATACCAGAACTACGTGAAGCCACATACCAAGTTTCATCAATATACATTCATAAATAATCGAGATATCAAATTTGATTTATTCTCCATATGGATAACATTGGACAACGTCCTGTGTTTAGCACTTTGAATATCTCTACAACGGTGGTGTGTAGAATCACAGTTTAAACACCAAAATGATTGTTTTGTGGAGCTGAAGTGATTGGTAAAAGCAAATGTGAAGTTTAAAGTAAAATTAACTGAGGAAAAGCCAAAAACCTTTTTCCCATAAGATTAACATGGGCGATTTTATGAGCAGTTTTTTTTGGATTTTCTCTGCAACCACTTAACCTAGGTTAATAATTCAAAATACCATATTATTGGTTTTTTTAAGCTCTATAACATGGTCAAAACCAAAATTAAGTTTTTTAAAAATTTTGAGGTGAAAAATGCAAAAAACTGATTTTTGGAAAATTTAAAACCCCCATAAACCCTCCTTCCCGTGGCCCGATTTTCTGGTTTTCGAACTTAAAGCCATAAATGTCACTTTACACATTTGAGCCAAATTTCATTGAAATCGGACGTTTTTTACTCAAATCGCATTCACGGACATATATATATATATATATATATTATAAATTTGAACGAATAGTGTTTTTGGCATCTGGGGTCCTCAAAACAAAAATTTATCATGGTCTTGGCCTTAAGTCTTACCATGAGACCTACGGTAATAGCTTCTTCCCTATAGGGGAAATTCGCTAAAAGTAATGTTTGAGGTGGGTATTTCTCTGGAGTGCACCAGATCTTAGCGTTAAAATGTGTGAGTTTTGTAACGTTGAGGCCAACCCCCCCTCCCCCACATAACGCAGCATAGGGGAAATTCGCTAAAAGTAATGTTTGAGGTGGGTATTTCTCTGGAGTGCACCAGATCTTAGCGTTAAAATGTGTGAGTTTTGTAACGTTGAGGCCAACCCCCCCTCCCCCACATAACGCAGCATAACGCTCCCCCCCTTAAGTGTGCTATGTATTATGTTTATGACCCTTTATCACTTTGTCTTTTCAACAAGGTGATTTTTTTTGCAGAAAATATGGAAGAGCCATCACAAAGAGGAACCGAAGACTTAAGCACAGAACATGGAAAATCAACCATCTCTGAATCATTAATGATGAAGCCTCCTACACCTGTCCTAAAAGTAGAAAGAGAGGGAAATTGTTACTGGTAAATAGTTATGTTTCATAGATTTTACCAGTATTGGTTTATTATTAATGTTGAGAAAGTAAATTAAGTTATTTTTTTAGTTTTCCCAGTTTTGAAGTTCCTTTAATTTTTGTTGTTTTACTGATTTAAAACAAAATCCATTTGTGGTTTTAAGGCCTAAATATCTTTAAAACTTTAAATTGTAGGAATATTTTGTTAGAAAAAATTAAATTTTTTAAGTTTTCAAATTTAATCCTCTTAAAGACATACTACACATTTCGAACATCCTACTATAATCCAAAAAAGGCTATAAATATTTTTTCAAATATTTATGGTTACTTACAATGGCCGGAATCGAGAAAGGAACGATGTAGGCCTATTAACTCTAAATTCTACAAAACAATATCAGTGCCGCCCTTACTGGCAGGCTGTCAGATATGCTTCTCTATATACTGTTAGTCAAATGTTACGTTTAAGGGTTTAACTTGAAATGAAACAATCAGGTTTACATATCTTTCCGTCGTCAGTCCTTTGTAACTAGTAGTTTTGGGACTGCTGTCTCTTTCTCAATTCTGTGTATCAAATTTTAAAACAGAGATTCCACCACCCGGGAAAACCTGGGAAACTGGGAATTATTCATGAATTTTGGTGACCGGGAAAAAATGTTTGGATTATGCGGGAATTTTCAGCCGAACCGGGAATTTCAGGTTGCTATCGCTGGCAACTACGTGACGCATTCTTAATAGTTGTCAAATTTCTCAATTGCCGGTGATATTAGCAATGTGTTCTTCCAACGGCAACCAAGCCTCTGCGGCGCGGCATAGCACCTGCATCTTGGTTCGCACGCTGATACTTGAAATGATTCAATACACATACTATTAAATGATTCAGGGTTCATTATTCTCCTGCTTTTGGGGAAAACCTACATTTCCTACTTTTTAGGCTGAAAATTACCTTTTTTTAATTAAAAATATAGGATACCATAGTTTGTAAGTTTTGGGCTGACTAATAACATTTGTGGTAGAATTACATATTTTCGGATGTTTACGTTTTAGTCTGACATAATGATGTAGCAACCCCGTCGTCCAACACAGTCCAGTTCTTAATTTATTTTACAGTCTACGATTGCCACATTCCTGAAATCTGGTTGTGATTGGTTACGTCTTAACACCCACAAAACACTTTTTAGATATTAATAGCGTGACATAAAATGTACTGTAACCATTTGATATAATTTATAAATAAAAAGCCGAACATAACCTGACAGTAGGTGATGTAAATAAAAAAATAACATTTACTTTTCCCATTTAGTTAGCATTGAGTAAAAGCTTTTGCTATGCTTTATTCACATCACACATTGTTATGGTGTTGGGAAACCATATAATACATAGGTCTCAGGTTTTAGGAGACTGTGTTGCGATCAACCAATTTTTATGAAAGAGCCTCTCTTCCGAAGTACAATTAACCTAGTTATTGTCAAGAAAAGAATCATAAACATAAAGAGTTATTTTTACGAAGTAACCAGGATTTTTTTCTATTTTTACTCTTTTTTCTGTGCTACAGTATATTAATTAATAAAAAATAAACAATATTCAATTTCTTTGATCCTTAGTTTTAAATATCTTAAATAGGCATATTTCAATACATGTTAAAAGTATGTTAATATTTATCAACTGTTTATCATATGCCTTAAAACGGGGGCTCCAGCCCTCTGCTTCTCCCATAATACCAACGTTAACTCTCAAAGCCCGTCCCTCTTCAACGGATTACCCAAAATCGCAGATTTATGGTTCATTTTAAAGAGCAAAAAAAATATACCTAGTAATAGAGCAGAATTTCGATATCACAAATAGGACACCTATTAAAAATCTTGGATATTGATTTTTTAGAATTTATTTCTACAATTGTTTTTTGGGCTATCAACATTTGCTCACTAAAATTGCTAGAATTTTTTTGGATCTTTAAAATGAGCCATACATCAACGATATCGGATAATCAGTGCAGGAGGGTTGGGCTTAATAGCAGTTAAGTGGGAAACAGATATAAATGCCAAGTGTTTTTGTGACAGGAGCGCCCTCTTAGGTTAATTTTACTCGAATAAGCTAATACCTACTTTTTCTACTTTTTAAGTAGGTATCAAAAATCAAAATGAACCCTGCATTATTTGTTAATTTGACTATAGAATCGTGGCAATTGACTTAATCTGCAGCAGATTTATCGCTTATTTGTGACTTAGAACATGTTCACATAAAAAAGTCATCACTAAAATGTAAAATATAATTGTTTACAGTCGGAAAATTTGGTACTGAAACCAAATAACATCTTAATAATATTTTAATTTAAATATTTTCCTATTTTAATATTAAAAACGAAATAAATATGTATTAAAGTTAAAGCCTGGATTATTTCGAACCTCTTAATAAAAGAATCATCTTTCTTTCTAAGTCATACACACAGAGTGATAGATTTAGTAAAAGCTTACACAAATATAACATGGCCGACGACTACTTTTCAAAATGGCGGCCTTATGCCACTTCAGATTTTGATAGACATCGTTTTTTTATCACATCTTTTTCATTAAGAATCAATCGAAATGTTATATTCCAGTTTGTTTCAGGTAGGCTATATCTTATTTTTACTGGGCTATATAGTTGTTTGCTATTTAAAAGTGTCCTTAGTGTTTTAACAGAACATATTTGTTGTTGCTTTATATACCAATCATTTTGTTTCAGTGGAAAAGAGAGAAATCTGAATATTATAGAGCTTTTGTGTGCCAGTTGCAACAGATGGTTTCATGAATCGTGCATTGGGTATCAACTGGGGAAGCTTGTACCTTTCATGATGAATTACATTTTTTTCTGCAAAAACTGCTCACCTACTGGATTGGAAAGTTTCAAGAAAAATCAAGCATGTAAGAATTGTGTACAGTAGAGAATATATATTTTTGTATACCCTAATAGGTATCTTAAGTATTTTTCCCAGTATACTATACAGTAAGTAACATTGGAAAAAACAGTGAATTTCTCTGCAACGACACGACAAAAGAGTAATTTAAAATTTGTTGAGTGGACAGGTTTGTTGTGACAGGGTTATTTGCTGATGATGCTGTCAATCCTAATTGAGTTACAGCTTTCAATTCATCATTACCTTCCTAAAAAAAAACATTTGTAAGCCTATTAAATCTATGTATAATTTTCTCATATAGTTTTTTAAACTAAGAGAAACCGATGTTTCAATGATAAAACAGTGAAAATAAGTTAAACCAATAAAGCAAAACTATTTTTTTGCTGGAAAATAAGTAGGCCTATAAGATCTTATGATTCAAATACTATATTCTGTTTTCTATTTTAGGTCAGCTTAGCTTTTGCCACCATATTGGAAAATGGTGTATGATTTTAGAATATTTTGTGCTCTAAAAAAGGTTACACTCTTTCCAGGATCTCATGGAATTTGGCTACCTGATTATATATAAAATTAAAATTCATGTTTTAGCGCTATTAATAGTATATTCTAATACAAATATTTTACCCTCTTGACTGCCTAGTGTTGAATTGCTCAGTGCCCCTGTCATTTTTGTGAGTTTGCAGACATTATTTAAACAATTCTCAGTAAATTGCAAAGTGGAAAAACCTATCAATATGCCTATTTAATTTTTTGGTAAAGGTCAGACAAATTCAAAAGTGGTAAAATTTAAAAAACTGTGAAAAAATTGAAACATTTTTGACTGAAATCTCAAAAGGAAGTCTTACAAATTGAACAATTTGTTTAGGGAAAAATTATAAATGTAAAAATTATTGACAATCTGATTCCTTATGTAGAAATATATAACAATACTGAACAAAAAATTGTATGTATGAATTATATACAATAGTATGAAATAAGTGCAAATTGTCAATTTTCATGCAGTCCATTTGAAATAGTAATAAAGCCCATGTTATAACAATAAATAAATAAAACAAAACTGTTATTTCCTTGAAGTTTATATAATTATGAACATAATAGCAGCAGAAAAACATATTTATCATACTTCGAGGGTCATCCAAAAAGTAAAGAACCTTTGCTTTCTTCGCCGAGCATAGTAACACTTTACTCATAATTTGTTATTTGAATCAGGGGATCCCTGTTGCTTGCAATTTTCAAATTTTTGCTGACGAGTACTATGCTGGGAGATGTCTCAAGGGACCTGACCGACATGTTAGTTTATGTAACCCTAGCCATGTTTTTAAAACTTTTTTTATATGATTTATTTATTTTGTGCACATAAATAAATCCAAATTACTTCAACACATTGGCGTAGAGTCACAAGCTGGTCCCAATCCTTACTTGTCATTTTTTAAACCTATGAATTGGAATAGAAAATTGGTGTTTTTAAATGGATTAATGGCGTATTTCCATTAAAATATTGTTTTCTTTCAGTTTAAAAAGTCACATTACAGTCACACACAGTAGACATAAGTAAAAAATAGCAAAATGAGAGTTGACCATGTGCAACTCACAAAGAATTAACCCATCCCGTCAACTTCCAAGCAAGCCGGCCACCGTTTACTTTACTTGGGCCCTCCCACCAATGTTGCCACAGACCGGTTAACTCATTGAGAGTTGCACGACTGGTCAGTTTTGGTCGTGTGCGGGAATCGAACCCACGAACTTCGTATCAACACCTGGCCAAGGTGTTTCCACGACTTAGCCAACTCAGTTACCTCAACCAGTGGCCTATCTGCGTTATTTAGGTTTATAGTCAGTCCGCACCCCTAGCGTAGAGAACCGTAGTTGCCATCCGCTAGGGCTATTAGTTACAGATTTTGCTACTAGAGTGCAGCACCAACTACTATTTACAATACTGATTTGAAATCTGCAATACTGAACTGTGCAATGCGAATATACAATGAGGAATGAGTCTGACAGCCAAGGTCAACAACTCGAAAAATGAAAATTTCGTACTACATTTGCAAAATGAAATACTTGGCGTGTGAGCTTCCGTTTTTACGCAATTTGATCTTTGTTTCCTCTTATTTCATTACGTATAATTCGAGGCAATTTTTGCTTCTAACCTAGCTACTGGATAATTATTACCTAACAACGGACCACTGAGCTCTATGTTATATCTGGAGTCACTGCTCTTTGATTAAATATTTCCCTAAAGCGTACCGTCTAGTTCAGCTTTTTGCTCTGTTGTGTTGTCACCTTGGCGTTAGCTGGACCAATAAAAATTCATGGGGTGGACGCTGTCAAAATTCAAAGTCGCCGACCAGTTGCCTGCTGTAGTATTTACTGTCAACAGTTAACATTGACAATGGATTTGAATTTAGTATTGGACTTATCCATTAGTTATTAATGTTGTTATGTTGATGTGTAAGTAAAGTAAATAATTAAATTAACCACCCAAGTGCACGTTTTTCAACACCATTCACCCACAACCCTAAACCTAGAAACAAGACTATTTTCATGTTACCTAAATCATTAACTAGCTTCAAGATGTTTGATTACTTTTTATTTAAACAAATTCGCAAGGTTTCAACGTTTATTTTAACACCAGGTTTCAACTTGTAATGTGCTTTAAAACAATGATAATGGTTTTGAAAAATCACTAAATTAACATTGATTTAAATGGGGAATAAAATGACTATACCACCAAAACGTCAAAAACTCCTACAATGCATCAGTATATAATATGTTGGCTAACATATCGACTGAAAAACACAGCGGCACGTTTTTCTAACACTGAGTGGTGACTCCAGATATAACACAGAGCTCAGTACAATGGACTAGGTTTACACAAAAATCAAACCTAACCTACAGCTGACAGCAAACGACGTTCGACTTCGACAGGTGAAATCCAGTAAAAATAACCAACGAATACAATGGTACCAACCTTTTCTGTTCGCGGCTAAAATTTACCTCCAAGACCATATTGAAAACACTGAATTTTCCGCCTGTCAACTGGCAAAACAACTTTGTAATACTCTGGAATATCCTTGTTTCTGTAAGACGCTTTTAGGTAAAAGACATGTATCTAAGTAATGTGTTATTTATTAAAATAAAAGTTTAAAATCTAACTTGTCTAGTGGTATATATTTTATTCCATTTATCAAACGTTAGGTACAATAGTTTTATTTTTTTATTTTCTATGTAACAATGTAGATGGGAGCGGCAAAATTTGACTCTTGCAACTGAAAAACGGGATTTCGTGAGGCTTTTACTACTTAAATTTTTGTTCTGATGTATTAAAATGTTCAAATAATAAAATAATACACAATATCTTTTAGGTTTCGGGGGGGGGGGGGGACCGCCCCTATCACCTCCCCTTGGATCCGCCCCTGAGTGTTATTACACTGTCCGTCTTCAGGCCCTGGCTGTTGTCTTGACTGATACAGTGGACGCACTAGTCTGATTGCCTGTTTTTCATTTTGGGATGGATTGTAATGTTTAATTGTACACTTTTCTTTGTCTTAGCGAATTTCCTCTATAGGGAAGAAGCTATTACCGTAGTCGGTATGGTAAGACCTAGGCCCGGGACCATAATAAACTTTTCGTTTTGAGGTTCCCAGACCCTAAAAACACCATTCATTCGAAACTGTATATATATGTTATAAAAACTATACGTAACAAATTTTAAAAAAAACTGATTTTTGGGGTACAAAACCCCCCCAAGATATTCCTTCGGATGGAGCAATCTGACTGGGGGATATATATGTGTGTGTGTCCGTGAGCACGATAACTCTCGTAAAAATGATCCGATTTTGATGAAATTTGGTATAAACATGTAAAGCAACATTTATGACTAAGTTCGAAAACCAGTCAGATCGCTCCATCCGAAGGAGTTTGGGGGGTTTGTACCCTAAAAATCAGTTTTTTTTAAAAATTTGTTACATATAACTTTTTAAATAGGCAAATTGTACTTTCTACCATTGGATCCAGCTTTAAAAAACACACAATTTGGTATTTTGATCAATACTCTACCTCAATTGGTTACCGAGATATTGAAAGTGCTAAACACAGTACGTTGTCTAATTTTATTCTTATGGAGGAAAATAAAAAAATTATATCTCGCTTATTTATGAACGTATAATGACAAAACTTGGTATACGGCTTTATCTGGTTTTGGTCTATTGATATTTGCTCAAAAAAAACATTTTTTGCCAAAGGCTCCCGTAGCAGCGAACCTGCGTACTCAGCCCCCATGTTATTCTTATAGAGAATAATTAAATGCTATGTCTCCCTTAATTATGAACATAAATGAATAAAATCTGGAATACAACATCACCTAGTCAATTGAGTTATATTGATATCTGCATAAAACCCATTTTAGCAAATTTCCCCTATAGGGAAGAAGCTATTACCGTAGGTCTCATGGTAAGACTTAAGCCCGAGACCATGATAACTTTTTGTTTAGAGGTCCCCAGATGCCAAAAACAATATTCGTTAAAATTTATATGTATGTGTGTGTGTGTGTGTGTGTGTGTGTGTGTGTGTGTGCGTACGCATCCATATCTTTGTCGGGACACACACCTGCATGGGAGCAGACAGTCGGGCAAACACCCAATTGTCGGGACTCACACACGTCCCGACAACCAATACTGCATCAAACGTTTTAGTTGGTCTCCAGAAAGACTTAGAAACAAAACTTGAAAATGACCCGACAAGCGCGGTACGAAACCGGTTTCGCGTTTGCATATCTTTGTCGGGCCCTAAATAACACTGTACAGTGGCGCGCCAGTGGCGTTGCGGCGAACTACCCGAACTAGAGTGTGTGGCCCGACACTCGCTTCAAATGCTGACTTAAATAAACGCTTGTGATTGGTTGGAAACTCTTTACGTAATACAGCGTTGCCAATTCGATCTATTATATTCCCTTGAGAAGGATTGGAAAAGGATGATCGGAAATTGGAAATTTTGCTTATGACAAGTGCCAGTTGGGCAGTTGCCAGTGTCAGTCGTCACCGTTGTAAGGTGAATAATGTAACGTAATTATCTACTACTGATAATTAATTACATGTCATGGATATGATTTTGCCTATATACAGTGTGTTAATTTTTTACTTTCTCCCCCTTATACATAGTATATGGAGAAAGTATTGTTTTCGCCAAAATTTTCGAATTTGAGTTGTTAGTTGAAATATTCGTTTTGGTGCTCCCTGAACCCAAAAAAGTGATTTTTAAGTGATGTCTGTGTGTCTGTCTGTTTGTATGGATGTGTACAGAGCTAGAGCCCAAACCAATGGTCCGATTTTTATGAAATTTGGTATGTAGGTACTAATCCACGATATCTCCAGGCGGTTTTTTTTTTATTTTGGAATTTTTTATTTTTAAGGGTAATTATCCCCCAAAAAACAGCCAAAAATCATGAAAAATTAAGATTTCTAAAAAGCGGCTCTACCGATCTTGATTAAACATTAGTCGTTTGTAGAAATTTAGTTTTCCAACAAAATTACACCACCCGCATTTCTATAAACCTTTGGGTTCAGAAATTACAAGACTTAAAATATCAAATATTAATTTATTTTATAAAAAATATTACTATTCACCATTAAAAAGAGCTCAAAAAACTAAATAATTTAGTATTTTGAATTACTATTTTACGATTACTGGTTGCGGAGAAAATTTAAATTTAAATGTTGCGGTAAACGCAGTACGTTGTCCAACGTTATTCTTATGGGGAATACACAAATTACTATTTCTCTCTTATTTATTGATAAATTTCGTTCAAACTTGATATGCGAGTCAAGTTAGCATTGACCAACAGAGGAAATTCAAAATATGTTCCCCCTTAATAACTCTGGGGGGGGAATAGGGAGCATTTCCCCTCTTAAAACCACGTGTGTAGCAAATGGATTCTGTAGTGCCTCCAAAACCGGGATTTGGGTAGATGTTTTTAAAAACAACTTGTTTACAAGATTTTATGTATATTCGATTGTATTTTGTATTCTATATTTATTAAATCAAAACTAATTTATTCATTAAAGTTGGGCTAAAAGGGAGAAAGTATGTCAGTTTCCTGATACCGTTTATTTATGCTCACTATTTGGATCTCATAAACCTTAATAGTTATAAGGAAGGTTAAACAAGTAAAGTAGTGCTAACTAAAAACTAAATAAAATGGCATAAAGAAAACAAAAATATTCCACCAAACTCGTTCGCTACGCTCAAAAAAACATTTTTGACCAATAACAAAAATTGCTTATAACTCTCTTATTTTCAAGATACAAAATACCCCCGTAGCAGCAAACCTGCGTACTCAGCAAATTTCCAATGCATATATATGTATCTTAATACCACATAAAGCCACATAACAAGTTTTATCAATATACATTCATAAATAAACGATTTATGACATTTTTATTATTCTCCATAAGAATAACATGGCGGCTGAGTATGCAGGCTTGCTGAAGCAAGGAACACAAAAAATGGGGTTTTATACAAACATCAGTATAACCCAAGTAGGTAAAGCTACATACCAAATTTTATTAATTTATGTTCATAATTAAGGGAGGTAATAGGTTACTTATTTATCATAAGAATAACATGGGGCTGAGTACACAGGTTTGCTGCTATGGGAACTATCGGCCAAAAAAGGTTTTTTAGTGCAAATATTAATAGACCACAACGATATGAAGCAATACACCAAGTTTCATCAGGAAAAGTTGATAAATATGTGAGATATACAATGTTTTTTATTCTCCATAAGAATAACATTAGACAACGTACTGTGTTTAGCACTTTCAATATCTCTGTAACCATTTGACGTAGAGGAATGATCAGAATACCAAATTGTGTGTTTTTTAAGCTGAATCTAATGGTAAAAAAAATATTTGACTTTTTCAAAAAATATATGTAAAAAATTCAAAAAACAATTTTTGGGGTACAAAAACCCCCCAAAATCCCACTTTGGATGGGTCGATCTGTCTGGTTTTCGAACTTAAAGTCATAAATGTTGCTTTACGAGTTTGCACCAAATTTTATCAAATCGGACCTTTTTACGCGAGTTATCGCACCCACCGACACACACACACACACACACACACATATACATGTATATGCACAATTTCGAACGAATGGTGTTTTTGGGGTCTGGAATCTCGAAACGAAAAGTTGTCATTGTCCCGGGCCTAGGTCTTACCATGCCGACTACGGTAATAGCTTCTTCCCTATAGGGGGAATTCGCTAAAAATATATAAACACACACACAAATATATACATGTATATATATACATATATATGTGGACAGTATTGTGGGTATATATATATATATCCACAATTTTGAGCGACCCCCAAAACGTGTTCAGGGGGTCACGTTAGGAACTTCTATGGTGGTCCAGGGCTTCATTTTTACCTTGCAAGTCATGCTAATAGTTAAAATTTCCATAGATAATTCATTAAACATTTATATTAGAAATATTGCACATATTTGTTGTGTTTTTCAGTAACAGCATTTATTTTTAATCAAAATACGTAAGCTTTATTTCAGGATGATAGAAATTGTAATTTTTTCAAGTTTCAAGGGGGGAATATATCCCCCTGACCCCCCATCCACACCACCGGTGAGGAGGGTGGGGGAAGTAAGGTATGGGCCTACAGGAGCAGACCTCGCTGACAACGCGGTGGCCATGGGGCTGCTATTGCCGCGCGCCAAGCTCCAGCAAAGAGTGGGTGATTTGGCAACACTGGGATGACTCATCTGGCTACGATTCACCGTATTTTAACACACAAACGGACATGTCCTTGATCTATACGTTTGTCGGGACGATAAACACGTTACCGTGTTTGTCGGGACATCCCGACAGTAAGTTTTCCTAGTTCACTCAGACAAAATGGAGTGTAACAAAAATCTGACCACATATAAGGAATCTGTACTTAAGGATGAACATTAAATATGTTTTAGCTTGAAAGTCCCGACAAGTGTGTTATATTCAGGTGTCCCGACTAAGATACGCATGCGGGTATGTGTGTGTGTGTGTGTGTGTGTGTGTGTGTGTGTGTGTGTGTGTGTGTGTGTGTGTGTGTGTCCGTCCGTGAATGCAATAACTTGAGTAAAATACGTCCGAGTTCGATAAAATTTAACTCACATGTGTAAAGTGATATTTATGACTTTAAGTTTGAAAACTAGAAAAATCGGACAATGGTAAGGGGGTTTATGGGGGTTTTAAATTTTCCGAAAATCAGTTTTTCAGTTTTTACCCTAAAATTGTTAAAACACTTAATTTTGGTTTGGACCATATTATAGAGCTTAAAAAACCAAATAATATAGTATTTTGAATTATTAACCTAGGTTAAGTGGTTACGGAGAAAATAAAAAAAAACCTGCTCATAAAATCTCCTATGTTAATCTTATGGGATAAAGGTTTTTGGCTATTCCTCAGTTTATTTTAATGTAAACTTCACATTTGCTTTTACCAATCTGTTCAGTTCCACAAAACAATCATTTTGGAGTTTAAATTGTGATTCTACGCCCAACCGTTGCAGAGATATTGTAAATGCTAAACACAGAACGTTGTCCAATGTTATCCTTATGGAGAATAATTAAAATTTGATATCTCGATTATTTATGAATGTATGTTGATGAAACTTGTTATGTGGCTCCACGTAGTACTGGTATATTGATATTTGCACAAAAAATTGATTTTTTAGCGAATTTCCCCTATAGGGAAGAAGCAATTACTGTAGGTCTCATGGTAAGACTTAAGCCCGAGAGCATGACAACTTTTTTTTTTTGAGGTCCCCAGATGGCTAAAACACTATTGGTTCAAATTTATATATATATGTTTATATACATATATATATGTGTGTGTCCGTGAATGCGATAACTTGAGTAAAATACGTCCGAGTTCGATAAAATTTAACTCACATGTGTAAAGTGATATTTATGACTTTAAGTTTGAAAACTAGAAAAATCGGACAATGGTAAGGGGGTTTATGGGGGTTTTAAATTTTCCAAAAATCAGTTTTTTTCATCTTTTACCCTAAAATTTTTAAAACACTTAATTTTGGTTTAGACCATGTTATAGAGCTTAAAAAAACAAATAATATAGTATTTTGAATTATTAACCTAGGTTAAGTGGTTGCGGAGAAAAAAAAAAAAACTGATCATAAAATCTCCCATGTTAATCTTATCGGAAAAAGGTTTTTGTCTTTTCCTAAGTTAATTTTAATGTAGACTTCACATTTGCTTTTACCGATCAACTCAGCTCCACAAAACAATCATTTTGGTGTTTAAACTGTGATTCTACGTCCAACCGTTGCAGAGATATTCAAAGTGCTAGACACAGTACGTTGTCCAATGTTATCCTTATGGAGAATAAATAAAATGTGATATCTCCATTATTAATGAATGTATATTGATGAAACTTGGCATGTGGCGTCACTTAGTACTGGTATATTGATATTTGCGCAAAAAATTAAGTTTTTGTTGATTATCCCCGTAGCAGCGAACCTGCATACTTAGCCCCCATGTTATTCTTATGGAGAATAAGTAAAAAGTAATGACTCCCTTAATTATGAAAATAAATTAATAAAACTTGGTATGTGGCTTCACCTTGTTGAGTTATATTGATATTTGCATAAAAACCTTTTTTTTCCCTTGTTGCAGCAAACCTGCTTACTCAGCTCCCATGTTATTCTTATATAGAATAATTAAAATGTTATATAGTGCTTATCTATGATTGAATATTGATGAAACTTGGTATGTGGCTTCACCTAGTTAAATTCAATTTATATTTGCATAAAAAGCAATTGTTTGTGTTCCTTGTTTCAGCAAACCTACGTACTCATCACCAATGTTATTCTTATGGAGAATAATTAAAATTGTATATATCGCTTAAATGTGAATATATTTTTATGAAACTTGGTATGTGGCTTTATATGGTATTAAGACATATATTATGCATTGAAAATTTGCTGAGTACGCAGGTTTGCTGCGACGGGGGTATTTATTATTCCCGTAGCAGCAAACCTGCGTACTCAGCCCCCATGTTATTGGGGAATAAATGTAATGACTCCCTTAATTATGAACATAAATTAATAAAACTTTGTATATGGCTTCATCTTGTTTAGTTATATTGATATTCGCATAAAAACCCATTTTTTCCTTGTTGAAGCAAACCTGCTTACTCAGCCCCATGTTATTCTTATGGAGAATAACTAAAATGTTATTAAGCGCTTATTCATGATTGAATATGGATGAAACTTGGTATGTGGCTTCGCCTAGTTAAATTCTACTTATATTTGTATAAAAACCAATTGTGTTCCTTGATTCAGCAAGCCTACGTACTCAATTACCAATGATATAAAGTTTTCTAGGAATGACATGGTGATTGATAGCATGTTTATTGTTTAGATGCCTGTTCTTATATGTTGGGTATCTGACATGATACCTTTCCTAGCCAGCCAGCCTATAAACAGTTGTTTTACGATTATTGATTGCCTTGGCAATAAACAAAATAAGGAAGGTATGGGTGGATAAAAATTGTAACTGTGACAAAATAAAAAGGTTTAATTAAAAATAAACATTTAAAACACATTTTTCATATCTTTTCTTAAGGCTCTTACAAGACCTATTGAAGAGTAGGAACAGTGATAAGAAACTTCAGCCTTGTTATTTAGGGCTACTATTGTTACACAATATTACAAAAAACTATTTTGATTTCAGTGTTCCCACAAATGTGTGTGACAGCTATTGGCAATCTAATGCAAGCTAGTATAAAAGATGGAAGACCCCGCACAAAATTTAGCAAAGAAAAGGACATAATCCCTTTTATTGAAGCACATTGGGAAGGTATGACGACAACTTCCAGAAGAGTAACACAGTCATGGCATTCTACCGTGAGTACAGATTACTGTAATCGTGATTTAAGTCACGCTATCGCAGTAAACCACAGATACATGTAAAGCCCAAAACCACAATTAAAATAAAGGCATTCAATAAATTGAATCTTATTAGCTGTAGTATGGATAAACTTCAATATTGGTGGCTTGTTCCAACAAATTTTAGATTCACTAACACCAATATGTATTTTGATTGGATGATTTTTTTCGATAGCAGGGGTACAGTTGACGCTCTTTTATTCAACATTCTATGAACCGGCACGTTCTACTATCCGGCATCAGCCGAGCCTCTCACGATCGGCTTTTTCTGGTTATGTCCAGGCGCTAAAGATTCTACCGACATAAACCATCAATGCACTGGACTGTGCACATCATTTTCAGTGTTTAAACTTTACAGTGTTTTGATTGTGACAGTGAACTTTAAGGTTGTGGGTTTTTCTTCACAACCTTTCATGTCAAATATGTGTTTCGTTCATTTGGGTAGTGTATGAAGTTAATTACTTTCAGTATCCCCCTTAAAAACTATGTATATTTTATTATCTGGCATGGCCGTGGTCCCAAACATGCCGGTTAGAAGAGCGTCCACTGTAACATCATCAGGTCTGGTTGGCTGCAGGCGGTGACCGTAGTTGCCTTTCATAGCTGTACCAGGAGCGAGTGCACCATGGTCACTGTGCAGCCAGCACTCGAGCTAGGTGGAGGTTGTTTAGTCCTCAACTCAGTATGTATTTTTCCCACTTTTTTGCTGTGTTAGTGTGACGGCCCAAAATTTCTAAACCGATAAACACCATAACTATAATGCTGTAATTAAAAGTACAGTTTGTCAAAAGTAAGTTTGCCGTTAAACTGTATTTTGCTACAGGTTGCTGTCGGTTAATTTTTACTGTCAATAAACTAATAAGTGGAATTGAGGAACGGTATATTTTATTTTTGTTTTTGAGATGTTGGCTAGTTCAAAATAATTTTAAAAATCAGTCCCTGGAATATTTTGCACCATGTTAATTTCAACTCGGATGCGCATCCTACACTCATAAGGAGCTATTTGTTGACAGAGGCCTGAAATTGGGACTTTGCGCCCTGAACGCAATGACGAGTGCGTCTTTACAACATAGTTTAGTTTAAGTAATGCCCAAATGGATTATCCAAGCTTCAGCACCGTCCGGTAAGCTCCTGTGACATCATGGGCTGAGTTTGCTTCTGATTGGTCCGTGGCTAAACGTGAATGTGATGTGGTTCCGCGGGGAAGAAGACACTGAAGTCTCATCTAAGTCGCCATCAAGAACGGGTTACCTCCCCCTAGTAAATTTATAATTGGCTAGTAACGATTCACAATTGGAATTTGCTCTCTTTAAGGTTTTTAACTATGAATTTAATTTGTTGTACTAAATTTAATAAATAGACTTGCTTGTAAATTGTTGTTTTTATTCAATTGAACCACAAGATGCTACATTAGTTTTACATTTTGAATGCAGAACTTTTTTTGTAATTATTTGAAAAAAATACTAATGAGATTTTAGTGCACTTTTTCCAAATTTTGATGTATTATTTTAATAATACTAATAAAGTTATCATAAGTTCAAATAGTTTTGATTGTTGCTAATGGTGGTTGCTAACTAGAAAACCCAAACTACTGAAATGTATGTAACGGTTACGTTGACTTAAGTTTGATGTGAGTGTGGCTCAGCACTATGGAACATTCATTATGTAATTTTCAGCAGTGAACGTGTTAACCATTATCACTACAATGAATGCTATTTATGATAACTTTATGTTCTCTTTAACCTTTTTAAACAGTTTAATCAGTTGTTGAAATAACCAAGAAAATTCCAAATAATGATAAAAATAATGGTGTAAAAAAATCAGAACTTTCAATAACCTATAAATAGCCTCCAGGAAGCCCATTGGGTTACATCAGGTAGATCGTAGGTCAAGCCAAATTTATTTTACGCATTGAATATAATCTGTATAAGATTTTTGTCTCATATTATTCCTACTCATTTTGGAAGCAGGTAAGCGGGTAAGCGGGTAAGATAGTCCAAGAATAAACAAATCTTTCTGCCATCATAGTTCATTACAGCTAATATTTTAAAGCGCTACAAATATTTCTGGAGCGCCAGTCATCAGGATAATTTTCTGTGTTTTCTGTGTTTTTCTGCTTTAGGAAAAGTTCTAATTTTTGTGTCAACCACGCAAGGTGTATTAGAAAACTAAATCACCAATCTAATAAATTCATACAGCAAATGATTAATAATTTTACTTATACTAATGATTAACTTGAAAGGTAGACAAAGTGTTTAATTATGGTAAATGTCTTGGTGTATCTTTAACGAACCAAAATAAAAGTGTACAATATTTATATATTTTACAATTACAGAGTCAAATGTAATAAACTATTAATAAATATCAGTGTTATCAATTACAGAGGAAGTTGATAACAGTTTATTTAGGCCAGTACTCATAACCAACATTGATTATTTAATCTGGTTAAATTCCGACTACATTTTATCTTTAGTATTCTTTACCCATTTATTATTTATTTGAGTAAGAGTGTCCTTATGATATATAGCTTTGTAAATAATGGCAACAAAATAATAATGTGTTTGTCTTTAGTTATTATCTTGGTTCAAGTTTGTTATTGATAACATATGGTATCAAGTAAAAATATGATTTAATTTCCAAATCATTTGTTACTTTGGTAAGATTATAATATTATTTTATACAATTTCAAATTGCATGTGTAAAAACTAGAAACTGAAGTCTTGTTTTTAGATGTTACGTTGTTATGTTTAATTTAATACATAAGTCAATTAGCTTTTGACCTTACATTAATTTTATAAAGGTTTAATGTGAGAGTATAAGAAATGAATTTTAATCCTGAAATTAGGTTTAAAAAAATTGAATAATATTCAGAACTGGAACTGATGTCTTTGGTTTCTTTAATGCACTTTTCCATACTGTTTCTTTGTACACAGGTCATGATGAGTATGATTCAAGGTTAACCATTTCCACATTTCTAACTGCACGTAGTCAGTATCTAGATTTAAACACAACTTCTTCATTATTTTGATGATATTATAGGTAGGCTGCTCGCTTGTTGGATTATCATCCAGTTAAACACATGTGAATTGATCTTTTAAAAGGTATTTAGAGGTGTTGTAGTTAAATTTGCTGTTTTAACTTTGAAAAGTGGAATTTTGTAAACTCTTTATCACATTTTGAAAAAAAATATTTATTTGTATAGGACCTATTTCGTATTTTCTATTCTTAATAGATACTGACACTGCAAAGTATAGTAAATGACATAAATTTTAATATGATCCTATAAGTAAATACCCCCGTCGCAGCAAACCTGCGTACTCAGTGAATTTCCAATGAATATATATGTCTTAATAACACATCAAGCCACTTACCAGGATTCATAAGAAATGTATTTACAAATAAGCGATATTTAAAATATTAATTATTCTCTATAAGAATAACTTTGGGGATGAGTACACAGGTTTGCTGCAACTAGGAACACAAAATAACGGGATTTTATGCAAATATCAATATAAGTCATTTAAGTGAAATCACATCCCAAGTTTCATCCATATACATCCTTAAATAAGCGATTATTAACATTTTAATTATTCTCCATAAGAATAACATGGGTCCGAGTACCTCGGTTTGCTGCTAAGGGAACCATAGGCGAAATATTGTTTTTTTGTGCAAACAACAATAAACCACAACCAGATGTAGATACATCAAATTTTGTCAGTTTATGTTCATAAATAAGCGAGATATAATGTTTTTCATTTTCTCCTTAAGAATAACATTAGCCAACGTACTGTGTTTAGCACTTTCAATATCTCAGTAACCAATTGACATAGAGCAATGTTCAAAATACCAAATTGTTTGTTTTTTAAGTTGATTTCAATGGTAACTATTAAAGTTTGATTTAAATAAAAATTAAATATAAAAACAAAAAAACCTTTGGATGGTGCGATTTGTCTGGTTTTGGAACTCGTTAAAATAAATTGTACTTTACACATTTGTACCAAATTCTATTAAGATCGGACCTTTTTTACGAGAGTTATCGTGCTTACGCACACACACACACACACACACACACATATATATATATATATATACATACACACACATACACATACAAATTTGAACGAGTGGTGTTTTTGGGATCTGGGGACCTCAAAACAAAAAATTATCAAGGTCTCGGGCTTAAGTCTTACCATGAGACCTACGATAATAGCTTCTTCCCTATAAGGGAAATTGGCTAAAAAGTCATATTAACAATTTAATTTTGTGCTTTACACCTCCTTGCTACAATTAATATAGGGTACTGTACTTTACTATCATAATCGTGTTGTCTTCTTTAAACAACTAACATGTTTTCTCCAAAATTTTGTTTTGTATTCTTTTAGCAAATTTCCCCTATAGGGAAACATACCGTGAAACTATTACCGTAGGTGGCATGGTAAGACTTAAGCCCAAGTCCATGATAACTGTTCAAAAAGCACGATAACTCTCATAAAAAAAGGTCTGATCTTAATGATATTTGGCACAAATGTGTAAAGTACCATTTATTTGAACGAGTTCGAAAACCAGACGAATCGCACCATCCAAATTGGGGTTTTGGGAGGGTTTAATCAAATTTTAATTTTAACTATTGGATTCGGTTTAAAAAAACAATCAATTTGGTATTTTGATCATTGCTCCAATTGCTGCGTCAATTGGTTAGGGACCATACACATATTAGGTAACACATTTTTTAGTCATTTCAGCCCCCCCACCTCCCCCTTGTAACGGATCATAACGCTTGACCATAACCCCCCCCCTTGTGTTACGTAATTCAATCATAGTGGGCTTTAAAAAAGCTTAAAACCTTTTAAACATTGTTTTTTTGGCAATTTGGAATATGGATTTTAATGAATCATTCAACTTTAGATGACTTTCTTTTAACAACATTTTTTAATATCTTATTTCAGAGCAAAATTTATACAAACAAACAAGACTTACTAATATTATAAACAAAATAATAAACTATCTCAGCTAAAACATAATAAATTTTATTTATAAATAATACAACTGCAAAAAAAACTTAAAAAACTAAAGATTTGGGCGGCATTGCTGTATAAAGTCATGATTTTACACTCTAAAACAACCCTAAACATAGGGGTAAAGCAGTCAGAAATTACTCAAAACACGTTATGTATTTAGTTTAGTTTAACTGTTATTATACTATGATGGAAGTATTTTTTATATAACAAACTGTAACCTTGATTTAGAGAACAATTTTATTTTTAAAGATTTACAACAGTATTAATAGAAAGGGAGTGCGCCAGCTCTTAGCGTTAATATGTGTGAGTTACGTAACGTTGATCCAAACCCCCCCTCCCCCACATAACGCTACACCATACCCCCTCCACCACCTTAAGTGCGTTACGTAATATGTGTATGGCCCCTTACTGAGATATTGAAAGTGCTAAACACATTACGTTGTCTAATATTATTCTTACAGGGAAAAATACAAATTTTATATCTTGCTTATTTAAGAACATAAACTGACAAAACTTGGTATATGGCTTCATCTGGTTTTGGTTTATTGTTGTTTGCACAAAAACAAATTTTTCACATATGATTCCCGTAGCAGCAAACCTAGGTAATCAGTTCCCATGTTACCCCTTATGGAGAATAATTAAAATTTTATATATAGCTTATTTATGAATGTATATGGATGAAACTTGGTATGTGGCTTCACTTAGATGAATTCTATTGATATTTGCATAAAAACCCATATTTTGTGTTCCTTGTTGCAGCAAACCTGTGTACTCATCCCCAATGTTATTCTTACGGAGAATATATAATTTTTTTAAGTACCGGTATCGCTTGTTTGTGAATATATTTCTTATGAATCCTGGTGTAAAGTAATTAGAATACTTAATTATAAAGGAAAACTTTTAATAATTCATAACATCAAGCAGCATTCCCAATAACCAATCATACATCTGGTAGAAGTAAACGAATGAAAATATAACAAATATTGAAAATATGATTTGTTTCCTTTACACCCTCTTTCCCAAGGAAGTAAAAAAATCTTTACATTCGCTGTAGCGTCTTGATGGTTTTACCTCTCTTCCTGATCTATTGATATGACGACTATTTGACATTCGGCCATGTGGGCGATTTTCAATTCTTGATTGTTCTTGTCTAAGTTCTTTTGATCTGTTTCTTCTAAGTCTCCTCTTCTCTCTGTCTCCTGCTCATTTTTATTTCCATCACATTTCTCAACTGAAGTATACTACCGTATGCCAAGGAGAGTCATCAATCTGTTGCGCTTTGTTTGCAGGTATTAGAAATCTTCTGTTTCTTCTTAGCTAACTTTCACTAGATTTTATTATGTAATCTCGCTCATTAGGACCTTGACCAACAACTATACCGTATCGCCTCAGATCCATAATCCATACTATATCTCCCTTCTTGAGTATCCTAAGGTCCCGTGCTCTGTGACGACGATCGTAATACAGTTTATTCTTCCTACCTTTCTCATCGCAGGCAGTTCTATATTTATCTAAATCGGGCCAACCGGGTTTTAGTTTCTCTGGAATAGAAGGTAACGTAGTTCTTATCTTTCTTCCAAAAAGTAACTCTGCAGGAGAAACACCAGAGTCTAATGGCGACGCACGATGAACCAACAATCCGAGGTAGGGATCCTTATTTTTCTTAAGTATTCCCTTACAGATTTCCACGACTCTCTCGGCCTGACCATTTGATTGAGGAAAGCGTGGGCTTGAAGTAACTATTGTGAAACCTAACTCAGCTGCAAAGTTACCCATCTCATGAGACACAAGGGCTGTGCCATTGTCCGATCTTAATACATTCAGAATGCCATGCCGTGAGAATATAGACAAATATGCACGTTTGATGGCATTTGTATTGACAGCACTGAGAGATACTAGTTTGATGTATTTAGAGAAGTAGTCTTGCATGCAAGATATATGTTCTTCTTATAATCTAACAAATCAGTTCCCACAACATCCCATGGACGGGTAGGTAGGCTTGAGGGTAGCAATGGTTCTGCTGGATTTCGACGATTTTCTAAGCAACTGGGACAATCTTGCACTAATCTTTTTATTTTGATGGCTATACCTGGCCACCAAACACTTTCTCTGGAACGAGCCAGACATATATTAACCCTGGAATGTCCGTTATGAATCTGCCCAAGAATTTCGCTTCGTAGCTTTTTTGGGATGAATATTCTCAATCCTCTCAATATTAGTCCGTCAACGAATAAGTTCCCTTGTTCTCTAAAAAAACTGTATTTTTCAAGTTTGTCCAGTCTCCGCTGTCAATTGCTTTACATAATAAATCACATGTTTTATCTTCTTTGACCGCGTGTTGAATAATTTCAAGTTTACTATCCGTACACGGTAGAGAAGACAAAACAGAATTGACATACAGCTCTGTATCTTCATCAAGAATATCTTCTTTTATTTTCAACAGCATTGGTACCCTCGAGAGAGCATCGGGGACGAAAAAACTTTTTCCTGTTTCGTATTTCATCTGGTAGTCAAACATCATTAACCTCATTCGGAATCTTTGAAGTCGTGGGGTTAGGTCGCTTAGTGGTTTTTGGCCTAAAATCTGTAACAAAGGTTTGTGATCTGTTACCATATCAAACTGTTTTCCTAGGATGAACGAATAAAACTTTTCACAAGCCCATGTAAGCAATAGTGCTTCCTTCTCGATTTGCGCATACCTCATTTCTGTGTCAGACATCGTCCTGGATGCATACTGCACTGGCCTCCACTGGTCATTCAATTTCTGTTCCAAAATTGCACCCAGACCAAATTTTGACGCATCTGCACACACTCTTGTTTCCAAACAGGGGTCATACAATCGAAGAATAGGTGGATTTACTATAATTTTCTTAACTTCCTTAAAACACTTGTCATGAACGTCAGTCCAAAGCCAGTCATTCTTTGTCGAAAGAAGTTCATTTAAAGGTTTAACAATATTTGAAAGATTTAGCAAGAACTTCATAAGATAGTTTACCATCCCCAAAAATCGTTTTAGCTCAGTCTGGTTTTGTGGAGATGGGAACACCTCTATAGCTGCTGTCTTTTCAGGATCTGTTCGGAGATGTCCGTTCTCAAGAATGTGACCCAAAAACTTTATTTTTGATTTTGTGAACTCACATTTTTCAGAGTTAAGTGTTACTCCAGCTTCTATTAGACATGACAACACTGTATCAAGTCTCTCATCATGTTCTTCCTTTGTGCTTCCGTAGACACAAATATCATCGGCTAAATTTGCCACACCATCGAGACCCTCTAAACACATTGACATTTCCCTTTGAAAGTGTTCTGGAGCCGAGTTAATACCGAAAGGGAGTCGTTTAAAATTAAACCTTCCAAAAGGTGTAATAAAGGTGGTTAGCTTTGCACTTTCTTCGTCCAAGCTTACCTGCCAGAACCCACTATTAGTATCTAATTTTGAAAATATTTTAGCATTTGACATTTGAGCTAATGTTTCATCAACTGATGGCAAAATTATTCTTTCCCTTTCTACGTACTTATTTAGGGCAGTGAAATTGACACATAGTCTAATGGCACCGGACTTCTTGGGAACCACCACCAGGGGCGAACACCATTCCCTAGCCTCTGTGACTGGTTCAATAACATTTGATTCAACCATATTTTGCAGTTCAATTTTGACTTTCTCCTTTAAAGAAACTGGAATTCTTCGAGGGGCATCTACAGCAACAGGTTCGTAACCATTCTTAAGTTTAATGAAATAAGGTTCACTGAATTTACCCAAGCCAGAAAAAAGTCGTGGATATTTATTAATCCAATCTTGTGTTAATTTAACCTCACCAAGGTCTTTTAACAGGCCAAATGCAGATATTCCTACCCTACCCAAGAGAGGCTCTTTTTGATTATTGAGGATAAAAATCTCCTCTACAAGTATCATGACTTTGAAGTTTAACATTTGACTTCCCCAAAACCTCCAACGTTACATTACCTGGACCTTTCAACTTAACATCTGTCTTTTTATTTCGATACAAAGGCGTTTTGCATCATCTAAACCCATACAACTTACATCTGCACCCGTGTCAATTTTGAAATTCAGGACCCCTAAGCAGTTTGTGCGTAGTTTAACATAAAAGGGTTCACATCTCCTTGCTTCTGACACGTTTTCTTCGGTTAAAATTGAACCAAGTTTCATATCACTTTCATCATCTACCTCGTCTACTGTAACTCTACTAGTATTTTTGCAAAACCGAACAAAGTGACCTCTTAAACTACATTTAAAGCATACCTTGTCACTCGCAGGACACCTTTCTTTAGAGTGAAACTGGCTGGAACCACGACTGCATCCTCGTCTGGGATTAACAAATTTCGATGACTTCCCAGCTGTCTCTCCTCTCCCTGACTGTCCAATTATATGCTTAACTCTCTGTGGAAGGCTTCTTGTAGCTTCCATCACAGTTGAATCCGTGACATCCTGAAGAATGTTTCTCTGTTTATCCAAAGCTTCGGCTTGACGTACTGTATGTACTGCTTTATTTAGAGTCAATCCTTCCTGGAGTTGAAGATGTTTTGACAAACTTTTATCCTTAATGCTCGTTACTAGTTTGAGTAATATCATCTCATCATTAAAGCTTCTACTTTTACAGATATTGTATATCCACTCTCACCGCTCAGACATCTTATGGAGTTCATTAATGTAAGGGTCAATCTTTTCTTCAGATCCCTGAATTTTTCGCAATAATATGGCACGATGATAGAAAATATTCTTTTTAGTAGAGAAAGTCTTCAAATTTGTCTACAACTGAGTCAGAGGTAGTTCTTTCCTCCTCTGGCATTCCTATTGAGGTCAGTAGCTCATCAGCTTCTTTACCTATAGCATACAGGAGCATATTAATCTGCTGATCCTCTGATTTACCTAATAATCTTGTAGCACTTGGGAACATCTTAAATCGCTTGATCCAACTCGTCCATGTAGATTGATCTAGAAAATTGAATGGCTCCGAAGGCTTGACTTGAAAGTTGGTGTCCTGTTTTGTATTGTTTTGTGCATTATTTGCTGCTATAACTGTACTAATTATTTCTTTCAGCAATTCTGGTGTTAAATCCATCTCATAAATTGTTTATCCCACCGCTGCCACCATGTAAAGTAATTAGAGTACTTAATTATAAAGGAAAACATTTAATAATTCATAACATCAAGCAGCATTCCCAATAACCAGTCATACATCTGGTAGAAGTTAACAGAACGAATGAAAACATAACAAATATTGAACATATGATTTGTTTCCTTTACACCTGGTAAGTGTATATATATTCATTGGAAATTCGCTGAGTATTTGCTGCGGCGGGGTTATTTAAGTTTGTTTGAATAAGGACAATTAAATTTAAATAACTATAGATAAATACGTATTTAGGTATGTTTATTTGAATCTATTCTGCATAAATTGGACTGTAGTTTTGTCTGTACAAAGCTTATAATTTTGAATCTTTTAGTTATTTTGAGGTTTTAATTTTAAACACCAGGTAAGCAGTGGCGTAACTGTTTTTTTTGGACCCCCCCGTAAACTTATTTTTACCTCCCCCCACCCTTTCACATAATTGTTCAGTTTAAACATATCCCTATCCATTTCCTAGATTCTAGGATAAAGTTGCATGAGCCAGACGTTTCCTAATCTCCAGTTAGTAACGTCAGTTCCAGCATTATTTAATTTTAGCCACAATTGTGATTTAATCATGCCTAA
Source organism: Allygus modestus (assembly GCA_963675035.1). Classification (NCBI taxonomy): domain Eukaryota; kingdom Metazoa; phylum Arthropoda; class Insecta; order Hemiptera; family Cicadellidae; genus Allygus; species Allygus modestus. The sequence goes on along the minus strand of OY776111.1, from coordinate 235,794,037 downwards.
ATGTTCTTATTTCAGCTATATATAATGTTTTAAATAAAGCTTCGTCTCATCAATGAAGTATCAAATACCTAACAATTAAGTCAACAAGTGTCAAAACATAGAGCTTTGTAACGTCCAGGTCCCAGATCAGTAAGTCGATCTGTTCCTGTCCAAATGTGGAAAAGGTATTTGAAGTGGATTCAGATTCAGTCTGGAGTAAACTACAATTAGTTAAAATATAATACATGAGTCACTACCCTCTGACAAATAAACTTCAAAAAGCATGCCGTCGTATTTGATATGTTATTCTGTTGTAGTGCCAACTTGTTGGGGGGACGCTGTCATTCGACGTACAGCGCTTGTTATCAACACTATTTTCAAAGCCACATTACAAGGGTGTTTTAATTTAATTTAACTGAAATCATAACTTTGCTTCGAGATAAAAAATCAAATTCCATCTTAAATATGTCTCAAGATTATAACTTTAAGTTTAACATTAAGTTTAAATTATAATGCTAAAAGATATTAATATGCCAGATCTACTGCCCAACATAATGGATTTCAAAACAGCATTTTACAAAAAACTTGGATTTCACAACGGCACTCGTTTTAAACCAAGAGTAGTGACTCCTGATTATACATAGATCTCATAAATCGCCGGCTAAAGCGTTTATGGTTGTACGTTGGTTTTGAAACGGATCCTATCATTAGCCGCCGATTTATCATTTATCACTATCCTATACTTATATCATAGACCAACTACAGTACTAATACTACTGTCAGGGCCGTATTTAGGACCGTTGTGGCCCCCGGCGGCTCACTCCAGTGAGGCCCCTCTATTGTTTGTTTATTTGTTTTAAGGTTAGTTTGTTACAATTATAATTTTATTGCAATTTATTTTAGACTGTTTTCATAGAGTTTCATAAAATCCTCAAGGAATCCCAATTTCCTTCAAATTTCTTCATCCTTTTTAGCCCGTAGTTCTAGTTGTGCTTTCAAGAGATCAAGCACAGGGCAAAAAAGTTTTAAATTTTAGTTTTTCTATTCCTTTTAGAACTATGTGCTTGATGTTTTGTCATCATCAAAAAATGTGAGTCTGGTACTGCGCTTGGTGGTGCGAGCTTGCTGATCTTGGCTCCTGTCATACTTTGCTCCTCTCATTTCTTCCGCAGCTTTCATAAAGATGTCAAAACTATCTCTTATTTTCTTAACGTAGCTTCTAAGAGAATCCAACACTTTAACAAACACTAAAAGCGCTTCCAAAAAGCCCTCGTAAATCTTTGTTGATTTCCAGTACTGTAACGTCATCCGATCGGCAAATAGGCTTACAGCGACTAGCTAATCTTTTGGATCGAGTCGAGTGGTGCCAATTATTCTTGAGTTTCGAGTATTTTCGAGCGAGTATGAGCCATCAGCAATATACTATTGATAGTTGGTAGTTTCAAATACTGGTAGTGCAATGGGATTTGCAATTTCGACCGGCATTCTTAATAAGTGGCCCGGACGCCGTTTTGGCCGAAATTATCGTTAACGTCGTGATGTTCGGCCGTTATTAGGTGGTCCAGTCTTCATTTTGGCCAATATTAAGTTTTCCGTCGTCGTTTACAGCCGATAGTACACACGGTCCAGTCGTCGTTTACACACATTCAGTTGTTTTTTTTAGACCGATTCATGTTTCTCGGTTGTCTTTTGCGGCCGTTACTACGCGATTTGGGAGGTTGCGATCGTCCAGAGATCGTCGGGAAATACTAGCTCAAACATTTGAGTATTTTTATAAATTTTTAGAGTTTTGCAAACAAATTTTCGACTATTCACACACTACTTCTAGCAAATAAATATTTGCATCTTAATAATAATATTAAAATTGATTCATGAGGAAAAACGGGAAGTAGAACAAATTTATGAATAACAATTATTTCATAACAAATTTTGTGAGTGAACTTTTTTTTCAAGCGAAAAAAAATATCAAGGGAAGCCCCCAGCGGCCGCCATTAGGGAAATACGGCCCTGGCTTCTGTAGTTAGTCTATGCTCTGATTTACCCTTCAAAGTGTATTTACATAAAGGAATTCTCACTACACATTTCAAAAACATAACTGACACTAAGTACTGACAACTGTTTTAAAATTGCTATGCAAAATTGTGAAATATTTTTAAAATAGCTCACTTTAAAGTTTACTTTTAAAGTAGTTAAAAATGAGGAAATTAAAGTAATAAAACTTACTGCAGTTTTATTAAAAATATAAAGTGTGTCTTTTATTAAAAAGAGGCCCTTAGCACAATGAATAAAATGTATTATCACTAGGTCCTATAAAATAAATAAATTCTTGAAGTTCACTAACATCATTATTGCTGTTTTGAAAATTAAATATTTTTGTTTTAATGGAGCTTATCTCTGATGTGAGAGTTCTTTATACAGTTTGTTATAAAAGTACATGGGGAACGAGCCTTGCTCAGGGAAACATAACATACGGTTCTGGAGAGAACCGTAGTTACCCTCTGTCATTAGTGACAGATGTTGCTACTAGAGTGCAGCACCAATCAAATCCCATTGTAGGCTATTGCGAATAGAATAAAATTACTACCTTAATGGGTTAAGACCATTTTTTGAAAACCAGGAGTTTAAACTACTGAGAGCATCTGGAATCGTTAAAAGCTGTGCCACATTTTTTCTTTTACCAATATGGTTGTGTCATCTACGAACAGATATCTATTTTGGGGTATATTGCTTGCTAAATAATTTATGTACAGTAAAAGTAATGTCAGCTCAAGATTTGAGCCTTGCGGCACACCTTGGACCACATACAGGCATCCATACAGAATGGTGTTTTACATTTCCTGAAATTACAATTTTTGTTTTGTTTCCTTAGCTAGATAATAGATAAGATGAATACCATTTCAAACTAAGACCGCTTATGCCATACAATGGTAATTTTTGTATGAGGATTGTGTGGTGCAAACAATCAAAAGCCTTGGATAGGTCATAGGACACAGCAGCTGTGGCCTGTGACCCATCCAAAGCCCTCGCTATCTCGTTCTCAAGAGATACCACAGCATTTACTGTACTCCTCCTACGAAATCCGAATTGATCATTAGTGGAATAGGAATTTCTCTCTAGATGATCAATCAGTTGGTGATTTACAACAGTTTCAAAAATCTTAGGAAAGATACTTAAAACACTAATCGGTCGATAATTCTCAAGTTTCATATTATTTCCTTTCTTAAATATAGAAGTAACAATACCATACTTAAGTCTGTCAGGAAATGATCCTTGAACAAGTGAAAATTTTATTAGGTCACATAAAAAATATTTAAATATTTACTTATTGTATCATTCACTTATTTAATCAAATATGTGGGAACACCATTCCATCCAACAGAATGTTTATTTTTTAAACTAGAAATAATTTTTTTTATTTCTTGCTCAGTAGTTGTTTTAAAACTGAATGTTACTGGATTTTTATGTTTTGAGTAACAACATAACGATTGATAACGTTATACTGGTTATGTAATAGTAGTTTTACTCTAAACGAAATAAGGATTGTTTTGACTTAAAATCACCTGAATATCTTTTCAGACTTAGTTTATAAAGAAAATAATTAATTTTCATACAATATTAAATAATAGATGGTATGCAGGACTTTGATAATAATATTTGACCACACATTAAAACTGAATTTTGCTTAATAAACTGACAGAGATTGTGCCAATGTTTTGGAATTACAGAAAGAGGAAATACATTAGTTGAAATTTGACAATAAAAAATTAAATCATCTAATGGAATTAATGGAAAGTGAATCCAGTGCATCTTTTTATAACATGGAAGCAAGGCTTGATGCAACCTTGGCTGAAACTAAAAGGCTAAACGAAAAATCTGTCTTATGTGAAATCCTTATTAAAAAGATAACTGCAGTCGAACAAAAACTATGCACTACATGTAACGAATTCCAAGATGTATAAAAACTTAATGAATTATTTCTTAAGAAGAATAGTGAACTGGAAGAGGAACTTAAATCCAATTATTTTAATTACTTATAAAATAATCTGAAACAGAAAAACCAACTTCTTTATTCAAAAATAACATTGTAAACCAACAAACTGTAAACATTAACTTTTTATATGAAAAACATGTGGTACAAAAACATTATGAACTCAGGTGATTGTTTTTCTACAGAAACAAAATACCTCAATATTTCCCCTTTTTGTTCACGTAGAAAAATGATCAAGTTTCCTAAAATCAGCATAGTCCAATTTTCTGGCTCAGCAATATATGTCGTTTAGCTCCAAGAGGTTTTGTCAGCATGTCTGCAATTTGTTCTTCAGATGAAATTCTTACAATTTCTACACTGCCATCTAAAACCTTTTCATGTACATAAAAATGTCTAATTTCAATGTGTTTTGTTCTCTTATGAAACTCTGGATTTTTGGCCAAACGAACAGCAGCTTTGTTGTCAACATGTATTATAGGCTTTCCCTTAACTGTTGTCATATCTTGAAATAATCTGCCAAGCCACACAGTCTCCCTAGTTTCACTTGCCACAACGATTTCTGCTTCTGTTGTTGATATGGCTATTGATGACTGTTTCTGGCTAAACCAGGTCACTGGTCCACCAGCATAAAAACATATGACCCCAGTTGTAGTTCTTCGTTGTTATATCATTTTAAAATTCTGAACGTTGGATTCATGCACATGAAGAGGGATTTCATTAAATACGACATCTCTAGATCTAACAAGTCTTGTGCTGGTGATCAACTAACCAATAATTTACGATCACAATTTGTTTTTTTTTAAATCACGCATATCATGTGACTTTATTTAATAAGACGTTTTAGTATCTACCCCATTACCAATTTTGATTACACGGTTATTATCATTGCGGTTGCCTGCCGGGTCGATTGTGTAATCTATAGAAATGTGACCAGGATTTTACCAGTTTTAAGGCTGGGGAAATTAGGGAAAACCGGGAATTTTGTACCATTGACCACTCTGAAAAAATCTAGATCACATTTGCTTTAGAATTAAATATCCCTGTCGCAGCAATTCTGCGTACTCAGCGAATTTCCAATGCATGCATATGTTTCTCACTACCACATAAGGCCACTTACCAAATTTCATAAAAATGCATAAATAAATAAGTGATCTAAAGCATTTGATTTATTCTTCGTAAAAATAACATTAGGGCTGAGTACGCAGGTTTGCTGCAACAAGAAAGGGAAGAAATATTTGTTTGTGCAATTATCAATATAACTCAACCAGGTGAAGCTATATACTAAGTTTTATTAATTTATGTTCAGTTAATTAATTTATTAAGGGAGATTTAAAACTTTACTTATCCTCCATAAGAATAACATTAGGGCTGGGTACGCAGGTTTGCTGCAACAAGAAAGGGAAGAAATATTTGTTTGTGCAATTATCAATATAACTCAACCAGGTGAAGCTATATACTAAGTTTTATTAATTTATGTTCAGTTAATTAATTTATTAAGGGAGATTTAAAACTTTACTTATCCTCCATAAGAATAACATTAGGACTGAGTATGCAGGTTTGCTGCTACGGGGATAATCAACAAAAAAGCAATTTGTTATCAATATACCAGTACTACGTGAAGCTACATACAAAGTTTCATGAATATACATTCATAAATAATCGAGATATCAAATTTGATTTATTCTCCTTAAGGATAACATTGGACAACGAACTGTGTTTAGCACTTTGAATATCTCGGCAACGGATGGACGTAGAATCACAATTTAAACACCAAAATGATTGTTTTGTGGAGCTGAGTTGATTGGTAAAAGCAAATGTGAAGTTTATATTAAAATGAACTGGGGAAAAGCAAAAAACCTTTTTCCCATAAGATTAACGTGGGAGATTTTATGATGAGGTTTTTTTAGAGTTTCTCCGCAACCTAGGTTAATAATTCAAAATACTGTATTATTTTTTTTAAGCCCTATTACATGGTCAAAACCAAAATTAAGTATTTAAAAAATTTAAGGGTAAAAAATGCAAACTGATTTTTGGAAAATTTAAAACCCCCATAAACCCCTCTTCCCATGGTCCGATTTTTCTGGTTTTCGAACTTGAAGTCATGAATGTCACTTTACACATTTGAGCCAAATTTGATCGAAATCGGACGTTTTCTACTCAAGTTATCATATTCACAGTCACACACACACACACACACACACACACACACACACACGCATGAACGAATAGTGTTTTTGGCATCTGGGGATCTCGAAACAAAAAGTTATCATGGTCTCGGGCTTAAGTCTTACCATGAGACCTACGGTAATAGCATCTTCCCTACAGGGGAAATTCGCTAAAAAGAACTATTGCTTTTCTTAGATTCAAAACGATTTTGCACTGTATTATTAAGTGATTTGTTTTGCTTTTAAATTGTATATATTTGTGGTGAGATTTTGAAGTTGAAATAAAAGAGAAAATATATAAATAAAATAGTTAAAATGAAAAAAAGTTTTTTTAAAATAAATCAATACTTTTTCGGACAATTTACTTACAGGCTAACTTTTCTTTTACAGACTTTCTTTTATTTTTATTTTTATTTTTTTGAGAAATTGACTGTACTGAGTATTTCTGGCCACACAAACTGACAAATTTTCAGAATTTTAGTTTAGTGAAGGCGAACCAGTGAACGTATGATGCTTTCAGGTGCTACGATGTCTGATGAAAGAGACAAATGTGCTGTTCACGTGTGATGAGGCGGAGGAAGGACCGTTGTACAGCCTCCTCAACACAGAGTTGACTCAGATCAAGCCCAACTACGACGCTATGATTCGTGGTGGCTCGCTCAAGGTTACTGACATGGGAGTTCAACAAGGTATCTATTACCTGGCCAGTTTTTGTGATTTCATTAATTATGTAAAGTGTAAATATCTTTATTCATGTTATGTAGCCTACACTGTAATAAACATTAGCCTAACCGTTGTGGCACTCTTAAGTTGTTTATACATAAGTACCACTCACGTAATAGCTAGTTTAAAATTAGCCTAGACAGTAAAAAAATAATAGATTTTATGATAATTTTCTGAATTTTCAAAAATTTCTCAGGGAAAAAATGTAGAGTATCGTACATAAAAGCTTTTTGTCTCAATAAAAACTTCAAACTCGGTTATGCAGATGACCCATTTGATTCAATGTTATTCAAATATACGTTTTAAGTAACATTGGAAGCTGTATGTACCCTTGTTATAGTGAGTGGCCTGGGAGCTGGAAAGGGTCGAGGAGCGAAGCGTAAGGTCCTCGGAGAGGGCACTCAGGGCCCAGGCAAAAAGGGCCGAGGAGGTGATATGGCTGCACCCAAGTTGCCAGCCCACGGGTACCCCATGGAACACCCTTATAACAAGGACGAGTACCGCTACATACTGGCTGAACCTGACCCCCACGCACCTTTCAGGCAGGTCCGTTTGTGTTGGTGGGTTGATATGAACCCTATAGGAACCTTGTTTACATGTACTAATAAGCTGGTAAACAAAAAATCCGAGGTGTTAGTGATATAAAATACCCGGGTATTTTGGGTATTTATGATATTTTACATAAAAAAGCCAATTAATTCATCTCTACCCTTACTATCCTTGTTATTATCAATTTATAACATTTGAGGATGTTTTATTGGTTGCATTTATTAATTATTTTATCAATAATAATATGGCAACTTTTGTAAAAAGACCTATCAAGCGTACAAAATGCATCGCCGCCTAACTATGAAGGAACTGGTTAAGTAAGAGACTCTATATAAATTTAAAAATGTGTAATTTTATAACTGAGCAAATATAGAACAAAATCACATTTAATTGAATTTCAAAAATTATATTAAAACTGTGTCTTTTTGACATCAACTAAATTAAATGTACCGGTAGTCTTTTACTTATTTTACTAAGAAAACTCATGCAATAAACAATTCTTGGATAACAAATTTTCCTTCAGGATAAACACTTAGATATTTTAGCTAGGCCTCATATGTTTCTCTTCAGGAATAGCATTTATTACAATTTCACACTTTTAATTGGTTAATGATTCCCCTGACTTTCCCTGGCCAAATTTGTTATTTTCCACTGGGTACTACTTTTACTGATTTATAATTACCTAACATTAGGGTCGATTCAAATTTTTTTCAACTCCGATTCCGGTTCCGATTCTTACAAAACGATTCTTGATTCTAATTCTCGATTCTGATTCCAACAATACCTAATAGCAGGTGAAATAGCAAATTAACGTTTTAAATTTTAAAAATGATTTAAAGACAATAAGTTAGTCAGTAATTGATTTTTATTTAATAAATTTAGAATCAGTTTGTGGGTGATTATTTTTCATTAACGTAATAAAATAAACTTACAAAAATAAATAATTATAAAAACTTAGTTGAATTGCATGTTTATTTTATTTATTTATTTACTTACTAACTTGCTGCAATACAGAAAAAACAAATTACATCAAAGCAGTACAAATTTATTTCTTGTTAATTTTTTTGTGGGAAGTATAAGTCCTCCACTTAACTGAGTCCATAAATGCAAATCATATCAAACACAATTTACAAAAAGTAGTCTCTTTAAAATAAAATAAATAACAACAATAATAATACCTTTCTCAATAATAAATTAAAACTAAACTACAACTCATCATTCAGTTAAGTATTCAAATATAATTTGAATAAAATACCTACTAGGAATATGTAAAAAAAACCTCCCAATCTACAGCACTTTGTTTTAAAAGTAGTTTTGCAATCAATATAAATGTCAGGATAGTTAAGGCTGGGAGGTAGGGTGTTGTAAGACATCATCCGGAGCAGAGGCGACGCACCGTGCGCCACCGTTCGAGGCCTTGGTATACTGAACAGTGCAGTATTCCTGCTTCTGAAGACAGTTACCCTGAATGTGAGCTGCCCCAGCGAGTGTTGATCATCTAAGAAATGTCTTAGAAGTTTATAAAGAAACATTAATGACATTTTTATATGTCTTGAAGATAATTGGATACATTTAAATGATTTTAATAAGTGGTCAAAAGGTATTGTTGGATTATGGACTTCATTAGTTCTGTAGTACAAGTAACGGAGAAAACGTTTTTGAACTTTTTCAATTACATGGGCATGACAGGTATACACCGGGTCCCAGACCACTGCTGCGTACTCTAGGCAGAACCTGACCAAGGAGCTATACAGCCTGACCAAAGTACGGACGTTTCTAAACTGCTTCCCATTTCTTATAATAAAACCCAAGCTTCTGAGCGAAGAATTTACTGATTTTTCAATATGCTGCCTAAAAGTTAATTTAGAGTCAAAAATTACATCTAGGAAAATTACATCCTTTAGATACAAAATCCTTTAGAAGAGACAGCTGTATGTAAACTTTAATAAAAAATCTTAGTAGGAACTTATAAGATATAAATTGGTCGATGCTGCTCAAATACAGTGTGATTTGATGACTTTGGAACTGGAATAATTTTAAATATTCTACACTTTTCAGGAAATTTTGAACTTTTATTATCAAATTAAAAATGAAACATAATGGCTTTAGAAAAGAGTCAATACAGTCTTTGAAGAAAAACTTTGTACACTTTGATTTTAGTGATACTATAGCTTTACGAAAATCATTCTTGGAAATGCTATTGAGCACCAGATGATCCGCACCCGGCATGACAGGGCTCCGAAGCACCTCGAACAGGGAAGGGCAACTGGGATTTCCTGGCCTTTCCCAACTTCTGTGTCCAGGAAATTCATAACAGGGAAATTACCTCGATAGATAGATTTGTTTTTGATAAACTTCCAAAAATTACCCGAGTTAACATTAATTTCACTCTCTACTTGTGCTACATAATTATTGTATGCAGTTTTAATACTTCCCTTTAAACACAATCTTAAATTTGAAAACTGCTGATAATAGGTGTAATTTCCAGTACTTTTAAATTTAGCCTGCATTTGTTTTTTTAACTATTATATCTATTGTATACCACTGAGGATATTTAGATGATATCAAAGTGTTTTTCTGACAGTGTCGATCTAAAACTGTATTAATAAAATCATCAAATAAATTAACAGCACTATCTATATCATTTTCCCGGTATAATTCTACCCAAGAAGTAGAACTGATTGCACGATAAAGAGCGACAAAGTCGACGCGGCGAAAATTGTAATTCACATCGTTACGCCATTCGATGAGCTGTGTCCATCAACGACTCGGACCTATCTGGAAAGTTTACAGCCACTGCTGCCAAAACTACTGCCTTATAATTCCATTTAAATTCTCATTGGTCTCCTCAGGAATGTCATAGACAATTAAATTATTTCTGTGGGACTACTGCTCCATCTCAGAAAGTTCATGCTCGAGAGGTGATATTTTACTCTTTAGACTCGTATTTTCATGCCGTAGTTCCTGTACATATTTCTGACACTCATCTATTTTTACGTCTTATTGCTTTATCAAACCTTTTATTTCATTAATTTCTGTGTGACAAGCTTCAATAGAAGAACATATCTGAGATTGTTCCTGTTGTAGACTACTTACATCTTGGGAAGTTTTACTAGTAGTCTTAATTATACAGCCAAGCTTACTGTGAAGTGCCTGAAGGGACATATCTGGATTACTATAAGTGCTGGATGACTTGGAGGCGGCGCGAGTCTGCCTGTTGTCGTTCGGTGCCGTCATTGTTACCCGTTGATTTTGAGGTTATGTCACTCAGCTTGTAATAAACAATATCACTTTAAACTTCCACCTCCAGTGGCGGATTTAGGGGGGCTATAGGGGCTGTAGCCCAGGGCGTCAAATTTTTAGGGGTGGCAAATTTACAGAAAATTAATAAGTTGTTTACAAAAGACGAAAGCAGATGACAATGACGGTGTGCCGCCCTTTTAAAGGTAAAGGTAGTAATCAGAGACTAATGTATTACGCTTGCAGTTCCTCACACTGTAGTTCCTCAAAACAGTCATAATGCATTTGTCATTCATCTGTACTAGCAACAAGACGATTATGCTACAGAGAAAGGGCGGCTAGCCACGATCTACAGTTAATTCAACTTCTTTGGGATTTTTGTTAACAAAACATCTGACCAAAGACAAATAAAGACTAACATAATTTGTGAAGAGAGGATTTGATTGGTTGTTGTCATGGGAGCATAGTTGACAGAGGGTCAAAATGGTGGGCAGCATGTAGGCTGCAGTTTTTTACTCCAGACGAGGCCTCTATATATATTTTTTGTGTGGGACGGTGTCAAAATCTCCCATTTCATTAAATGAAAAAGTGTGGTATTCGAAATCTTTAAATTAATATCTTGTCGCATTTAAGGCGAATAATGATGTTAAACTTAACTTTAAAATCTTGAGACATATTATAGATGTATTTATATTGTTTATCTCGAAGCAAAGTTATGAGTTAAATGAAAACACCCTTGTAACATGGCTTTGGAAATAGTGTTGAAAACAAGCCGCCCTTGCCTTGTACATCGAATGACACCGTCCTACCATCAAGTTGACACCACAACAGGACAATATACCAAATATGACGGCACGCTTTTTGAAGGTTAATTGTCAGAGAGTAGTGACTCCTGTAGGTATTATATTTTAATTCATTGGATCTACAACATCATGGAGGTGAAACTAGAAGTGTTTGAAAATGTGTAGCGTTTTATGAAGATGAGGCCTACATCAATTAATTTCATATTTTGATCGCCTAAAAAATATTGTAAACAATTCTTTGTATAAAAATATAAATTACAAAATGACTGAAAAACTGTATTGAAAAGCTCTAATTCAGGATTAAAATTTGAGGCTAATGGCAGAATTTTGAGGCTAACGGTCCGAATTACGAATTTTAAGGCTGTAGATTCATCATATCTTATTAATAGGTTCTTTATCATCATTTTCAGTAGTCAATGCGTTGGTGTCAAAATTAATGTTTGATGAAGTATAAGAAGGGATTTTTAGGCCTTTGTTGAAGGATTTTCTTGTTATTAAAAGTAGCGCTGCTTCACTGCTTCTAACACCAACATTTGTCTCTATCTAGGGTTGATTGTCATTGAGTAGGCTATATTAAATATTAAACTGTGTTAATGTGAATCAAGTCAATTATACTTTATTTTACTGTTTTTTTCAACTAGGATATAACAGAAATTTCTTAAACTTATTCATTCAGTAAATTCGTAACTTCTTTAGATACTTTCACAAAATAACCAAACAAGATACATAAAATGTGGCGTGTGGGTAAACCTGGGCGGCGAAAAGGACAACGATTATAGGGGAGGGGGGGAGCCCTTAGGCGGCAATTGCTTAAATCCGCCACTGTCTACCTCACATTTAATGCAACTAAATAATAATAATTGTGATACACCAGTGAAATGGCAATGAACTTTACCCATACAAATTATTTAAAAGACACTGAGCCAGCACAAACGCCGTGTTACTCACCATGCATCCCACGCGACTTTTTTTTTTATAATCATTATGTTTTAAGTTACATAAATCTCCTATGATATTTGTTGAAATTGGTTTGTCGTGTTAAAAAACAATCACTTTGAATGTTTTTTGTCAACTATTCTTTACCAATAAAAATACATTTGCAATGTTAATGTTAAGTTTAGGATTTTAAATTTTGTGTAACAATTAGAAGGACAAATTGGTTTTTAAAATAATTAATTTTTAATGATTGTAGATCAGTGTTTTTAAATATACTGTTATGTTAAATTTCTACTTGAAATATATTGAATAACAATAAATTGTAGGATGTCTAGCAGTCAAAAAATTTGGGAAAGTGGGGAATTTGAATAGAAAGAAATCAAATGTCAGGAATGGGAAAGTTTGAATAGTCGGGGAAAATAATAAAACTGATAAACAGTAATTGTATTGCCCGTATCTCTTGAATGGAACGTCACACAACTTTGACATTTAATTTAATTTGTGGTAATCATACGAAAAAAATTAGCCATCATTTGTCTTTGTACAACAATTAGTTTCGGTTTTAGCTTTTTGTACTTTAGAAACTCTTATCTCTTGAATAAATTTCCGAGACCCTCGACCGGATGCCAAACAATAGACCAGACATTAAGAATGGGACAACAAATATAGGGTCGCTCGGCGACTGACTAGGCCACTGCTTCCTAATCTGTTTTCTTCATTCACATACATCCATATATAGAACTCCTGTCAGTTCTCCTTTCGTGTCAGTTGAGACTCGAAAGGAAGTGATTAGTTGTCAGGAGGAGTCTTATTTCGAACACTTATTTTGTTAAATGTTGTTTAGCTTGTCTCTGTTTGTTTTCCCACGCTAAGTTGTTTTTTTGGTATCGACGGCCTGGAATAATCCTGCCCCGACCAAAAATTGCAATCCCGTCCATTCTAATTTTTTCTCAGCTTTATACTCCTCAGCTACCTTATAATATGATGTTTTTAGGAGTTTGATGAAAGCAGTGACTGGGCAGGCAAGCCCATTCCTGGCTGGCTGTACCGCACCCTTAGCCCCAACTCTGTGCTGCTGGCATTGCATGACCGAGCTCCCCAACTCAAGATATCTGAGGACCGTTTGGCTGTTACAGGGGAGAAGGGCTACTGCATGGTGCGTGCAACACATTGTAAGTCAACATTCAATTTAAATGTTATGGAAGAACAGTAATTAATTGGATTGTATATTTGACAGCTGTTAAAATTAAAAAGCATATGCTAGCACAGTATTAAGAAAATACGTTTCAGGCATAATGTCAATAGAAAATACTACTAGAATGACAAGCCATAATAACAAATAAATCACAATTCCATTTAGTTAAAAGAAATTGTTATTTAGTTAGTAAAATAATAACGTGTGAGTACATACGCCCAACTGTGTTTTTTTTTGTTTTGTTATAAACCAGTGCTTATGTACATGGTTGAGTTTATGATCATCAGCACAGAATAAGGAATGAGTAGCTATTTTGTTCTTTTTCTATGACCAGAATGATTCTGCGGAGTTACTGGTACATGCACATCAAATGGAAGCATTACATATTTATTTAGAGTTGTGCGAGTACAGGTTTTTTAAGTCGAGTCAAGTTCGAGTCGACTAAATGGCAAAAGATTTGAATCTCGAGTTTGGGTCGAGTATACAAATAAAATAAAAAAACACATAGGTCGAGTTGGATTGGATCAAAATAGTGTATAAGGTTCCATTTATAAATGTTGTTATTTAAATATACTTTTCTAGTCACTATGACTTAATAACGTTCGAGTCGACTAAATGGCAAAAGATTTAAATCTCGAGTTTGGGTCGAGTATACAAATAAAATAAAAAAACACATAGGTCGAGTTGGATTGGATCAAAATAGTGTATAAGGTTCCATTTATAAATGTTGTTATTAAAATATACTTTTCTAGTCACTATGACTTAATAACGTTCGAGTCGACTAAATGGCAAAAGATTTAAATCTCGAGTTTGGGTCGAGTATACAAATAAAATAAAAAAACACATAGGTCGAGTTGGATTGGATCAAAATAGTGTATAAGGTTCCATTTATAAATGTTGTTATTAAAATATACTTTTCTAGTCACTATGACTTAATAACGATAGTAAGTAAAATAAATGGATTTCTGCTTCATTGGTAAGTCCATTTATCTGAAAATAAATCATACCAAAGTTAATGCATAACATTTAGCCATGAAGATAAAATACTTTTAATCTTTTGGTATTAAGGTTGTTATAGCCTATTTGGTATTAATTAAGAGTTTCATTCAAATAATCTCAGTTTTAGAAAATTTCCCCTATAGGGAAGAAGCTATTACCGTAGTCCGCATGATAAGACCTAGGCCCGGGACCATGATAACTTTTCGTTTTGAGGTCCCCAGATGCCAAAAACACCATTCGTTCAAAACTGTATATGTGTGTGTGTGTGTGTGTGTGTGTGTGTGTGTGTGTGTGTGTGTGCGCGCGTCTGTGCGTGTCCCTGAGCACGATAACTCTCGTAAAAATGGTCCGATTTTGATGAAATTTGGTACAAACGTGTAAAGCAACATTTATGACTTTCAGTTCGAAAACCAGCCAGATCGCTCCATCCAAAGGGGTATTTTGTAGGGTTTTGTACCCCAAAAATTGGTTTTTTGAGTTGTTTACGTATAATATTTGAGTAAATCCAATTTTAATTTTCACCATTGAATTCAGCTTAAAATAATGGTGTTTTGATCATTACTCTATGTCACTTGGTTACAGAGATATTGAAAGTGCTAAACACAGTACGTTGTCCAGTGTTATTCTTATGGAGAATAAGACAAATTTTATTTCTCGCTTATTTATGAGCGTATACCAACCAAACTTGGTATACGGCTTCATCTGTATGTGGTCTATTGTTATTTGCACAAAAAAAAACATTTTTACCGACATAGTTCCTTTAGCAGCAAACCTGCGTACTCAGCCCCCATGTTATTCTAATGGAGAACAAGTGAAATATTTTGTCTCCCTTAATTTTGAACATAAATTAATTCAACTTGGTATGTGGCTTCACCTAGTTAAGTTATATTCATATTTGCATAAAAACCCATATTTTGTGTCCCTTGTTGCAGCAAACCTGCGTACTCAGCTCCCATGTTATTCTTATGGAGATTAATTAAAATATCATATTATATCGCTTACGTGTGAACTTAGTAAGTGGGGTGGCTTTATGCAGTATTAAGACATATATATGCACTGGAAATTCGCTGAGTACGCTGGTTTCCTGCGACGGTATTTTATTTTATTTCCTCCTTTTTATTTATCCTATGTTTTGTATACTATGTTTAGGCCTAGGCAACATCTTTCTCTGAATGGAGAAAGTAAAATTAAATTTAGGCCTATAAGTTAAAATAAACTTTATCTTAATATTTAAAAGCCTATTACGTGGTAAAACATTAGCCTACTTACTTACCTCACAAAATGTGTTTACTAACATATTTCGGCATTAATTTTCACACTAATAGTTCTAATAAGAACAATCAGTTAGTAACAACATGAAGGTAAGTTTGACAGTGCCTGGCAAATCAATTGAGAAATTGAAACCATGCCTTAAATAGAGTTGTCAAATATTAGAAACTATTTAACAAAATCATTAATGAAACTTAAACAAGGCCAAAACAAATCACTTGTCTTTAAAAACAGCTCAATGCCAAAGGACAGTTGAGCCTAAAATTAATGGATTGACTAAATTTCAATTAATATGGAACAAAATACAAGCACAAACTTCTTATGCTTACCTATTCGATTTCATTACAGATATGTTTTTGATATTTTGCTTTAAAAAATTACAAGGTTAGGTTAACCTAAAAGTGGACTATACAGACAGTGTTCATACAAATAGAGTTGTCAAATATTAGAAACTATTTAACAAAATCATTTATAAAACTTAAACAAGGCCAAAACAAATCACTTGTCTTTAAAAACAGCTCAATGCCAAAGGACAGTTGAGCCTAAAATTAATGGATTGACTAAATTTCAATTAATATGGAACAAAATACAAGCACAAACTTCTTATGCTTACCTATTCGATTTCATTACAGATATGTTTTTGATATTTTGCTTTAAAAAATTACAAGGTTAGGTTAACCTAAAAGTGGACTATACAGACAGTGTTCATACAACTCAATCTGATGGTCCTGGTAAATCCTCTATTTTGGTGTAAAGAGTAACACAAATTTATAAGCCACAACTTACTTATTTATTAATAAAACACTAAAATCCACATCACAACTCTTTAACACCTCAAATGCGTTCACACTCAATTTGAATTTACAGACGACGCGCGGCCGCGGACGACCTTTTGTAGCGCGGGTAAACGGCGGGAGTATAGGAAGGTTGACACTACTCACTCGAAACATTAGAGTTTCAGTAAAACCTTGAGTTTCAGTGCCGAACTCGGCTCGAACTCAAAATTTTGAGTAGTCGCACATCTCTAATATTTATAATATATAATATTATAACACAATACTTTTGTACATCAAAGGGGAGAGAGCAACAGATCCGCCTACTTGATAAACTAATTGATTTAACCTGGCAGAGGTCGCATGGAATTGAAAACTCGAGGAGTCACAGTCTTTTTGACCAATTTAAAAAAAACAGTCATTTTTCATTAAAAATTAAAATTTTATTTGAATCTAATTGTAAAAATATTGTAGCTAATCTGTATAATTTCTGACTTTTTTAAATGACATTTAAAGTATCCTCAACTGAAACACCTTTGAAAAACATCAGTATGCATGTAAATAATAAATTAAAATTTATCAACCCCTAAACAAAGACATAAACTATAGACAAAAAATGTATAGAGTATGTAATGAATAAAAAATTTGTAAAATGTAGTGATGTATAAAATTAGTTATTATATAAACATGTAAAATATGCATTTTAAATTGTGAAAATCTGTTTCTGGTATAGACCAAATAACTTTCAAAAATGTTTTCTAACTACAGTAGAAGTCCGATTATCCGAAGTCCGATTATCCGAGCCGCCGGGTTAACCGAGGCAAATACAGTCAAATCAAATCAAATAATTCTTTATTCGTCAACTGTACAATTGTTACAGATGAATAGTGTCAAAATCGTTTATTTAAAAAAATATACTTATAAACTACTTATTTAATTTAACAGTACTGTATATAGCCTCGGAAATAAATCGTAAATAAATAAATAAATAATCGTAAATCGAATGAAAAATGTAGCGGCTGTGGGCTAGGTCGCGATGAGCGCCTCTACTGGCGTTGCTAGGTCGAGTATTACAAGCTACTCCTATTGGTTGTTGCTACTAGAGATGGGATTTATCATTGTTTTCCGGCAACGGTTCTAACGACAATGCAGCTATTCAATAACGTGTTGCGACAACCTGTTATTTGAATAACGATTGCCAACTCGTTGCCGCTAAAAAACCGTTGTCCGTCGGCCGGCGTTGCGGCGTTCAGTTGTCGACGTTGTCGTTGTCGGTTGTTCAATAATTGTAAGTAGGGCGTTATCCAGACAGGATGTTATTATAAAACGTTACATTACAGTGCTAGGTTATTGCAGCATGATTCGCTGCATGGTGTTGGTGTTACCATTTACCTGATACAGCACCTAATTAATTATTTAATAACTATTTCGACACCGTCTGCTTAGAACCATCTCTAATTAATTACCCATAAATCAATTTAACTATTGCCCAAGAATCAATAACAACTAACTGGTTATTAGTGTCAATAATTTGTAGATTTTTTTTAGTATAATAAAGATCCATAAAACTTCAAACCAAAACTTGATTACAACATCGAGGAATTCTCAGTAGCATCCACTTAGAATTATCGAACAAAAATTGTAATTTAATGCCTGTTAGTAATAATTATTTAGTTCGTTGCCAAAGTTATCGTTGCTATGGTAACGTTACGGAAACGACATTGCATGTTGTCCCGTTGTCCGTGCGGCTTTTCTGCAACATGGTGTTGAAACGTTATTAGAATAACAGGGTGTTCTCCGCAACGTGTTGTCGCAATAACGTTGCCACGGCCGCAACACTGTTATTCATCCTGTTATGTTAAATAACGCCCATCTCTAGTTGCTAGGACCAATAGTCTTATCGGTCGACTGTGTTCGCACCATTGTCTCAGTCTATGCCGAACTGATTAACCGTGCGCTTCAGTCCCGTTTTCAATCAGTGTGTTGTTTCACAAATATGAGTGGTAAACGTAAAAGAGTTGTGGTTTCTTTGGAAACAAAATATAATGCAATTAAGAGATTGGATAAAGGGGAGAGTATTAAAAAGGTTTTCAATTCAAAAAGGTAAATAGGGGTCTCCAGTTTCAATACGATTTTTGTCTAATTATAACCTATAAATTTTACCGCCATGTTATCCGAGTTTTTGATTATCCGAGGTAGTCTCGGTCCCGTTTAGCTCGGATAATCGGACTTCTACTGTATATAACTGTGAAAAGCGTGTCACGGCATTCTTGGAATGATGTACATGAGGTACTGCGAATGTTGACACTGCCAACACACACAAAGTTTTTAGCAAATTTCCCCTATAGGGAAGAAGCTATTACCATGTTTGGCATGGTGAGACTAGGCCCGGGACCATTATAAATTTCGTTTTGAGGTCCCCAAACCCCAAAAATACCTTTCGTTCGAAACTGTATATATATGTGTGTCCGTGGGTGCGACAACTCTCGTAAAAAAGGTCCGATTTTGATCAAATGTGGTACAAAAGTATAAAGCAACATTTATGACTTAAGTTCGATTCGGTATTTTGGGGGGGGTTTGTCCCCTAAAAATGGGTTTTTTGAAGTTTTTACATGTAATATTTAAAAAAGTCAAATTTCAATTTTAACCATTGGATTCAGCTTTAAAAAACACACAATTTGGTGTTTTGATCATTATTCCTGGATTATTATTTCTGTATATCACTCCACGGCCGGTGATCCACTCATTTTTCTTGAAACACTTGAAGCCCTTTTGGTTTTCTTGTCTCGATGGTCGGATTATCAAATTATTGTTGGGGGAGATTTAAATGGCAGTTTTGATATTACTTCAGAAAAAAGAACAGTTAAGGAATTTATCAATATTTTAAGACAGCATAATTTTGTTTGCCAAAACAGAACGCCAACAAGGGGTGACAACTGCTTGGATAATGTTTTTGTCAATAATGGTGATAGATTTTCATTCTTATGCCGTGTTGATCAGTTTCACTTTTCAGACCACGATGGTATTGTATTTCAAATTCTCAATAAAAGCTACATAACACCTATGGACAGTACTAGCCCCAGTGCCTCTAACAACTACTGCAAATTAGTTTTCCCAAAGAATAAAATCAATGATTTGCTTAATAATTTGCTGGTTTATGATTGGGTTTCCTTCTGCCAGTCAATCCAGTCTTTTAGTGCACTGACGGTTTTTCAAAAACTTTTCTTTTTAATTGAAAATAATGTAAATAATTTTATCATTGTAAAGAGTGCTAAAACTAATAAATCTAAAATAAAAAATAAGTGGTATAATCAAGATTTAGCTAGTATTAAAAATAGGCTTGATTTTCTACATAGTATCTCTAAGAACTCAGATAACGCTAACTTAAAGAATCAGTTTACTACTCTTAAAATTCATTACAAACAAAGTATTAAAGAAGCCAAACTGTCATACAATGCTCAGCTAATTGACAAAAGTCAAAATAAATGTAAAGCTGCCTGGAACATTATAAAATCAAATAATCCCAAGGCGACCTCAAAAACGCATAGCTCGGAAATCTCACCGAGTGCTTTTAATTATTTTTTCATCAACTCGGTGAATCAAATTAAAAAGTCCATTGATTTCACTGCTGACACATATAATGAGTTCTCACAAAACACATCTGGAAGTCATACACAATTCTGCTGGAAAACAGTTTTATCTGAGGATATCATTAACGATGGGAAGAGATTAAATTCTTCTGAGAGTTGGGATATTTATTTCATGTCCAACAATATGTTAAAGGCTCTTCTACCAATTATTGTACTACCACTCACAATTTGCATTAACAAATGTCTAGAAGAGGGCATGTTTCCTGATCCCCTGAAAATTTCTCGCGTCTGTCCCATCTACAAAAGAGGTCCCAAATCAAGCCCAGAGAGCTATCGTCCAATTTCTATTATCCCTACTCTTTCAAAAATAATAGAGATTGTGGTATATGATCAGATTAGCCAATATTTCGAAAGTAATAACTTACTCAGTATTTCTCAGTTTGGTTTTAGACGGGGACTTTCAACCGTGGATGCTATGAAGGGTTTGGTGGGGCAAGTTCTCTCAGCTTTTGAAAACATGGCTTATGCTCAGGCCACCTGAGCAATGCCTTTGACTGTGTAGACCACAGCAGTCTTCTAATGAAGCTGTCACACTACGGCGTTAAGGGTTCTCCCCTCAAGTTTTTTGAGTCCTATCTGTGTAACCGTAGCCAGAAAGTTTATATTGATGGTCAGTGGTCAGAGGAACTTAAGGTCAATTGGGGCGTTCCTCAAGGATCTATTTTAGGACCTTTACTATTCATAATAATTATTAA
Organism: Allygus modestus; assembly: GCA_963675035.1. NCBI lineage: Eukaryota > Metazoa > Arthropoda > Insecta > Hemiptera > Cicadellidae > Allygus > Allygus modestus. The sequence continues at coordinate 235,773,073 of OY776111.1, read as the reverse complement.
TGATCTCCCTATTTCTGTTAGAGCCAATAGTCTTCTCTATGCAGATGATACTACTTTTATTAACTGTAATTCAGATCTCAATCAGCTGAAACAGTTGGCAGAAACCACTTTAACTGAGGCCTCTAACTGGTTCGTTTCCAATGGCTTTTTAATGAATGCTGACAAAACAAAAAATATCATCTTTACTTTAAAACGTCCCTTAAATCCATCTGATGAAGATGATCATTTGGTGACTGACATTAAATTCTTGGGCATCTTCATTGATTATCACTTGACCTGGAGTTCACACATTGATTACATTTCTGCCAAACTCTCAAGAGTTATTTATCTTCTGAGGCGCCTTACCTTCTGTGTCAACTTGGGTTACATAAAGGTGGCCTATTTTGCTTATTTTCAATCGATATTTAGATACGGGCTTATACTGTGGGGCAATTGTAGCAGAATTAATGAAATTTTGGTTCTTCAAAAGAAGGTGATTCGAATAATTAATCAATCAGGAAATTTTGATCATTGTAGACCTCTTTTTATCAGTTCCAAAATTTTGACAGTCATAAATTTGTACCTTTTTGATTTAATAGGGTATCTATTTAAAAACCCAGATCTTCTGACCCTCAGCTCTAATACACACTCTTACAACACTAGAAACAAAGACAATGCAGTAATTGATTTTTCTAGATTGACCGAAAGTCAAAAAAGCTACAAAGTGCTATGTCTCAAACTCTACAACAAGTTGAAACACCTCATAAACACTTACGACGAAAAGACTTTTAAACGAAAATTTTACAGTTGGCTTTTAAATAACCCCATGTATTCAGCTGATGAACTTTTTGCAATGAAAAAAATTGAATTTTAATTTTATAGCACTTTTAGTTGTGTTAAGTTTATCTTGTATCCTTTTCTTAATTTTCATTACTATGTTCACTTTGATAATATTATTATGTTAGGAATAGTGATTATCTGACTTAGCGGTATGCTGTGAGAGAGACTTTGTCAATACTGTAATGGTTTATGTCAAATAAATGATTTATTATTATTATTATTATTTATTATTATTATTCTACGTCAATTGGTTACAGAGATATTGAAAGTGCTAAACACAGTAAGTTGTCCAATGCTATTCTTATGGAGAATAAGAAAAAAATTCGATCTCGCTTATTTATGAACGTATACTAACGAAACTTGGTATATGGCTTCATCTGGTTGTGGTCTATTGCTATTCGCTCAAAAAAAGCAATTTTTACTGATAATTCATAGCAGCAAACCTCCGTACTCAGCCCCCATGTTTTTTTATAGAGAATAAGTCAAATGTAATGTCACTCTCAATTATGAACATAAATTAATAAAACTTGGTATGTGGCTTCACCTTGTTGAGTTTTATTGATATTTGCATAAAAACCCATTTTTTCTGTTCCTTGTTGCAGCAAACCTGCACACTTATCCCCCATCTTATTCTTATGCAGAATAATCAAAATGGTACATATCGCTTATTTATGAATGTATATTAGTGAAACTGTGTATGGCTTCACCTAGTTCAGTAATATTGATATTTACATGAAAACCCATATTTTTGTTCCATGTTGCAGCAAACCTGCATACTCATCCTCTATGTCATTCTTATGGAGAAAAATTCAAATTGTATATATCGTTTATTTGTGAATATATTTTTATGAAACTTGGTATGCGGCTTTATGTGGTATTAAGACATATATTATGAATTGGAAATTCACTGAGTACGCGAGTTTGCTGCGACGGGGGTATTTTTTTGCAAAAAGTGCCAATCCGGTCTTTTAGACAGTAATGCGAGCTTTCGTGGGTTAATTACTTGTGAAGTTTAACACTATAACACTTGTTCAAGTGTTTTTTTTTTGACTGCCCTCGCTGGATGTGGTAAAACATTTTCACAAGCAGCCAATATTTGTAGAATAAATATTGGGAGAATTTCGATCACTGGGCGCTTGCTACATAAAAATTGCATACAAAAAATAAGGAAATTATCAAAATGAGTGTCCACTTACAAAGCTACAGGTGAAGCACCATTCTTAGCAATGTGCTCATTATCCAGGCTTTAGCTATCCAGGTAAGAAAGAACACCATCACATTAGTCTGGATAAACCGGACTCGACTTTGTTATATAATTGAAAGTGAACTATAGTCATGATTACCAGATAGATTGGTGCCACATCAGTCAAATAGTTTAGCTTGGTCCCTCCACCCTCCTCCCCCATCGGACCTAAATGGGGACACGCATTGGTCTATCCGTACATTTTTGTATCACTCACTTCATTATTCTAAACCCAAAATGTATAATATGTATCTAGGTGGTGACGCGTGAAACAGGTGTGATCAGGGGTATGTGGTACTGGGAGGCCAGTATAGCGGAGATGCCTGAGGGAGCGGCCACAAGGCTTGGGTGGGCCCAGGAGTACGCCAGCCTCCAGGCTCCAAGTAATGTGTGTAGTGGAGATGTCGTGTTGCAGGTGTGAGCAGGGGCATGTGGTACTAGGAGGCCTGTATAGCGGAGATGCTTGAGGGAGTGGCCACAAGGCTTGGGTGGGCCCAGGAGTACGCCAGCCTCCAGGCTCCAAGTAATGTGTGTAGTGGTGATGTCGTGTTGCAGGTGTGAGCAGGGGTATGTGGTACTGGGAGGCCTGTATAGCGGAGATGCATGAGGGAGTGGCCACAAGGCTTGGGTGGGCCCAGGAGTACGCCAGCCTCCAGGCTCCAAGTAATGTGTGTAGTGGAGATGTCGTGTTGCAGGTGTGAGCAGGGGCATGTGGTACTAGGAGGCCTGTATAGCGGAGATGCTTGAGGGAGTGGCCACAAGGCTTGGGTGGGCCCAGGAGTACGCCAGCCTCCAGGCTCCAAGTAATGTGTGTAGTGGTGATGTCGTGTTGCAGGTGTGAGCAGGGGTATGTGGTACTGGGAGGCCTGTATAGCGGAGATGCATGAGGGAGTGGCCACAAGGCTTGGGTGGGCCCAGGAGTACGCCAGCCTCCAGGCTCCAAGTAATGTGTGTAGTTGTGATGTCGTGTTGCAGGTGTGAGCAGGGGCATGTGGTACTGGGAGGCCAGTATAGCGGAGATGCCTGAGGGAGTGGCCACAAGGCTTGGGTGGGCTCAGGAGTACGCCAGCCTCCAGGCTCGAAGTAATGTTTGTCTAGTGGTGATGTCGTGTTGTAGGTGTGAGCAGGGGCATGTGGCACTGGGACGCCTGTATAGCGGAGATGCATGAGGGAGTGGCCACAAGGCTTGGGTGGGCCCAGGAGTACACCAGCCTCCAGGCTCCAAGTAATGTGTGTAGTGGTGATGTCGTGTTGCAGGTGTGAGCAGGGGCATGTGGTACTGGGAGGCCAGTATAGCGGAGATGCCTGAGGGAGTGGCCACAAGGCTTGGGTGGGCTCAGGAGTACGCCAGCCTCCAGGCTCCAAGTAATGTTTGTCTAGTGGTGATGTCGTGTTGTAGGTGTGAGCAGGGGCATGTGGTACTGGGAGGCCTGTATAGCGGAGATGCCTGAGGGAGTGGCCACAAGGCTTGGGTGGGCTCAGGAGTACGCCAGCCTCCAGGCTCCAAGTAATGTTTGTCTAGTGGTGATGTCGTGTTGTAGGTGTGAGCAGGGGCATGTGGTACTGGGAGGCCTGTATAGCGGAGATGCCAGAGGGAGTGGCCACAAGGCATGGGTGGGCCCAGGAGTACACCAGCCTCCAGGCTCCAAGTAATGTGTGTAGTGGTGATGTCGTGTTGCAGGTGTGAGCAGGGGCATGTGGTACTGGGAGGCCAGTATAGCGGAGATGCCTGAGGGAGTGGCCACAAGGCTTGGGTGGGCTCAGGAGTACGCTAGCCTCCAGGCTCCAAGTAATGTTTGTCTAGTGGTGATGTCGTGTTGTAGGTGTGAGCAGGGGCATGTGGTACTGGGAGGCCTGTATAGCGGAGATGCATGAGGGAGTGGCCACAAGGCTTGGGTGGGCCCAGGAGTACGCCAGCCTCCAGGCTCCAAGTAATGTGTGTAGTGGTGATGTCGTGTTGCAGGTGTGAGCAGGGGCATGTGGTACTGGGAGGCCAGTATAGCGGAGATGCCTGAGGGAGTGGCCATAAGGCTTGGGTGGGCTCAGGAGTACGCCAGCCTCCAGGCTCCAAGTAATGTTTGTCTAGTGGTGATGTCGTGTTGTAGGTGTGAGCAGGGGCATGTGGCACTGGGACGCCTGTATAGCAGAGATGCATGAGGGAGTGGCCACAAGGCATGGGTGGGCCCAGGAGTACGCCAGCCTCCAGGCTCCAAGTAATGTTTGTCTAGTGGTGATGTCGTGTTGCAGGTGTGAGCAGGGGCATGTGGTACTGGGAGGCCTGTATAGCAGAGATGCATGAGGGAGTGGCCACAAGGCATGGGTGGGCCCAGGAGTACGCCAGCCTCCAGGCTCCAAGTAATGTTTGTCTAGTGGTGATGTCATGTTGCAGGTGTGAGCAGGGGCATGTGGCACTGGGACGCCTGTATAGCAGAGATGCATGAGGGAGTGGCCACAAGGCATGGGTGGGCCCAGGAGTACGCCAGCCTCCAGGCTCCAAGTAATGTTTGTCTAGTGGTGATGTCATGTTGCAGGTGTGAGCAGGGGCATGTGGCACTGGGACGCCTGTATAGCAGAGATGCATGAGGGAGTGGCCACAAGGCATGGGTGGGCCCAGGAGTACGCCAGCCTCCAGGCTCCAAGTAATGTGTCTAGTGGTGATGTCATGTTGCAGGTGTGAGCAGGGGCATGTGGCACTGGGACGCCTGTATAGCAGAGATGCATGAGGGGGTGGCCACAAGGCATGGGTGGGCCCAGGAGTACGCCAGCCTCCAGGCTCCAACAAGTAATGTTTGTCTAGTGGTGATGTCGTGTTGTATGTGTGAGTAGGGTCATGTGGTACTGGGAGGCCAGTATAGAGGAGATGCCAGAGGGAGGGGCCACAAGGCTTGGGTGGGCCCAGGATTACGCCAGCCTCCAGGCTCCAAGTAATGTTTGTCTAGTGGTGATGTCGTGTTGTATGTGTGAGTAGGGTCATGTGGTACTGGGAGGCCAGTATAGAGGAGATGCCAGAGGGAGGGCCACAAGGTTTGGGTGGGCCCAGGATTACGCCAGCCTCCAGGCTCCAAGTAATGTTTGTCTAGTGGTGATGTCGTGTTGTAGGTGTGAGCAGGGGCATGTGGTACTGGGAGGCCAGTATAGCGGAGATGCCTGAGGGAGTGGCCACAAGGCTTGGGTGGGCCCAGGAGTACGCCAGCTTCCAGGCTCCAAGTAATGTTTGTCTAGTGGTGATGTCGTGTTGTAGGTGTGAGCAGGGGCATGTGGTACTGGAACGCCTGTATAGCGGAGATGCCTGAGGGAGTGGCCACAAGGCTTGGGCGGCCCCAGGAGTACGCCAGCCTCCAGGCTCCAAGTAATGTTTGTCTAGTGGTGATGTCGTGTTGCAGGTGTGAGCAGGGGCATGTGGTACTGGGAGGCCAGTATAGCGGAGATGCCTGAGGGAGCGGCCACAAGGCTTGGGTGGGCCCAGGAGTACGCCAGCCTCCAGGCTCCAAGTAATGTTTGTCTAGTGGTGATGTCGTGTTGCAGGTGTGAGCAGGGGCATGTGGTACTGGGAGGCTAGTATAGAGGAGATGCCTGAGGGAGCGGCCACAAGGCTTGGGTGGGCCCAGGAGTACGCCAGCCTCCAGGCTCCAAGTAATGTTTGTCTAGTGGTGATGTCGTGTTGCAGGTGTGAGCAGGGGCATGTGGTACTGGGAGGCCAGTATAGAGGAGATGCCAGAGGGAGGGGCCACAAGGCTTGGGTGGGCCCAGGATTACGCCAGCCTCCAGGCTCCAAGTAATGTGTGTCTAGTGTTGATGTCGTGTTGCAGGTGTGAGCAGGGGCATGTGGTACTGGGAGGCCAGTATAGAGGAGATGCCAGAGGGAGGGGCCACAAGGCTTGGGTGGGCCCAGGATTACGCCAGCTTCCAGGCTCCAAGTAATGTGTGTCTAGTGTTGATGTCGTGTTGCAGGTGTGAGCAGGGGCATGTGGTACTGGGAGGCCAGTATAGAGGAGATGCCAGAGGGAGGGGCCACAAGGCTTGGGTGGGCCCAGGAGTACGCCAGCCTCCAGGCTCCAAGTAATGTTTGTCTAGTGGTGATGTCGTGTTGCAGGTGTGAGCAGGGGCATGTGGTACTGGGAGGCCAGTATAGAGGAGATACCAGAGGGAGGGGCCACAAGGCTTGGGTGGGCCCAGGATTACGCCAGCTTCCAGGCTCCAAGTAATGTGTGTCTAGTGTTGATGTCGTGTTGCAGGTGTGAGCAGGGGCATGTGGTACTGGGAGGCCAGTATAGAGGAGATGCCTGAGGGAGCGGCCACAAGGCTTGGCTGGGCTCAGGAGTATGCTAACCTCCAGGCTCCTTTGGGCTATGACAAGTTTGGCTATTCCTGGAGGTCAAGGTAATGGTTTTACATACACACTCCTTTTTATGATATGTTCTCCCCCTATACAGCAATACTATACATTAAGAAGAAAGTATAGTTTCATCAAAATTTTCAGATTCCTAATTTCGGTGGAAGTGTCTTTTGTGCCTGACCCCAAAAAAGTGTTTTTCAACGTGATGTCTGTCTATCTGTTTGTTTGTCTTGACTTGATCTGTAGAGACTTATTTAATCATGGTCTTAACCGCCATTGATTCAACCGCCGTCTTTCCAGTAAATGACTCACAGGTGCCGCCATAGCCAACGTCCCGATACTGTACTGTAAAAAATGTTCAGGTCACAACAAGTCGATCATATTTTTCAATAGTTATCACTATGTGCACTGTATGAGTCTTTCGGGTGCGATCGGCAGAGTTCGGGCGCAATTGGTCGAGTTTGCGGGCAATTGGCAGGAGTAACCCGATTAATACTGTATGTATTAAGATATAATACTGTAAATTTATTTTGTGGTTGAAATGTTGGTTTTAACATTTTCTATCACCGCCGAAATCAGATAAATCTCAATAAAACATGGAATAATGGACCAATGATGGCCTTTTGACTCTATTTTTAGCATTATTTCCGCTACTCTCGCAATAACGGCTATTTTTAGACGGCGCCCAGTGTTCTGGCATTGTCGGTAATCCGGCACTGCCAAAGTCCCGAATGTGCCGGATTAGCGAGCTTCTACTGTATAACAATACCCAAGTGTTATTAATTTTAACTGCCCTTTTAGTTATTCGACCCAGGGCTTGGTTTCTTGGAGGGCAGTTAAGAGCATCTACTGTGTATTCTAATCCCCGGTCTCTCAAGATAGTTTTGGTAATTTTTTAATTTTTTTTAAGGGTAATTACAGCCAAAAACATAAAAAAAATAAAATTTATCTAAAACGGCACCAACAATTTTTATCAACATTTGGTGGATATTAGTGTTTTAAGTCTCTAACGAAAATAATCTGGGAAAATTCGGGATTAGAAACTAAAGGACTTAAAACGATCCAGAGTTCAGTTTTTTTTATTTTGCACAAAACCTTTTATGTTATAATTAAATTTGCTTACCACAATTAAAGGAGAAAATTGAAATTTTCTGTTTGCATTTAGTAGCATCGGTCTATACTCCTGGATGGCTGGCTCAGTATGAGATACGGTCCAGCAGGTAGAGCGCTCCCCCCCCCCTCCACCCTTGAACAGCAGAATCAGCTGCGGCTTAAGCACTTACCACTAGAAAATGCCTCACATTAGTTGCTGCCCTGACATTAAACTTAAATGTGTATGTTTGCCAATGCAATGCAAACAATTATCTGTACTTCACATAAATAACTCATAAACAACTTTATATAACACCTAAATTATGTTTACATGATAACTAATATATTCGGCAAACGCTCACAGTGAAATATAAGGTCTGACAGATACATACGTCAAAAGCTCGGGAAAGGTTAAATAACATTTAGGCTTAAGTATTTTTTTTTTTTAAAGCCATAAACCAATTTTCTATCATGCATGATAAAGCTGTTTTCAACTAGTATATAATACAAAATACTTCTAAAATGTGTCCTTCAAAGGTAATAAAAATCCATGTTGCAAAGAATTTTTGTAAAAAAAGCTTTGTTTATAATTTTTATAACCACAAAACAGTAAGAAATTAAATAATAGAAAAATTGTTGTCCACACAATCTTACAGTCTCTATAATCTTGGCAAAGGGTGATTGCATTTCCATGGTGGTATTTTGTTTATACCTTTTTAATTCTAACCTAGACCAAGTTGAACCTAGGCCAATCCAACTCAAATTTGACCTTATTTTTTATTCTGAAATGATTTCAATGTTGGAAATAAAAATTATCTTTTTAAAATTAAATAGTTTTTAGTTTTTCTTGCCGTTGTTGTCAGGAAGGGCACGAGGTTTCACGAGTGCCGGGGGAAGCACTACAGTCCCGGCTACGGTGAGGGAGATGTCCTCGGCTTCCTGGTCATCCTCCCAGAGGAGACTGGCAACACCTATATACCTCAGACTTACAAGGACAGGGTAAACAAACTGTTACCAACTTGAGCTACCCAACCATATGATTCACCTTGTCTAATGTTTGATTTGTTGTATTTTCAAAAATTTCTGCTTTCAACTTCAGACTAGGAAATTCAACTTTCATATCCATCACCAATTCGACAAAGCTATGGCTTAACATGGCTTAACCATGGTCGGATAGCAGAATCGGATAACAGAAGTATGGTCGGATAATCATAGGAGTAAAAATCAATTCATTTCATAGTAGAACAAATGTATTTATATTGCCAAAAAACACTCATAAGATTAAAAAACTGCTATCAGAAACTGCTCACCTCTTATTTTGACAACAAATATAGGTTAAAGACTTTCAAGTTAAGACAGGTCCGATGATTCAGGGACTCGGCAGCATAAGTTACCAGTGGATGACAATCCATTGTAAGGTGAAGCACATGACTGGTTATCCCAAGAAATCAGTTAGGCAACTGATTAGTTAGAAAACAAGGTCGGATATGAGGGGTTCAACTGCGATATACAGTGTGTCCCAAAAGTCCCACCCTCATATTATTTTTTTAACGACTGCATATATCGAGATTATCTTCCGGGGAAGTCTTAGTGACCTTATAAGGAAACTTTGATGAGTCCAAATTTTCAACCCCCCCCCAAAAATAGGGGTTTTGGGGGGTAAGTCAAAATACTTAAATGGTAACTCCCTTGAGTGATGTATCATTTTAAAGGGCGTAAAAAAAGAAGAATGGCACAAGTGGTTTTTAGCTTTGTTCTACCAAACAGCGTTCAATTGAATTTTTGAATTTTAAAACGTCGTTTTGCATTATTTTTGCTTAGCAGTCATTTAAATTCACCAAAAACGTTTCAAAATAATAAGATTTTCAATGGGAACGTTTAAGTGACCAAGCCATTTATTTTTTAGTGAGTGAACAAGTTTGGCCCCATCCCCCAAAATAGGGGTTTTTGGGGCTAAGTCAAAAATGTTAAATAGCAACCCTTACTGAGTGGTACCTCTTTTTAAAGGTCTTAACTAACCCATTTGCATCGGATGCTGTACCAGTACGTCAAGTCCGTGATGTACAGTATCACCCCGACTGACGTTCTGGTACGTCCGAGGCTTGCGATCGCCTGCAGCCGCCAGCCGACTGCCCGTGTGTCAACCACTTGTTTACTGCTCTTTTCCCACTTAAAATCATATGTTGCGTAATGTTTTTGTCTTTGTTTTTTTGCATCACGTTTTTTGTTGAGTCATGTCTTAGTTGTTTTACCCTAACATGTAGAAATTGATCATTTCAAAGCCACTTTGAAACTTTTAGTTTGAACAGTGTATATTTGTTGTTTTATAATAATAGGCCTACCTAAAATGTAGAAATAAAAATACATGTTTTTAGTTTACTCTTTTCATTTTCCTGAAATGCATGCAATTTAACTGAATATATTGGTATTTACAGCAAAGGATCAATCTATACATGAAATAAGTGTTGTGTTGTAAGTGGGACCTATACTATGGGCATGTGAGGCATGGGCGACGCGACGTTGCAACCAAGGCCGCGCCGCACCGTGTCGCTCTCTGCGCCATACTGACACCAGCACGCTGAGGGCTTTAGTCCCTATGTACCTCCAATTACCATATATATTATCTGAATATATTTTTACAATTCTGTGGGTATTTTGATTGAAAGGTTATGCATAGATTTCTTTATTGGAACTTTTTGAAAAATTTGGATTTTTACAAAAAAATTACCATATATATATAATATTTAAATTTGTTCAACAAAATATTATATTCCTTGAAAGATTTGATAATTACGTAACACAGGCAGGTATGTAACTATTTTTTTTTTAAGTATAAAAAATAGTGTAAACATATCCTTAATAAATATAAATATACATATAAAATAATTATATATACATATACAATTTTTTTGCAATGAAATACTATAAACAACCATAAAACAATAGTCTAATTTTTTTTAATGTTTCAGTGATAATGGGATTTTTGGTAAATAAATAAGACGATGCAAATTGGTTAAAGAAGATGAATGGTGCAAATTAGAGGTCTCTACGATAACCCTCTAAATCATAACACCTTATTAAATATTATTGTAAAATTTGATATTTAATAAGCTGCCATGTTTTAGGGGAGGATCATCGTAGAGACCTCTAGTTTGCACCATTCATCTTCTTGTATTAAGATCTTTAAAAGAGGTATCACTCAGTAAGGGTTGCTATTTAACATTTTATATATATCTGGTGTCAAAATATATAATAAGCTGCCTAGTAGGATTAAAATAATTAAAAGCTTCCACAAATTCAAGGTACAGCTGAAGTTGTTTCTCCTAAATGAAGAATTTTATTCTTTAAATGAGATCTTGTGTGGCTGGTAATTTTTATTTTATTTTTTTGGCTTTTTAAGAATTTTAGATGATTGTTTTTATTTTATTAATGGGATTATTGATGACTGTGATGTACATTCATGTACATAAGTATTGTATATATGTATAATAATGATTTGAATTTGAATTAATTCAATCCAATTCATCCTCCTATTCATAGTAATGGTTATAAAACACATTTTGACGATTACACTCTTATCTGGAGAGGTTGCCAATTCCCTTTACACTATTTGAAACCATCTACTAACAGTGAATCGTGCTGATGGCAAATGCTCGGCAAAATTACTCGAGAACAATTGGCAAGACTCGACTTATACAAACGAAAAATCTCTACTAGTGTGCACTAAGTACAATAAAATGTTATATTTTGACTCATAGTATTATCCTATTAAAAACTTTATTTATCAAAACAAAATGCTAAAATATCAAGATCAATGTTTTATTTAAATAAAAAAACACCATTGAAAATCCCCGATTTTTCTTTAAATGAGCTAGAAGAGACTGTGTTAATTATTCTTTAAAAACGCCTTACACAAATGGTTATCAATCTACCTATGGAGTTAGTTGACATATTTGTGATCAACTTGTTTTCAAAATAATTTATTTTAGCCTCTAGTCAAATTCAAGAGCCACCTGTATTACGAGGAAAAGGACCGAGTAAACGAGTCGCTGAAGAATCTGCGGCCGCTGAAGGGCAGCAAACTTATCTTCTTTAAGAATGGGGAGTGCATGGGAGAAGCGTTTTTGGACATAAATGCGGGTGCATACTTCCCTGCTCTCTCTATACACAAGAGCGCCACAGTTAGTGTCAACTTCGGACCTGCCTTCAAATGCCCTCCCGTCACCGACTACAACTATCGGGGGGTTAGTAACCAGCCAGAATATACATTGACATGAATATAGATTGTGAACAAAATAATCACCACATAATATGTATTCTATTCCTTTGTTAGTTGTTTACTCTAAACATGTTAAATATCTCAGAACTGCAAAATAAGCTGAACCTTATTTAGGATCTGTAGAAATCTGACTTGTTTTTGGAAATAAATAATTAAAAATAAAATTACAATGTATAAGAGGTGTAATTAGAGATAATATTGTGTCCAACTCCTATCATATAACATACTCAGAAAACTTTCAAAAATCCCCAAGAGCGTTGTCCTGGTGGCTTTCAAAGTTTCAATGTTTATTTAATGAAGATAATGATGTATTTGACCAGATGATTTATTTGTAATGTGAATATACCTGATTTAACTAGGAACATTGCTTATAAAATGAGATTGAGACTTGTATCTTGTAAAATTATAAAGTTTTATTCTCTCCCCTCTACCTAAAAACCATACCCTTACCCATGTTTTCAACAACTATAGGCCAAACTATGAATAAACTTTAACAATAATAATTAGATATTTCAGTATTTGGTTTGAGTTCTTTACACTCTTAGTCCAATTGTGCTCTGTCCCCCTTTTTTAAATGGTAGTGTTTGTCCTGCAATGTAACTGTGAATACTCATCGTCTTCCTTTCTACCTGTGATCATCTTCGAAACATACTTTTTCCTGTTTTTGTCTTTTTTGTGTCCACAGTAAGACCACCACTTTATGGTTAACTTGTTTCCTTATAATTTCTTCTATAGTCAACTAATTTCCATGGCTAATCTTCTAAATGTCATCAATCCAGGCTAATCCTCTAAATATCTTCTATCATTCCAGTTATTTTCAAACTGTAATTTTGTCTAGTGTCACACCAGATTCTACTTGTGATTTATTTATATAAGTGTTCTTTGTTTAACAGATGTACGAGAAAGCAGAAGAAGCAATTTGTGAACAGACAATGGCAGACCTTCTCTATCTCACCGAGAATGAAGGCAAATTACGCTTGGATACGTATTGTGTATAGTATCAGTAGACGAACACACCCACAGACGTGTGTGTGTTCAGTTAGAGTAGACAGCCAAAGTGCCTGAAGTCCTGAGTTGTTGGCGTGTTAGTACTCGACACAGCTCAAGCAGAGTTATGACCAAGACTTGACACAGTAGTAGTGACCCTGAGGCAAGGACTCCAGGGCGGGGCCTATCCAATTTTTAAGATCTGATCTTTATTAATAAATAAACAGGAAAGTGTTGTTGCAAAAAAGGTTTTGGTAGTGAACACGCTATACTAATTCCTTGCTTGAAAACCTGTGCATAGAATTCGGTGCAGCTAGAGCTAAGCTCCATGTAAGGGTCAGGAAATCTAGTTTTAAACTCATTACATTCATGTACAATAAAACCATAATACATAGTAATATTCGTTTTAGGCATTGGCCATAAAGGATTTACTAAAACCACATGTTTTGGAATCCCTGTCTTTTAACAGTTTGTATACAGACTAGTTGTTCTGTTGCTCGAATCCAAGCAAGTTTGTACCAAACGAAAGGATACTTCAGTTGTAAATGAACATAACAAAACATCTGATTTTAAAACGGATGATAACAACATACTTTCAATCAACACGTAGTTTAGACTTCCGCCGTCGGAAGGGGCTACTGTTCCAATAATTTAGCTCTTTACTGTATTTAAGTGACAAACTTTCTTAAAGTTCTGAGACGTAGTGGAAAATCTTTTAATAAAATACCTTTAATTTGACACATAAAACGTTAAAATCCATCTAGTTGTTATCGAGTTATGACTGTGAAGAAAAATCCCCTATCGTATTAATATATAGATAAACTTATTGTTTTAATCAACTGATAAAGGCAATCAAAAATAAAATGTTTAAATTATTTATATAATTTACAGAGAAAAATATCAAAAAGTAAGTAAAATCTGCAGTTATAGGACAATTTAACTTAATTTTTTACAAACCGAATGTAAATTGGTCTTGAAGAAGTCTCAGACAAACTGTCCAAAGAACTGCAAATATGTGAACTTTTACCCCATGTTTAAATTCCTTAAGAGATTTTTAAATTACTTTCGTGCTACAGAATTTTCCAAAACCAAACCTGCAATATAGGAACATTTATTTATCAATTAGCTTATCAGCCCAGAGGAAGTCTCAGAAAAATTGTCTAAAGAATTATTTTTTGTGTTTTAAAAATAAGGATACCATCATTGACTATCATAAATCAGGAACACTGGTAGTGTGTTGGCAACAAGAGATTATAGTTTTACCTAAATCAAGAGTATAATCAATCAAAATTAAGTCTTCAGATCATTACAATCATTCTAAACCATATTCCTTACAGTAAAGCATTTTGAAACAAAAAATAGAGTTTGAAACATATATTTATGGTTTATCTATTTCCTGAACTTTTAAATGATTGATCCATTTATTTTTCCTCTAAGGTCAATTGCGAAGGATTCATCCATAAAAGATTAGTTTAAACACAAATCCTGGCCCAGACCCTTTTCTTAAAATATCTACACTCTGAAAAATCAAGTGTGAATTGCAGGCAGTTTCAGTAATTACTTGGAAGAAACTGGTTGTGCTTTTAACCTAAATGCTTTGATAAATAAACTAGGTTGATGGCCAAATGTAACTAAGATTGAAAAACATAATTTACCCAAGCATTAATTCTTCTTCTATCTATACAATTAATCTGTATTAATTTACATTTTCCGGTGCCTTAAAAATATAAAAAACTAGATGTAGAAAAAATGTATACAAAATTTCAAGATTGGTATCGTCAATATCGCTACAATTGTGCTTATTGGGAGATGTGTGCCAGCCTCTCTTGTTCCAAACACTTTTTTGATTCACTTGCAAACAACACAAATGTATCTAAAATTTATATTATAAAACATGTTTAATTTTTTTCATTTTTTCATATTAAAAAACAAACTTGTACAATCTGTGCCATTTTACATATTTAATTTTTCTATACATATTTATATAATGATTCAAACTCAATTCAGTCCAACTGCTTGTTCCATCTGGCAGATTTGAATTATTTCTAGATGCAAATCCCGGCTTCACCCAGGGAATGCAACAGATGTATACTGCATTCTGTGGTTAAATTGTCTAACTATTTTGAATAATGAACTGTTAAGGTAATCATGTGATCAAATTAAAATAAATGTCCATAAGATTAACATTGGAACTTTAGAGATCCGAGGGCCGGTGCCTTAAGAAGGTTTTTAAATTAAAATAGACCCAACCGGAGCTCATTTCAGCGCTCTCGGTTCAGAAGTTTTCATGTTAAAATAAAAAATGCATGATGATCGACATACACCACCTTACTTTTATAAAAGTATAGATTTATGTCCGGATTTAGATTTTTACTTGGGCTTCACACCATTAAATTTTCCTTCGTTAATGTTATGGTGAAGATTTTGGATTAAATGATTACATTATCATTGTTAACTTCATTAACAAATAAGTTTCTTAGGTTCATAAACCAGATCACAACTGTTGTAATGGTTTATTCCCAGGTGTTTACTTGCATCAATGCAGATTGTCAACATGGAATATTCTAGTGTGCATAAATATTTATTTTTTTAAGGAGGCCTACCTCAGGACCCCCTTTAGAGTTGTGTCTGGGCCTTGAAAGCTTGTAATGCCAGAATGACAATGTTTCATTTGTATGGGCCATGTAAGTTATTTAAAATGTCATTGTAACACATTTTATACAGGCACCCCTAATCTTGACACAACATTACCAGTAGGAACAGAAAATATAAAAGCAAATTTATTTCCCCATTGCTTTGATTTGTTGGCAGAAAATTTCTGTGAAAATGGAGACTTCTTAGCTATTGATCTGCAATACAATAGCTGCAAGTGCAATACTGCTATTTATAGCATTCCCCTTGAACGATAATCCAGTAAATCAGAACTTGTGTGCAAGTGAGGTGCTGAACAATTCACAAAATAATCAACACAAGTTTACAGTGAAGAATAACTTTAAGAGTCCTGCAGTATTGCATCGGATACTACACACCAACCTCCTTTTTACAGTACTACAGTTGGGGCTTCCATTAACTCGGATAAGTTTACTAGTAGATTTGTCGAGCTATTAAACAAACAGTAAATAACCAGATCACAACAATGTTAAATACAAATTAACAAATATATTTAGGCGATAATTATATTTTTTTACACAAGGACCTTTTGTCCTTGTGTGCTACATGGTGTTCAGCTGTGTGAGAGTTAATTAGTAGTTTACCAATAATATGTTGGAAATGTATTATTGGCATACATTTTTGAATGAGTTTTTGTAAGAATAAGTTCATAACATTTTTAATAAATATTGTATTTCTTATTAGTAAACACCTGTACATTTTGTAAATCTTAAAAGTTGCGTTTAAATGTTTAAATTTAACCAACTGCTACTTATTACAAGTACAATTGTGTTGAAAGGGAAGGTAATGTGTGACTAAGGATACTGAACATAGATTATAAATGATTGTAAAAGTCTCTTGACTTTGAATAAACCAATTTATCACGCTGGAAACAAATTAAATCAGTTTTCTTTACCAATCGTGGAAATTGTTGGATTATGAATACAGATTGTATTCATATGAATATGAAATTATAGTTGAAACACTTGCAGATTAAGTATTAAAATAGGTCTGCGAATATTGGCGTTAGTTTAGATAAGTCTACGCCAACTTAGAATTAAGAATAGTGTGAGCCAATATTTATATCTAAAATGTACAAAATGTGTTTGTTTTGATGTTTGTAATGCATTTTAAATATCTGTGTACGATATAATTGGGTTCAATTTTTTTGTAATGGTTACACATTTTTCCCACCGAATTTAATTTGGATGTAATATGGCTTTTGCATTGAGAACTAACATTTTGGAATAACTGATAAACATTAAAACAAAGGTTATGTGCAGTCATTTTATTTGCAATCACTCAGTTTTTTAATTTTTTTTATAAATTAAGTTTCTCTACGATTTTGCTAAACTATTAATATGTGTAGTAGACCTTTCCTTGAAACTTATTCTTTGTAAAATTGTAAAGTTTATATGAAAGTATATTTTACTTTAAAAGTATTATTTTACTATATATTTTTATATTCCAGAAATTTTAAAGTTGATTTTGTGTGTTTCATTAACATCTCATTAAAAAAACCTAAGCACACAGAGATGGTCTCAAAAGTCCCAGAACGGATCAGTAATTCTGAAACTCAATGAGATGTGTCAACATTTGACATTACATTTTTTGTGGGCAAGATAATGACAACAGGTGGCTGCTTTTATCTTTACTTAAACCCTTTAAAATTAAACCCTTCTTAAGTTTGCATAGTTAAATTCATGGCTACAACCCTTAAATTATATTTCGAGGGCTGGAAGTGGAATGGCTCAAATCAGAAACAGTTTGTTTACGCCAGGGAGTGTTAGAAATTTAAAATTATCCTTGACTCCATTTAAAAAAAGAATGACTGTTTTTAATTTTGAGTGGCCTACCAAACCTGTCTCCCTGAGGTGGTGATGTAATACAGACTTTTTAGAATTTAATTTTTGTATTGTGATTCCTATGATTTGTCTATTGTTTGTTATAATAAGTTCATGTGATGTGATATCATAATACAAATTATATCAATTGGTTTCCATCAACTTGTATATTTTCAATGCCTGGCTCCTACCCATAGTTGTATTACACTTCTATGACTAAGGTAGTTTAACATCATTACATCAAGATTTTATTTTTAACTACTATATTCTACAACCTGGAAGCTGGAACCAAACCCCACAAAAAGAAAAGTTGCTTGATTTAATCTGAATAACAAGAGGATATCCCTTTGGGGTCGGCAGAGACAACATTTTTCCCGGTTCGGTAGGTGGCCATGTCGCGTGCGGGAAACGTTTGTCCCATTAGTGTGCGGTGGCTAAGTCACGCTTGGGACAAATGTATCCCATGCAAACATAGTTTTGATTATAACTGGATAAAAACTGCTTAGATCTAAAATTTGCCAACAACTATTGTTTTTCATACATGTCATGAATTAAAAAAAAGATGTATAATTTGGTATGGATTATAACATTCTAAAACTATTTTAAAATCAAAACCAATACATATCGATCTGAATCGCCGTTTGTCGTCAGTTATTTAACATTAAACATGACAAAATGTTTAAATTTAAATTAATTATACCAGGCTCAATTTGTAAAATGTGAGAAAGAGTAAAAAACTATTTGAAAGACTGAAGTACAATCTGAGCAATTTTAAGTTGTTACTTAAATAATCCAAAATATACATTATTTATACGGTGTTTACAACCGTTAAAAATGCAGTGTAAATAACCTGAAAAATGAGTGATGATTTAAAATTGTAAATAACACATATACATGAATTGTTTTGCTATTTTTAATATTTAATAAGATACAAAAATATTATTTCAATATTAAAATTACACAAAATAGAGATTATTATATAGTTGATTTATATTAAACACAAAGTTTGATATTGTATTTAAAAAAATATAAGTTCAAGAACAATACCGATATATATATATATATATATATATATAGATATATATTATCAGAAAGGAAATTTTATGTAAGGAACCAAATAAATATACACATTGGTACTTCAAATTAATATAGCAGATGCAGTTTTCTATAAAAAGGTATGCGGCCGGCGGTGAAGCAGGGAAAATCCCGCCGCCACCGCGGGCCGGTGTAGTTTCAGTCGTGCTGCTGCTCCAGGCCGGTTGCGTTAGATTTGCGCCGGCGCCAAAGGGTTAAGATTCTGTGCGTTTTAACAAATCTCCCAGGGATCTCTCCATAGGTTCTATGTGCTACAGTGTGTAAAACAAAGGAAGTTAGTTACTTAGATTTCCAGTAAATCAGTACGGTACCAGTGTGGATAAGAATTTTAAAAACTTGTAAAGCTACACCAATTTTTTAACTTTTAGGTATGATGAATCACTAAAAACTTGTAAAGCTACACCAATTTTTTAACTTTTAGGTATGATGAATCACTCAATGTTTTGTATTAATTGTAATGGCATAAAAATTACTAATAGAGAACACATTTTTCTTCATGGTGAAGTATTCTACATTTTCAAGAGGTCACTCCACCAGCCAGCCCTACATATTTATTGTGTCTTAGGTTCTTCATAGTTTGAGGAAGTGCATTCATTATTTTTTTAACCAAGCCTCTCAGACTCCATTAACTGCACAGAGAAGGTAATAGGGCCATACTGTGAACTCTAATAGTCTCATCAGGTCTCCCTCCTCAGGAGCACATTCAATTGGATCAAACTTTTCTTATTCCTTCCTAATGAATCATCGCTAGCAATAACCTTATTGAAGATTGTACTAAAGTATGTGGAGTTTTAACTCTTAAAATAGAAACAAAATAGTGCTCAGTCACTCTACTTTAGAAAACTGTCCTAAAACGAATCAACACTAATAACATTTATATCTATAATACGCTAAGCTGATTTTTGTAAACAGAACTCCTCCGTTATTTTAGAACCAATTTCGCTGATGAAGGTATAAAAAAATGGCCCAGATGCGTATTTTTGCAAAGTGGTTTTCAATTTCCAATACTGTTTTGCTAAAGGGCACAGGACACTCAAAGTTTAATTTTTCCCATGATATAACATGGAGAGTAGTTTGAATTCAGTTGCATTCTAAAACAGGTGATGATACAGTAAAATACAGGTAAACATGTAATGCCCCCACATATAATCTTGAGTTATGAATATTTTATTTACAGCTTTTTTATTTCTATCAAATTTATAAACAATCAAACTGATAAATTTGTCACTATTTTTTTTCCGGCCGGGCCCACCGGATCTATCCTTAGCTGCCATCCCCTCTCTATGAGCCTGGCTGTAGACTGCAAAGAAACAACTGCAGTCTCATCATTCACGCCTCTGCTGTCATGTGATCACTGTTTCTGTCGCTGACAAAAGCGATGCCAGTTCTGTCGCTCGCACGATTTAGTCGCCCAGCTAGGACGGGGCCTAACTCTTACCATTTCTGATGTATCGTTATAGACTATGAAGGATTAAAGATTGGACATGGTTAAACAGTTAATTTTACATTGCACGTTCGAATGTGGGCTAGTCAGCTTATCCTATTACGCTGTAAAAGTGTTTACACCTAGAAGTACTGGTAATAAATAAAATTATGTAAGAATATTTTTTCCTATCTTACTGTATAAAACTAAAGTAAATCCTGTCTCACTTTTTGTTCTTTTAGATATGATAAAAATGTTATCGAGAGAAAAAAAGGATTATTTGAGAATATTAAGGCAGTCTAAAAGAAATAAAAATCTTCTCCAACGAGAAACTTGGTTTCAAGTAAGTAAATATCTGAATAAAATAATAGTTTTGATTCATCAGTAAATTTATGTACTTTAAAAAACACCTGCTTGAGCATGCATGTGTTTTTATTGGATTTTAACTAGTAAAATGAACTAGTGAAATCCATCACTTAGATTCTGTCCCAACCTTGCAAAAGAACACAACTTTAAAAAGGAAAGGACTTAAAAACAATTTTAATGTCATAATTGTTCAATTGTTAGTTCCTTCCAAGGCTGCCAAGGCTTAGTAAGAAAGTAGCTATGTTAAAAGATATAATTCAGTCGCTTAGGACTAAACTTAATATCCAAGAGGAAGCTTGTTCTATTTTAACATCCATCTTGAAAAAATCAGACTGTCTTATTAAAAGGTCTATTGAAAAGAGAAATAATCCAAAGAAAGACGATGACGATAGGCTAAAGGCATTCGCTCTAACTTTACATTTCCTGTCACCCAAGGCTTATACATTCGTAAGAAAAACTTTCAATATAGCTTTGCCGCATCCTAGAACACTGGGTCGGTGGTCCTCCAGTATAAATGCTGACCTGGGATTTTCAGGTGAGGATTTCCGTGCTCTAAAAGAATACTCTGAAAAGTCTGTAAACAAACCTATTTGTTCTCTGATGCTAGACTGCATGGCCATTCGGAAACAATTAGAATGGGATGGTAAGCGTTTTCATGGTACTGTCAATGCTGACACTCATGTCAATGACGATTCTGCTCCCTTGGCGACAGAAGCGCTTGTCTTTCACCTAGTTTTTATTATTGCATCTTGGAAGATCCCTCTTGGACACTTTTTTGTAGCAAGTATTACCGGAGAACACCTAAGCGTTTAAGTCAAAATGTGTCTAGGGCTTCTAAATGACTCCAATATAGAAGTTGCTTCCCTAACATGAGAAGTTGCTTCCTCTTGCAACGGCCAATAGTTTGGGATGTGCCATAGATCCAATGAAACTTGTTTCCTCATTCACAAACCCCTTTACCAACGAACCAGTTTATTTTGTTCTAGATCCTAGTCATATTATGAAATTAGTATGAAACACTATTGGTGACCTTAAAGTATTTTTAAACTCTATGAACAATCAAATTGAATGGTGCTATGTAGAGCAACTTCATTCGTTCCAGAAAAACGAAGGTATTCATTTAGGAAATAAATTTAGCAACTCTCACATGCAATACAATACACAAAAGATGAAGGTGAAATTGGCGGGTACAGGTATTGAGTACCTCAGTAGCTGATTCGCTTGAGTATTTATTACTTAATAAGGTCAAAGGCTTTGAAGGTTGTGCAGCAACAATTGAGTTTCTAAGAGTTTTTGATAAGTTATTTGATATTTTAAACTCCAGAAGCATTCGAGGAAAGTATGAAAAACAAGCTTTTGTATCCAGAAAATTTTGAAAAACATTCGCAAATTCTTGTTGCAGCCAAAACCTACATAACTGGTTTAAAAAATGGTTCTGGTATTCCAATAATAAAATCTCAAAGAAAGACAGGATATATTGTTTTTTTTTTTTTTGTACATAAGTATGTTATGGGCGACAATAAGCCACTGAAGTATTTGCCCATGTATAAAGTAAGCCAAGACCACCTAGAACTCTTTTTGGGTATATAAGATCACGTGGAGGGCAAAATTTACTGGTTCTTTTAAAGTAATTCTGCTTCACAAAGAACTTCAAGAGTCAAACACTGTTAACACAATGGCTTTGAATAAAACATTAATTGTTGATAATAACAGTGTTCAGTTTAGTTCAAGATATTAACAGTAACTAATATATTAACAGTAACTAGACTGAGCACAACACTAGTCCCCTTTTCATTTCCCAATTTATTCCACTTTTATTTTTGATCTAAGTTTTCTTTTCCATACTCCATTTTTGCCTTATATACATTGATGTTTCCTACCTCAGTTATTCAACTGACTTTTCTTACTTATTTTCTAATATCACATGTTGTAAAAATATTTAATTTATCCACCATCTATTTTAATTTTTATTCTACATTCACTTTCAATTAATTAAAATATACAACTAAATAATAGTTTTTTCTTTTCTCAAAATTCATTATAATATGGATCGCAAACCTTTAAAAATGTAATCACGAAGACAAGAAGACTGCGGAACATATAGTCAACATGAAAATCAACCATGGATACCCAATCAAAATTAAGTAATTAAAAAACGATGAGTTACCCTATTTCCAGCCAAGCAAGAAGATGTAAGAAGGTTGGTGATATTTCATGCAAATATATTGTGTTGATATTTAGGCCTAATTTGATTTTTACTGTGACTGAAAAATGTATATAAATATGCACTGTGAAATAGATTAAGAACCTTTGACAATGTTTATGCATGTAATTACATGTTTCGAACAATAAAGAAATTTGAATTTGAATTTGAATCTTTCCTTGAACTATAATTGAAACAACATTTAGTGACTCTTGTTTATTCTTTATTTGTATCGTTCTTAAGTTATAGATCCACATTACAATTTTACAACATATTTAGGCTTTTAATTTCTCAACGGTTTTTGTCAGATTCCTAATAAAATTCTGACTGGTCTTCGTCCACTTCTAAACTTTCTAATTTACACCCCATTATATTTGGTCCTTCGAGCCGGATAAAGAATTTAGTTCTTTTGATTCCCTTCCTATTCCTATTTTTTTGTTTTCTCATTCTTTTCCAACCCTCACTTTATCTTAAACATATTATGTGTCTGGCCTTCGTCTAGTTTTTGAAGTCAACTGAACTAACAGTTTTAGAAATATTCCTCATATCTAAACATACGGCCCTAACCCGAGGAATAGAATTCCGTCTATAAACCTATGAACGACTTACTACGATTGCAAAGGCAAGACTAAGAAATCGCTAAGCTATTAAGAAATCGGTAGATGACTTAACTGAACAGACTACTCACTAACTGATATACAGGAAAAAACCTTATTAGCATAGCTCACAGAAATTAGGACAAAAGTGATGATTATGAAGTTAACCTACAACGTATTCTTAGTGGTAGTTCTGATCAAACCATTGATATCGACTCTTTAATTGCTGACCAGAATGAAATTAATGAACTTTTTATTCACATTGCAAGTTGTATTGAGTCCTTAATCTCAGTTAACTCCTCTAAATTTGAGACACCGGATTCTGGCACAGTTTTAAACACATATACATTAAATGATGGACAAGTCAGGTTACCAAAATTAAACTTGCCAAAATGGTGATTCAATCTTGCCACTTGGTTATAATTTATTAATCTTTACAATACGACCATACATAACAACTGTGCACTGTCTAATGTCGTACGTTTTCAATATTTATTAGGTTTGCTTGATAAAGAACCTTTAAACCTCGTACGCAGTCTCAGCATCACTGCTGAAAACTATGTCATCACGTACAATTTACTAAGCGATATATATCATAATGAAAGATGCCTACAACTTTTACACACCAATCAATTGTTAGATCTTCCTAACATGTCTGCATCAAACATCAATGGGGTTAGACATTTTTTCAATCTTTTGAATGAAAGCAATCAAGCTCTTCAAGCCTTAAACTACGATGTCCAAAACATGAATCTCTTATTGTCTGTAGTGTTACTGAGGAAAATGGATCTTAAACTTCGCCAGACACTAGAATCAGTTCGTAACCCCACGGATATATCCGATCACTCATTGCCCACATCACAACAGATCATTAAGTTTCTTAATAAGGCATGCAACCGCTTGGAGGATGCTATGTTATGACAAAAAATGTGGTTTGTTGATGATCAAACTAAATATACTCGATCAAAGTTAACTAGTCAACCAGTTTCGGCAAAGAAAAATGTTGCTATGACAGTAACTCAATCTTCACAGAATATCGATAAACCTGTTCAGTCCGTTACATATTTTGTTTGTAATCAATCAGGTCACAAAGAGTATACATGTCCCACATTCTTGTCCCAGTCACCAAATGAACGATATCAATTGGTGAAACAATATCAAAGATGTGTTTCATGTCTGGGGTTGCACTCTTCTAAAGCATGCATGTCTAGGTCGTCATGTAAAAAATTTGGTAATCAAAGACATCATACCTGGTTACATTTTGATCAAACTAAGACTGATCAAGTTGTTCTTCCATCGGTCAAGGTAACATCTCAGACAACCAACCCTTTTACTGAGCCAGCTATACCCATACCAAACACATCTGTGTCCTTAGTCTCACACAATCAGTCTAAATCAAACTCTACTGTATTGCTTGGTACATTACTAGTTAAAATCACATCTTCATGTGGTGAACCTTTTTTTTAGAGCTCTCATTGATTCAGGCAGTATGTGTAATTTAATTACCGATCGTGCTGCTACGATTTTGAACGTAAAATGGATTAAGTCAACTGTCCAACTGTCCGGAATCGACCAACATGTTACTCAGAATAAAGGGTAATTTTGCATTGACCTCAAAACATTATCTGGGAAAACTATTGTAGAAGCTCAACCTGCACTCATTCTCGATAGGTTGACAATCGATCTTCCTCGCTCACCCATTTCTCTTGAAGTTTTTCAAATTACTCATACTTACAAACTCGCTGATCCTACTTTTCACATACCAAGTTGCATTGAATTAGTCATTGGAAGTGCAATTTTCCCTCAACTTCTAACTCAGAACCAGTTTTCACTCGGTCCTAACTTACCTACTGCTTTGGGAACTCATTTCGGTTATGTACTCATGGGCACAGCTCCGTGTACACCATTGTATCAATGATGCAACTTGAAACCCTATAACTACACTTAATGTATGCCTTCATGCTATCAACGATACAGATTTATATTCTGCAATTCAAAAGTTCTGGATTCAAGAAGAAGTCCCTTCTAAACGTACACTCTCAAATGAAGAAACCTTATGTGACAATCACTTTACCTTAACTCACTCTCGTGACGAAAATGGACGCTATGTTGTAATACTTCCGTTCAAAAAGTCTCAGTCTTGTCTCGGTGAAGCCAAACGTCAAGTTCAGCACTTACACCTGGACACTTTTTAACGCTCCTCTTGTTTCGATCCCTGATCCCTTGTGACTTATCGGATGTACCCATTAATCGTTTGAAACACTGGCAACAAACCAAAGCATTCTTCCAAAATATCTGGAAACGATGGACTATGGAATACTTCCACACGTTGCAACAGCGATCAAAATGGATAAAATCAGCAGAGAACTTGAATATCGGAGACCTAGTACTAATCTAATCTCCAACACCAACTTTGCAATGGCCTCTCGCACGAGTTATACATGTATTCCCTGGCAAGGATGGTGTCATACGTGTAGCTGAAGTGCGTACGGCAAACAGCTGTTTTCCCCGAACCGTCAATAAGTTATGCAAACTTCCAATTGATTTAGTCGTTGAAGTTGGATACTTCAAGGCCGGGAATATGTTCAGTTTAGTTCAAGATATTAACAGTAACTAGACTGGGCACAACACTAGTCCCCTGTTCATTTCCCAATTTATTCCACTTCAATTTTTATCTAAGTTTTCTTTTCCATACTCCATTTTTGCCTTATGTTTCCTACCTCAATTATTCAACTCACTTTTCTTACTTATTTTCTAATACCACATGCTGTACAAATATTTATTTACCATCTGTTTTTATATTTATTCTTAATTCACTCTCAATTATTTAAAATATACAACTAAGCAATAGTTTTTCTTTTTTCAAAATTCATTATAATGTGGATCGCAAACCTTTAAAAACGTAATCACGAAGACAAGAAGACTACGGACATAATAGTCAACATAAAAATCAACCATGGATACCCAATCAAAATGAAGTAATGAAAAAAACTATGAGTTTACCCTATTTCCAGCCAAGCAAGAAGATGTAAGAAGGTTGGTGATTTGAATCTTTCCTTGAACTATAATTGAAACAACATTTAGTGATTCTTTTTTATTCTATATTTGTATTGTTCTTAAGTTACAGATCCACATTATAATTTTACAACATATTTAGACTTTTAATTTCTCAACGGTTTTTTGTCAGATTCCTAATAAAATTTTGACTGGTCCTTCGTCCACTTCTCAATTTTCTAATTTACACCCCAAACAGGAAAAACCGTGAAATAGATGATATAAACTCTTCTACGCCGAGTTGGAGAACTTTAAATGAACAAGACCAAGCGGTGCTGGGAGCAATCAATGAAGATGAGGAGGAAGAGAACCTTTTCAATATTTTAGGGTTAACATCTGATATTGCTTGTGACATAATCGAGTATACAGCGGGTTACGAGCTCAGATCACTTAAGTCCAAAATTGTTTGTGAAAGATGTGTCAATCTTATGATAAGCAATCCTGATGACTCTCAAATTATAGTTTAACTAGTTGTAAAAATAAAGGTGGTCTGATCCAACTGTCTCAGGGTGTCACTAAACTGTGCTTGCTTTGTGAATCTGTGTTTAAGTATTTCACTGCAACTAATTCCATAATTTCTTCAAACAACATTCACGAAAAACTAATTCTAAGTGTACTTAGAAAATGTATATTGGCTTAAAAAACTTGTTTTCTGATGAACATTGTTTTGATCAAGAACCAGAACAAAATCACTTGGTCCTCTTGATTAAAACAATTTCACGAAAATATTTCACTGTCAGACTGCACCACTACACAAAACTTCATAACGAGCTTTGCACAAAAATAAGTTAAGAAATCACTAGACAAAAGTGGTCACCTTTCTGGGCCAATAGAGTTAAACTTTACTTACCTTATGATTGAAATGCAAGTTCATTAATTTATTGTTCTTATAGATGTTTTATTTTTTATGTAAGTTATAATAATGAAGAGTAATTTGATTTACTTTTGTATTTAATGTAAGTAGTCATTGTATAGTGATTCCAAATTGTTTTGTAAGCTGCAATGAATGGTATTGTATTTTATGATAGATATCCAATAAATAATCAGTATTTATACCTCATTCTCTGTTATTTCGTATTTATACCTCACTCTCTGTTATTTCACCTTCGATATTTGTTAATTAAATTTAAATTTACTATTAAAATACAAAACTACTCAAACGTAACTAAACTACATGTAAAGCTAGTAGACCTCAGTCCGTAGGTACTATGCGGCTCCTCAGTCACTACGCGGCATGCGGCGTGGTGATGTTAGGAGCGAGATTCTCGTGCTCACGGAACCGTAACTTCTTGAGCTAATTAAAAAAAATTTCCATAAAATTTAGTTCATCAGCTGAAAACTTTATACTTACACTTTCTCTCTACCCGAAAAACAAAAAAAATCCTCACAGAACAACTTTTTAATGTCACGTTAAGAAATTTAATTTGAAGTACTAGCTTTTATCACTTATTTTTACCATTAAAATATTTTTATAATTAATAAAGATTATACTATCACTATCCCAGACTAATAATCTGCAAGTGTGTTAAAAACCAAATCAATCGATGAGTTTTAAGTGCCCCAAACAACGGTGTATTTGAAACACTCGCAAGCACAATTTTAGTGTAATCTCCAAGCCGTCTGAGTTTTCTAGACTCTGCCAAGATGGCGGCCACTGCCTCACTTCTCGTGTTCAAGGGAATGCAATGCCCAGTCTATTTAATTCTGTGGTCGCTGGCTAGTACCTATACAAAATAATTCTGGTCGGTTATTGATCAAGAATACAACAGCTTCAGAACAGGTTCTCTTTCTTGTGTTGATGCAATACTCAAACTCATAGGCATTGGTAAACCAGTCAAATCCCAGGTTTATTTTTTTCAATGGGGAGTTAAAGCAGTCTAGAGATTGCCAATCCAGTAGTCTTTTTATCTAAAATTAACCCTGTAACCTCTGATATTGCTGTTTGTATTGCATCAGCAGATGTCAAATATACTATTCTATAAATTAATGTGCTTCCATAACATTTACATTAAACTTGGAAGGCTTAAGGGGCATAGCCCAGAGGACGGATGCAAACTATAAGGTGTTACTATAAATTTAATAGACAATAACATTGTAATGGTATACATGAATTTATCCTATGATGCACACATACTGATTAAGCATACAACAATTTGAATGCTCACCTACTAATAATGACATTTTGATGAAACAAGGTAGGAGCCTTATACGACAGTTTAAACAAATATATGCATTGGAATTCACTGAACACAGAGTTACGCTGGGGATATTTCAAATTTCTTTCTAGTGTGAAATTAATTAAGTGGCTGGATAACATTGTGGTTAGAGTATTGCCACAATGAGATTTGCCAAATCAATCCTAAACAAAAATCTGAAAATTTGGTTAAGGTTCAATATTGGACCTCAGCTGTCATAAATAATTTGAACAATTGCTATATACCTAATTGATTAGGCTATCAATTGATGCTTTCTAAGAACAGTTCGACCTTAGATAGTACCAAGAGCAGGGTTTTGACAGTTCCCTCTCAAAATGTAGAAAATGCCACTGGCATATGTACACAACAAACAAGACTTGGCTATTAAGTATATGATGTAAGTTTTTGATTAAATAAGTTATAAGTTGTTGTAATTTATTAGTTATAGTAGCTCAACATTTATTAATTGTATTGATTAAATAAGTTATAAGTTGTTGTAATTTATTAGTTATAGTAGCTTGACATTTAATAATTGTATTGATTAAATAAGTTATAAGTTGTTGTAATTTATTATAGTAGCTCGACGTTTAATAATTGTATTGATTAAATAAGTTATTGCAATTTATTAGTTATAGTAGCTCGGCATTTAATAATTGTATTGATTAAATAAGTTATAAGTTGTTGTAATTTATTAGTATATGATGTAAGTTTTTGATTAAATAAGTTATAAGTTGTTGTAATTTATTAGTTTTAGTAGCTTGACATTTAATAATTGTATTGATTAAATAGGTTATAAGTTGTTATAATTTATTAGTTATAGTAGCTCGACGTTTAATAATTGTATTGATTAAATAAGTTATTGTAATTTATTAGTTATAGTAGCTCGACATTTAATAATTGTATTGATTAAATAAGTTATAAGTTGTTGTAATTTATTAGTTATAGTAGCTCGACATTTAATAATTGTATTGATTAAATAAGTTATAAGTTGTTGTAATTTATTAGTTATAGTAGCTCGACATTTAATAATTGTATTGATTAAATAAGTTATGTTGTAATTTATTAGTTATAGTAGCTTGACATTTAATAATTGTATTGATTAAATAAGTTATGTTGTTTAATTTATTAATTATAGTAGCTTGACATTTAATAATTGTATTGATTAAATAAGTTATAAGTTGTTGTAATTTATTAGTTACAGTAGCTCGACATTTAATAATTGTATTGATTAAATAAGTTATTGTAATTTATTAGTTATAGTAGCTCGACATTAAATAATTGTATTGATTAAATAAGTTATAAGTTGTTGTAATTTATTAGTTATAGTAGCTCGACATTTAATAATTGTATTGATTAAATAAGTTATTGTAATTTATTAGTTATAGTAGCTCGACATTTAATAATTGTATTGATTAAATAAGTTATAAGTTGTTGTAATTTATTAGTTATAGTAGCTTGACATTTAATAATTGTATTGATTAAATAAGTTATAAGTTGTTGTAATTTATTAGTTACAGTAGCTCGACATTTAATAATTGTATTGATTAAATAAGTTATTGTAATTTATTAGTTATAGTAGCTCGACATTTAATAATTGTATTGATTAAATAAGTTATAAGTTGTTGTAATTTATTAGTTATAGTAGCTCGACATTTAATAATTGTATTGATTAAATAAGTTATGTTGTAATTTATTAGTTATAGTAGCTTGACATTTAATAATTGTATTGATTAAATAAGTTATAAGTTGTTTAATTTATTAATTATAGTAGCTCGACATTTAATAATTGTATTGATTAAATAAGTTATAAGTTGTTGTAATTTATTAGTTATAGTAGCTTGACATTTAATAATTGTATTGATTAAATAAGTTATAAGTTGTTGTAATTTATTAGTTATAGTAGCTCGAAATTTAATAATTGTATTGATTAAATAAGTTGTTGTAATTTATTAGTTATAGTAGCTTGACATTGTATTGAATTGTATTGATTAAATAAGTTATAAGTTCTTGTAATTTATTAGTTATAGTAGCTTGACATTTAATAATTGTATTGATTAAATAAGTTATAAGTTGTTGTAATTTATTATTTATAGTAGCTCGGCATTTATTAATTATATCAGTTACAATCTGTTTTTTGAATGAATGATCCTATTTGTGTAATTATACAAATACTGTAATATCTATAGTGTTGTCTTATTTTTCAGCCATACTGTATGGTCAAAGATCCTCCTAAGAAGTGAAGACAACTATTAATATGACAAACTATCACAAACTGTGACACTCATGCATGGTACTTAATTATGTTGTGGTAGACATGAAAAAAAGTGGTTCATCATTACCCGTGTTGGATTAAACTGTTTGTTTTTATTAATAAAATGAGTTCTTAACTAGAGTTAAAACATTTTAGTTGTATAGTTAATAACTATAGAAAATATTATACAGCACAGAAACAGACTTTGTCTTTCAATGCTAACGATCCAAAAACATTTACATTGAATGAAATGACTTTCTACAATAAGTTTACAACATTGAAAAAGGGGCAGAATAAAACTCTAAAATAAAAATCATTCAGACTGGGCTAACATATTTATTTACAAAATATAATACCAAACATTATAACCAACAAAAGATACGACCAGATGGAATGAACAAATACAGGTTAAATATACTTGCCCAATCTTAAGACACATCCATTGTGACTAGCTTTTTTAATAGAAACAATGAACGAGTTCAGTACCTGAACACTATTTATATATTATGATTTGATGTCTCGCAGTAAGCTGGTTTATCAGAAGATGTCACTGCTTCATCATCGGTTTATGATCTTTTTTGCTGATTTTCCTTTTACAGGAAACAAAAAGAATTGTCATATTTTTACCACATATAAAATTAATAATAAAAATATTGCAGTATTTGATAACTCTGCACTTCCCAAACCAAAACACAGAAGCTCACAGTTGTCCTAATGCAACATCAAATAATATTAAAACAGGTGCAAGTGCAGTCATTCACAACATTTATATTACATAGTATTCAAATTTGATTCAAAATAGTTAAAACAGTGAAGATGACCAGTTACTTCACACTGAATTCCTTGTACACAATAATAAATTAATATATACATAATAATAATAATATTATTATTTTGTAACCATATTTTATTAAATACAAGTTTTAAATTTTGAAATTGACCTTAGTAGTATTGATACCTAAGTAGTTTGACCCTTTTGAAATATGTCAGTCTGAAAAAAAAAATCTTTAGTGTTCAGATACTAATAATTATGATTAAAAAAGTGTACTGTGATACAGCTCTTCATATAATCAAGTTTTTGGCAAATCAACTACAAGCACTCATCGATCGTCAACAATCCCCCTCCCATAAGTTTTAGAGGTAGTTCGGCCACCTACATTTGAGCTGTTTTTCACATTAATTTGTGCTTGGGCCTAATTTATTTGTGATTAATGTTTTGGAATTAAAATATATATGTTGATTTTTTTCAATAACCATAAAATTAACTGACCAGTAGTGTTTAATTAAAATAAAATGACGTTTAATCAGCTATAAATTTATATAATCTGAAAATGTACATCATGGTCTAACTATGTGGGGAGGGGGGGAGGTGAGGCTTGGGGGCGAGACGAGGGACTTGCGACTGCTCCGGGTATCAGATCTGGAACACAAGACACGGCAGATCAGTAAAATGATGGCCTGCTTATTATGTGTGCAATTTTATTTTGACATACTTACTTTAGAAGTGAAGAAGTCAAGTGTTGGTTCTTTAGTGGGGAAAGACACTACAGACTTCCAAGGTAATTTTATGGAGAAATGTGAAAAATTATGTTGAGATCAATAACTTATGATAACTAGGAAACAATATGAGTACTAAGTTATTTCCTTTGCCCGATAGCAGTTTTTTATCAAATACCCTGAGCAAAAAGACTAAACAAATCTTTTTTGAGCAAAACCATCTTGTTTTCCAAACTGCTAATGTTTATCTTATATTTAATTGTTTTAAGAAATTTAGTTTGTTGCCAATTGAAACATAATAAGAGTGGAAAGTTATATTAATAAACATAGACTTTAAAAATCTATCTGAAATTTGTCTGCTATCTTTTCAATAAATTGCTGATTCTAGAGGAATCATTTGGAAAAAACGTTTTAGCTTTCTAACACAAAAATCAAGCAAAAATGACACGCAGGTTTTAATAAATAACCAGGTTTTAATGTCTGAGGTGTAGGTTTTTTTATACTAAAATGAAATGGTTGACTCACATTATCGACAGGATCCCCCTCGCCTTCATCGCTGATCTCGTCACCGAACTCGATGTCTTCATCAAAGCCATCCTCCACAAATGTGACCGTGTCGTTGATGCGCACTGCAACAGCAAAAATATCACTTATTAAGAAATATATCATGGCTTTTTGTGCTTCGTTATCTGGTCTAAATGAATGACCTAAGGAATGAATATACAGTGAACTTTAGATAATTTGAATTTAGATAATTCAAATCTCAGGGTATTGAAACAAAAATTTGAATTTTCAAAAAATTAGAATTACAGAATTTGCTAGAATAAGGCTTAAAACCTTTATAATTCCTATTTACAGAAAAATGTACCAATAAAGAAATATTTTGTTGAACAAAATGCACTTTTGAACAGGTGCAAAAAGTCTCACACAACTGCTATATAACAGGGAAGCATTGGAAGTGGGGGGGAGGGGTGGGTATGATATACAATAACTTTGAACATATGGAGCTATACAGTGAACTTTAGATAATTTGAATTTAGATAATTCAAATCTCAGGGTATTGATACAAAAATTTGAATTTTCAAAAAATTAGAATTACAGAATTTGCTAGAATAAGGCTTAAAACCTTTATAATTCCTATTTACAGAAAAATGTACCAATAAAGAAATATTTTGTTGAACAAAATGCACTTTTGAACAGGTGCAAAAAGTCTCACACAACTGCTATATAACAGGGAAGCATTGGAAGTGGGGGGGAGGGGTGGGTATGATATACAATAACTTTGAACATATGGAGCAGGGTTAGAGCTGTGCCAAGCAGTTATAGCTGCAGTGCTAACAACAGCTATAGCTATATGAATTCTTGATCAGTTGGTTCCTGGAGCATTTAATGTCCAAAATAGAATTTAATTGTCTAAGTTTTTGTATTATTATTTGTACACAAAATTATAGGGACCAAGTGAAAAATTCTGCGGACCAAGTGAAAATTCTAAACAATCCTCCAATGCTGACTATATTTATATTTTCGAAAATGAGTCTTTTCGAAAATCTATAAAAAACAAACTATGACGAGACCTAACTATATCAACCTTATATTCATTTTGATAAGCAAGAAAAGGTGGATCTAAATACAACTATAGCTTGTTAATGAATACATAATACATACAGAGGCAAACTCAGAAAACTCAGATTTTAAAAAACAATTTTATTTTAGGTGCCAGAGTGGTTAACACATAATTTACAATTTCAAGATAGGCTTATCCAAAATTAGCCAATTATTTAGCAGATTGCAACTATATATACTTTGCCGGGTTAAAATGATTATTTTCATAAAATACACCCGTCGCAGCAAACCTGCATACTCAGCGAATTTCCAATGAATATATAACATAACACTTAACAGGATTCATAAGAAATGTATTCAAAAACAAGCGATATTTAAAATATTAATTATTCTCCATAAGAATAACATTGGGGATGAGTACGCAGGTTTGCTGCAACAAGGCACACAAAATAATGGGTTTTTATGCAAATATTAATAGAACTCATCTTAGTGAAGTCACATACCAAGTTTCATCCATATACATTCATAAATAAGCGATATATAACATTTTAAGTATTTTCCATAAGAATAACATGGAGACCAAGTACCTAGGTTTGCTGCTACAGGAACCATAGGCGAAAAATTGTTTTTTTGTGCAAACAACAATAAACCATAACCAGATCAAGCCATATACCAAATTTTGCCAGTTTATGTTCATAAATAAGCGAGATATACAATTTTTCTTTTTCTCCATAAGAATAACATTAGACAACGTACTGTGTTTAGCACTTTCAATATCTCGGTAACCAATTGACGTAGAGCAATGATCAAAATACCAAATTGTTTGTTTTTTTAAGCTGAATTCAATGGTGTAAATTAAAATTTGATTTAAATTAAAATTACATGTGAAAACCCCAAAAAACACATTTTTGGGGTACAAAACCCCCCCAAAAACCCCCCTTCGGATGGTGCGATTCATCTGGTTTTCGAACTTGTTCAAATAAATGGTACTTTACACATTTGTACCAAATTTCATTAAGATCGGACCTTTTTTACGAGAGTTATCGTGCTTACGGACACACATATATATAAATATATATATATACATATATAAAAATTTGAACGAATGGTGTTTTTGGCATCTGGGGACCTCAAAATGAAAAGTTATCATGGTCTCGGGCTTAAGTCTTACCATGAGACCTACGGTAATAGCTTCTTCCCTATAGGGGAAATTCGCTAAAACCTGCATAAACTTTGACTGTGCCACTCAAAAGGTTTGCCCGGGTTAAAATGATTATTTTCATAAAAAACCTGCATAAACTTTGACTGTGCCACTCAAAAGGTGTCAACAATGGAAAGACATAAAATGTTGTCATTAGTTACAAAAATTATAAAAACACCGAATACATCATTCGGCCACAAGTTCCATGTAGAATCTGCTGCTGAATCCAAAATGATTCGAGATATTACAAATTTCAGTTCAAGGTAAAGAGGGATTAAATGAAGAAATGGAATTTATTTTATGTCTCCAACTTGTACAATCCAATAATTCATAAAACACCCAGATTTTTATTTTGCACACAGTCATAATCAATCATATTTAACAAGAAATGACAAGCTCATGCTGTAAGAAATTCTATTACTTTCTTAACCAAGCTTTCTTTGGAAATTAACTAGATACATAGAAGGTTTGCTGCAGTGGGTTATTTTGTATTTTTTGAGTTGGTGTTAGGATATTCATTTATAAATAGACAATTTTTGAAAGAACTAACCTGTCTCTGGGAACTCCCCATATGTTTTGAGATTACGAGCTTCATCTGGTGTATATTTTAAAATAACGTCAGCTTTTGCATCCTGGTAATCTCTTAGACCAATGAGGATGATATCTCCTTGGTTTATCCATACCTGTGAATAGAGACACAAGTGATGCAGCCTATATATATATATATATATATTAGGGGTCTGTGGTGCGCCGATAAACGGTACCAGTACGGGACAAAACTGAAAGGTTTGAAAGGTTTAGGTTTAGATTCAAGAAAGCGTGATGGGTGAGTTGGGGGGGTACGATCATAGCAATACATCAGTTGTTTGTCCAACATCATTCCTTGAATGAGAAAAAAAGAATACTATCTTTTAATCACGATCTTTTTCCATTATGAATTCAAATCAAACTATTTTATACGTATATGTATTATTATTATTATTATTGTTATTTAAGTATACTAGTGGAATTGATTTT
The DNA here is from genome assembly GCA_963675035.1 of Allygus modestus. Lineage (NCBI taxonomy): Eukaryota > Metazoa > Arthropoda > Insecta > Hemiptera > Cicadellidae > Allygus > Allygus modestus. The sequence continues at coordinate 235,737,363 of OY776111.1, read as the reverse complement.
AAATTATATAAGAAATTGTTTTCAAAAATATGGTTGAAAATTAATTAAAAAATAACAACCAAATAATAAATTTCAAATGGTAGCATCAATTTGTAATAGTTTTATTGTGTTGTGAAATTGTTACATACAAATATATGTTAGACTGTCTTATGTGGTTTTAGAAAATTATCTAAAAATGATCAACAAACTAAATTTCTTTGTTTAAAATTCATTGTTGGCGATGGTGAGTTTATGTTAAAAGGTTATTGCGGACATTTTCCATCACTGATTAGTAAAAACAAGTTTCACGACGTTTTATAGTAAAAACAAATTTATATTTTGATGAAGTTAATAGTTAATTACTTTAAAGATGAGGTGGCCACATTAACAGGATATCTCTGTACTTTTATATGTTTAAATAAATGTACTGTAATATTTGTTATGGATTGCAATTTTGAATTTAGTATCCTTATTAAATTTTGAATTTTAAAATAGTATAATTTGAATCTTTAGTATTTAAAGTTTTAATTTATAATTTTCTTTATCTTAACCAACATCATAATATATAGTTTTTTGTAGGGATGTGCGAGTATTCGAGCTTCGAGCTTTTTTGAGCCGAATATTACAGTATTCGGCTCGGCTCGAGATTTGCAAAAAAGCTCGAAGTTCGAGCCAAATATTTAAATCGCCAACTAGTGAAAAGTCGTTTACAAAAGTAAATTTTAAGCAAAAACCTTCAATAATAAATGTTAGAATTCTCGTAATTTGCATCGGTAGAGCTCCATAACAGATATAATCCAGCAATGCTGTGCTTTCGGTCCTTCGTTTTTAAAAATAACGAAATATGAAAGTACAAATGTTTTAAACTGTCAATCTGCTCAACCAATGCAATGGATCTACTTTCTCTACGCTCAAAAGTCATATTAAGAGGACATCTACACAAGTCTGTTTGCAGTACAATGTTGCCGTTGCCCAGTTGAGTTGTGCAATATTTCACAGTTAATAATAATACAACAACCCTACTGCTCCAGAAAAAGTACCTCAGCAAAACTAAAATCCATGAAAACACATTTTCAAACTGTTACAGCGGTACAGTCTTTACTGCAACTTACAATTTCATACATTACACAATAATAATTTCCTGGCGTCTGAAATCACGTCTGGCAACACTGTTGATTGCAAAACTGTCTTAAGACGTTGAGGGAAGATGGTCATACTGTAATAATGATTCAGCGTGACCAATGACCAGGGACAAGGGTGTAGGGACAGCGTTTTGGTGTGCAGCCGAAATAGTACTCTCCAAAAATTGTATTGGTAAAAAATCGTCAATTGATGTAGAATCTAAAACTCTTGAGAAATAAAGCGAATAGAAATACAACTGTAATTATACTGTAGTTATTAAAGTTAACAAATACTGTCGCATCGCAGTTGTAATAATTTACAAATCAAAATCACTAATTGCGAGATTCACAAGACCAAAGGATTTTATAAAAATTCTAAATGGTTACGTCACACACGTTAAAATATCGGTGGTCATATTATTTACAAGGTTATACTTTATTATACTCTATGTTCGCCTAACCAAGAGCAAGAGACACAATCAAATTGGCGAAGTGTTTTGTTTCGATACAGCTGTGCGATTAAAATCACATACTGTTAACGCCGCGGGATTATTTGAATCTGTGAATAAACGTCAGATAAAATCATTTAATTTTTAAATTGTAGGCTATCTGTTTCAGAAGCAGATATAATAGGTTAAGTCTATTAGGTGATAGAGGTTAGATACAACGTAAGCCAGGCCTACGATTATTCTGTGAGTACAATAAGATATAATGATGGTTTACAGTGATTATATTTACAATATGGTTAGCTGCTGAGTGTCCTGATTTAACTAACTTATATTACTAGGTGTACGCTCATTCCTCGCGTATAAGGATAATTGAAACACATGATCAAACTTAAATCGAGTCTCATAAAAAAATCAATATCTGATTTGAGTAACATCATCAGAATACATTCCGTTATCATTTAACTGCCGCCAGAATCCGGGTTTTACGTCTATCAGCTATAGTTTTAGTCACTTCTCCCTTAAGAATCAATTATCGCGGTAGCTGAGAGGGTATCGCACTGGCTCCTGGAGCGTAAGGTCACTGGTTCGGATCCCGCCGCCAACCTAACATTTTATCCGTAGAAAAACATACATACATTTATCACTTGTTTTTATCAAAGTAAATGTTGTATAAATACGTAAATTGTTTTATTTTCAAAATAAATTGAAGATTTCAGGCATGGTTTGTTGTTAGGATTGGCATGGGTGCGTTATCTTAGAACAAACAGAGTATTTTGGGCTAAGCCGTGACTTTAGCAGTGTGGTTAATTTAACTTTTAATAGAACAGCGAGTTTCCTATATGAACTAATGTTAACAATTTCTATAGGCCAAGTCAAAATATCCTTAAGGATTAACAATAAGTCGTCAGGTCCAGTTATTTAGATGAAAAAATTAGATTTCAATATATTGTTTCAATAGCCTAGGCTATCATGAAATTAAATGCTATAAACATGGGTTGGCCCAAGACTGTACATGAAACTTCTAAAATGACAAGTAGCCTACGTGAATATGCCTACATCTACACAGGTCCAAGTTTATGATGAAAACAGCTCACTATAATTCAAACCTAGGAGATGTCAAATAATTTTAGATAACCTGTATAAAAGGCTTAGTTTGGTTAGAATAGTTTAACGCTTTTGTTTTGGTTCGCTACAACATTCCTGGTAATGTGTTTGAAGTATTTTACAACAGTTTTATTTTACAAAATGATAATTCAATATATTGTTTCAATAGCCTAGGCTATCATGAAATTAAATTCTATAAACATGGGTTGGTCCAAGACCGTACATGAAACTTCTAAAATGGCAAGTAACCTAAGTGTATATGCCTAATTTCTATAGCCACAGGTCCAAGTTTATGATGAAAACAGCTCACTGTAATCCAAACCTAGGATATGTCAAATCATTTCAGGTAACCTGTATAAAAGGCTTAGTTTTGTTAGAATAGTTTAAAGCTTTTGTTTTGGTTCGCTACAACATTCCTGGTAATGTTGAAAGTATTTAACAACAGTTGTATTTTACAAAATGATATTTCAATATATTGTTTCAATAGCCTAGGCTATCATGAAATTAAATTCTATAAACATGGGTTGGTCCAAGACCGTACATGAAACTTCTAAAGTGGCAAGTAGCCTAAGTGTATATGCCTACATTTTGATAGCCATAGGTCCAAGTTTATGATGAAAACGGCTCACTGTAATCCAAACCTAGGATTTGTCAAATCATTTCAGATAACCTGTATAAAAGGCTTAGTTTGGTTAGAATAGTTTAAAGCTTTTATTTTGGTTCGCTACAACATTCCTGGTAATGTGTTTAAAGTATTTTACAAAAGCTGTATTACCAGTTTAATGTCGGCTTACTCTTAATGTAACCCAACCCTAGATGTCAAATCATTCAAGATAACCTTCCGAAAAAGGCTGTTTGGTTAGAATAATCTATAGCTTTTATTGTGGTTACCTACTACATTACTGGTAATGTATTTTAGGTAATGTAGACAATTTTTATTATTAATTTAGTGAAAATATAACCTAGCAAATAATTGTCCTACAAAATAAATTTTAAGGTTGTTCGCTTACTGTGACTAACTTCATCAACGCTTTCTATACAAATTGAGGCTTCGTATACTTTTTACACATGACAATCACAATATTACCAATTGTCTAAGAAAATGTAATAAAACAAACTATTTTATAAGTTAAGTTAATATCTTAGTATCTACAGTTATCAAAAAGTTATTTTGAGTTTTTCGATCTGCCACACATGTCGTCTGCCACTGTTACAATCGTTGCCTCTGACCGACAGACGATATTTACACAGAGTAGGCGTACTAAGGGAATATTAACTGTATGGATATTTTTTTTTTTTAACGTACACTTAATAATTTATAAAATAATAAATATGCTCACAACTTAAAAATATACTTCGATTTATCTCTCTTGTGTGTTTTTGTTGGTAAAAAAACTGTTGTTATCCAGTATAACAAAGTATACTCTAGTATACTAGGTAACTATTGTTACTCTGTTGTTGAAACATAGACGTCGGCTAAATTTTAACGATTCAAGTACCACTAAAATGGCTTCCAATGTTATTCTTATGGAGAAAAAAATAAATTTTGTTTTAAGATAATTTGATTAATACTGAACGAAATTATCTGAATAACGAACTTGACCGAGATTTTGACCTGTTAAGTTTTTCTGGAAAATTTTAAGTTTAACTGTGGAGGCATTCTCGAGTTATTGTGGTCACAGACACGCCAGTTGAGTTGATTCTCTTACCAGTCTAAGCAGTAAAGTTGTGTATAAGGATACTTTCACTTCGTTCAATTATCCAAAAAAGACAACCTTAAATTTACTATTTACAATCAGTTGAATAGATAGGTTTACTGTATTTTTGGTAATTCCCTAGAATAGGGCCTAAATATTTGGTTACATGGAGGGTACATCTTGACATATAGTCTGTTTGTTATCTATACCTATAACACGTTCGCGACGATCGTTATTTTGCCGAAGTTTTGAACTTTTTAAATAAACAGGTTAAAAATATCATGTTATATTTGCAAAAACCGGAATCGTGTTTTTTTCCTAAAATGATCTTTAATGATAAGCTAAGCAATGTGTTAACACTTATTTTCAAAATAAACACTTACTTATATGTTTTATATATATATAACTTTGTGGGCCTCTGCTGGCCCACGCCGCGCCGGAGGAATAACTTCTTTCACCAGCGCGTCGTGGCTCTCTAGTGGCCCACGCTGTTTTTCTCCAGGTCTGTCGCCAGTTACAGCTGTACGCTTTTTTGCGCCACCTTGAATGTTGTTTCGCGCTCAAATTGCATTCGTAGCCTCTCTTTTGTTCAGTAGGCAGTGTTGCGGGATAAAAATATAATTAGTGAACCCGAAGAGTGAACACATATTGTGCAACGTGTCCTAATGAACCTGCACTGTGTTTGGAATGTTTCAATAAAAGACACTAAAAGGACATGGGTTACCATAGTAACGTTTAATTTGATGTAATTTGAAACATTTGACACTGTTTTACATAAATATACAACTTTCATTTTATTTCATAACATAAACTGTTGTTATATTTTTTTACCCTTCAAATTTGTACGGCCGTGGGCCAATAGAGGTACACAGTTTCAAAGACAGGCAATCAAAAATATTCTCATTTGCCGTAGACTATTTATTGTCGGTTAACATATGAGCGGGAACACTAGAATAGCAATAGAAACTCAATACAAACGTGAGCCTCTTCAGGCCCACGACGCACTGTGCTAAAGCTGAGCATGGGCCTCAGGAGGACCACGACGTCATTTTGAAATACCCCCGTCGCAGCAAACCTGCGTACTCAGCGAATTTCCAATGAATATATATGTTTCTCACTACCACATAAAGGCACTTACCAAGTTTTATAAAAATAAATTAATAACTAAATGATCTATAGCATTTTATTTATTCTCCATAAGAATAACATAGGACTGAGTATGCAGGTTTGCTGCAACAAGGAGCACAAAATATGTGTTTTTATGCAATTATCAATTTAACTCAACCAGGTGAAGCTACATACTAAGTTTTATTAATTTATGTTAATAATTAAGGGAGATATAAAACTTTACTTATTCTCCATAAGAATAACATTAGGGCTGAGTATGCAGGTTAGCTGCTACGGGGACAACCAACAAAATATTTGTTTTTTGTTCAAATATCAATATACCAGTACAACATGAAGCCACATACCAAGTTTCATCAATATACATTCATAAATAATCGAGATATCAAATTTTATTTATTCTCCATAAGGATAACATTGGACAACGTACTGTGTTTAGTACTTTGAATATCTCTGCAACGGTTGGACGTAGAATCACAATTTAAACACCAAAATGATTGTTTTGTGGAGCTGAAGTGATTGGTAAAAGCAAATGTGAAGTTTAAAGTAAAACTAACTGAGGAAAAGCCAAAAACCTTTTTCCCATAAGATTAACATGGGAGATTTTATGAGCATGTTTTTTTGGATTTTTTCCGCAACCACTTAACCTAGGTTAATAATTCAAAATACCATATTATTTGTTTTTTTAAGCTCTATAACATGGTTAAAACCAAAATTAACTGTTTCAAAAATTTTAGGGTGAAAAATGCAAAAAACTGATTTTTGGAAAATTTAAAACCCCCATAAACCCCCCTTCCCATAGTCCGATTTTTCTGGTTTTTGAACTTAAAGTCATAAATGTCACTTTACACATTTGAGCCAAATTTCATCAAAATCGGACGTTTTTTACTCAAGTTATCGCATTCACGGACACATATATAGATATATATATATAGATATATATATATATATATATATATAGATATATATATACATATATATAAATTTGAACGAATAGTGTTTTAGTCATCTTGGGACCTTAAAAAAAAATTTGTCATGGTCTCGGGCTTAAGTCTTACCATGAGACCTACGGTAATAGCTTCTTCCCTATAGGGGAAATTCGCTAAAAACGGCATGGCTCAAATAAGGCCCACGCCGTCGTGAACGTGATAAAAGGCAAAGTCCTCACTGACTCACTCATCAAGAATCCACCTTCCCACCTTCCCATGTAGGTAGAGAGCTGAAATTTTGTACACTGATTCTTTAGGTCTTAAATAGGACAACTAAGCAGTTTACACGCCGGTATCTCCATGGGGCTCCGCCCCACAGACCTTCAAAGTTACCATGTTATTCTTATGGAAGAAAGATTTGTTTTGATGATATCAGATGACTAATTTAAAATATTGTAAACAGCTGTTGCTATTCTACACAAACAGTAAAACCACGGTAGAACGTTGATTTATAATTCTTTTGAACTGGAGTAAGCCAATAATGTTAAAAATGGGCGAGTGTCTTGCAAACTCTACATTACCACCTGTTTCTTTAAATTTTTTTACAAACAGCTGTTATTATTCATTGGTTTGTTTATGTTTATGATTTTTATTTTGTGTTGTGGTGTGATAGGTTAACCCTTTGAGTGCCAGAGTTTTTCGGTCGTCATATCCCTAGAGTGCCAGAGTTTTTAACACAGTATATCCCAAAAGTGCCAGGCACAAAATCAACATTTTGCAAGGGTTTGCAAAAAAATTAATAACTTTTTTATTTGGTAAGATATTATTATTAAACTTTTTTTGTTTTGTAAGTTTAAAGTTTAGCTATAATATTATGCACATATATAATATTTAAAAAATAAAAAATAAAAAATTTGAATAAATATATGCATGTGGGAAATTTCTTTCAATTTTTTTTATTTGTTTCAGGTAAATAAACATTGTTCAAATATAAGATTTTCACCAAATAACTACTAGATTTATAGAGGACATGTTTCCCAAAATATTTCCTGAAAGTTTCATTAAATTTGGGCTTTAGGCGGACAAGTTATTTCCATAAATGTAAAAAAATATAAATACCCCCGTCGCAGCAAACCTGCGTACTCAGCGAATTTCCTATACATGAATATATTTCTTACTACCACATAAAGCCACTTACTAAGTTTCATAAAAATACTTAAATAAATAACTGATATATGCATTTTATTTATTCTCCATAAGAATAACATTAGGACTGAGAACGCAGGTTTGCTGCAACAAGGACGATAAAAATATGTTTTTTTTGCAATTATCAATATAACTCAACCAGGTGAAGCTACATACCAAGTTTTAATGATTTATGTTCATAATTAAGGGAGATATAAAGCTTTAGGTATTCTCCATAAGAATAACATTAGGGATGAGTATGCAGGTTTGCTGCTAAGAAGATAATCAACAAAAAATCGATTTTTTGTGCAAATATCAATATACCAGTACTAGGTGAAGCCACCTACCAAGTTTCATTAATATACATTCATAAAAAAATCGAGATATCAAATTTTATTTATTCTCCATAAGGATAACATTGGACAACGTACTGTGTTTAGCACTTTGAATATCTCGGCAACGGTTGGACGTAGAATCATAATTTAAACACTAAAATGATTGTTTTGTAGAGCTAAACTGATTGGTAAAAGCAAATGTGAAGTTTACATTGAAATGAACTGAGGAAAAGCCAAAAACCTTTTTCCCATAAGATTAACATGGGAGATTTTATGAGCAGGTTTTTTTGGATTTTCTCCGCAACCACTTAACCTAGGTTAATAATTCAAAATACCATATTATTTGTTTTTTTAAGCTCTATAACATGGTCAAAACCCAAATTATGTGTTTTAAAAATTTTAGGGTGAAAAATGCAAAAAACTGATTTTTGGAAAATTTAAAACCCCCATAAACCCCCCTTCCCGTGGTCCGATATTTCTGGTTTTCGAACTTAAAGTCATGAATGTCACTTTACACATTTGAGCCAAATTTCATTGAAATCGGACGTTTTTTACTCAAGTTATCGCATTCACGGACACATATATAGATATATATATATATATATATATATATATATAGATATATATATACATATATATAAATTTGAACAAATAGTGTTTTTGGCATCTGGGGACCTCAAAACAAAAATTTATCATGGTCTCGGGCTTAAGTCTTACCATGAGACCTACGGTAATAGCTTCTTCCCTATAGGGGAAATTCGCTAAAACGGCAAATTAGTACACAAGACAGTAGCCTAACTTTATTCAAGGGTTTAAGTTTTATTACAATTTTATTTCATAAAGCAGACTAACTAGGCCTCGTATATTTATGGAGTATATGTTTACCTGAACATATCCTGGAAATGTCCTGGAAGAAATAATAAAAAGTAATGGCGTAAGAAAAATTTTCTATAACAACGATTCACAAAATCAACATTTTGCAAGGGTTTTGTACATAAAATCAATAACTTTTTTATTTGGTAAGATATTATTATGAAACCTTTTTTGTTTTGTCAGTTTAAAGTTTAGCTATAATATTATGCACATATATAATATCTAAAAAATACAAAATAAAAAATTTGAATAGGTACATAATATTATACATGCGGGAAATTTTTTATATTTTTTCAGATAAATAAACATTGTTCAAATATAAGATTTTCACCAAATAACTACTAGATTTATAGAGCTAGAAACTATCCTGGAAATCACCTGTAAGAAATAATAAAAAGTAATGACGTAAGAACAATTTTCCATAACAACGATATATCGTTGCAATGTATTTTTCGGTAAGACCACCGACGACGATATATCGTTGTGAAGTATTTTTCGGATGTTCCGTGCACAACGATATATCGTTGCGTGGCACTCAAAGGGTTAAAAGCTAATTTATTGAATTTGTTTATGTTTATGATCTTTATTTTGTGTTGTGTGTTGTGACAGGTTAAAAGCTAATTTATTGAATTTTATGATATTTTAGTTTTTGTCATGAATACACAATTTTAGTAATATTTTTATTTTTATTGGTTTCTTTTATATATATATTTTTTTTTAATTTTTGATATGGATACAAAATTAACACTATTTGGACAAACAGACTCACAGTTTAGAGTTATTCACATGCCTCCAGATGGTTCGTGCTTCTTTCATTCTATATGCTATTCAGTTTACGGAAATAATTTCTACAGCAATCAAGTAAGAGGAAATTGTTAACTATGTTTCGACTAATTGGGCAAAATTCCAAATGATGTTAAAGGGGATAATTACATCTCCCCTGAACACTACCGTCGCGAGATGTTGAAACCATCAACTTACGGATCAGCATGTGAGTTGAATGCCGTATCTGAGCTCTTCCACTGCATATTCAGAGTGTACCATGATGGTCATTTACTCCAGAGCTTTGGTGTAGAGGGAACAGCATCTGATCGTATAAATTCAAACGGGGCGAAGCCCGCGGGTAACTGCTCGTGGCTGTTATAAAAACGGTAATAACTACATTCAGGCTTATCGGTCTAGTTTTAAATTTGTAATTCTCTTCCTTTATATTATTTTTTTCCTATGTTTCTACTTTATAGTAAAAGAAAACTGTTCATTACTAGCAACAATTGGTCTCAATAAATGTTCCTTTTCAGTACTTATTTTGTTATTTTTGTGCTGTAGAACTTTATTTAGGCCTATTAATAGTATAGAAGAAGTGAGTGAAAGATGACCAATATTGAAAGTATAAAATTATAAGTATAAAATTATAAGTATAAAATTATAGCAAAATTCGGCTCGGGTCATAAAATCACTACCGGTATATTGCACACCCCTAGAGAAAATTACCATAAAAAAAAGCTCGGCTCGAGTCAGAAATCACTATTCGCACACCCCTAGTCTTTTGTTTAAGTTATCTTATTTTACTTTGTATTATGTATAATATATCTCCCAAATACATCAAAAAATGATATTTATACAATTTTAGTTTTTGCTGTTTGTATATTTTAAATCAATAGTTTTTATTTATATTGAAAGCAATTAGGTAATCAGTTAAGCAACTTATGCAATTGATTGACCTTCAAGTCGTTTTTTAATTCATTTGTCACGAATATTTCTGACTCACTGACTCACTCATGGCACATATACAAATTTTAGACCACTTCCAGATGAGCTAGAAACATGAAATTTAGCATGTACGTAGGTTGTACCTAAAAACCCCCGGAAAAATTGACAAAAGTTACAGTTTTCTATTTTAAATTCTCTAATTTTTATCTTGAAAATTGGACATTGTAACATCAGGCTTGTGGAGTTTCAAATCAAAACAAAAGAAATCATAACAGTTGTAAACTAATGTCCAATAAACTGTCAAATATAACTTTCACATGGAGGAATATAAACAAATGACAGTACCATTGAATGATGATAAAATCTAGAGTGAATATTAGGGGTCTGCGGTGCACCGAAAAATCGGTACCGGTACGGTACAAAACGAATTACTGTAAACCAAGGCTGAACCCGGACACTTTTTGTTTTTTTAGGTTAAAGTGCCTTTCAAACAATGGTGTCATCAATAAAAACCATACCATTGTAAAGTGTGTGTATCATTTACTATATCTCTGTACCTTTCTATGTGTTAGATGTTATTATGAAATAAATTCAAGTGCCCGGCTTAACCCAAATGGACACGGAGCATAATCACGGACACTGTCCTAAACATCATTATAACGCCTAAACTAACCTCTGCTCTCCGAGGTCTGCATACAAACAAATTTGTATGGGTTGGGATGAATAAAAAATATTCTTATGAAACGTTTTCAGCTGTTTCTTATGAAGATTCAATCAATATTTCTCGCTTACTTATGAACGGATACTAATGAAACTTGCTATACGGCTTCATCTGGTTGTGGTATATTGTTATTTGCCCAAAAAAATAAATTTTTACCGATTATTCCCGTGGCAGCAAACCTGCATACTCAGCCCCCATGTTATTCTTAAGGAGAATAAGTAAAATGTAATGTCTCCCTTAATTATGAACTTAATAAAACTTGGTATGTGGCTTCACCTTGTTGAGTTATCTTGATATATGCATAAAACAAATTTTTTTGCCTTCCTTGTTGCAGCAAACCTGCATACTCATCCCCCATGTTATTCTTATAGAGAAAATCAACATGGTATGTATCGCTTATTTATGAATGTACATTGATGAAACTTGGTATGCGGTTTCACCTAGGTGATTTATATTGATATTTGCATGAAAACCCATATTTTGTGTTCTTTGTTGCAGCAAACCTACGTACTCAATATTATTCTTTTGGAGAATAATTAAAATTGTATGTATCGATTATTTGTGAATATATGTTTATGAAACTTGCTATGCGGCTTTATGTGGTATTAAGACATATATTATGCGTTGGAAATTCGCTGAGTACGCAGGTTTGCTGTGAAGGGGGTATTTTTAAATATAGCCCATGTTTTTTATAGCTTTAAATAGCATGGCATTATGCGCTCTTAAATTTAGAATAAAATATGCCTTCCCGACAAAAATCTAACAAACTTGACAAAAATTACATGTCTTAGTTAAGACATACATTTTTTTCCTCAAAAAGTTGTAAGTTGGTATACCTGCAAAATCAAACAAATAAAAAAAAAAGATCCTATGCAGTTCTAACCTATACAGCTGTGTAGAGCGTCTTCTGCTGTAAACAAATGGATAACGATTGACTTAATAACTATGCAGGTTAGTTTAGAAATATTAATGTTTAAAAACATGTACACCGTGTCCGAGAATACCCCCCTTGTCTGGGATTAGCCGGTTTTACGGTACTGTATTCGGTTCGGTACCACTGACGGTGCCGATAATAAGTCGGTACGGTACAGCCTACAACTACAAAAAACTGTTTACTGTTTATCAACAACATTTTTCCTTAGTTTTAGCGAATTTCCCCTATAGGGAAGAAGCTATTACCATAGGTGGCATGGTAAGACTTAAGCCTGAGACCATGATAACTTTTCGTTTTGAGGTCCCCAGATGCCAAAAACACTATTCGTATAAATTTATATATATATGTGTCCGTTAACGCGATAAATTTTGAAAGAAACACCTGATTTTGATGAAATTTGGCACAAATGTGGAGAGTAGCATTTATGACTAAGTTCGAAAACCAGATTGATCGCACTATGGGAAGGGGGTTTTATGGGGGTTTACAATTTTCCAAAAATCGGTTTTTTGCAAATTTGGCCACAAAATGTTAAAAACACTCAATTTTGGTCATAGCCATTTTATAGAGCTTAAAAAACAAATAATTTAGTATTGTGAATCATTAACCTAGGTTAAGTGGTTGCGGAGAAAATAAAAAAAAACGTGTCCCATGTTAATCTTATGGGAAAAAGGTTTTTATATTTTCTCAGATAGTTTTATTAAAAACATCACATTTCTGTTTATTAATGTGTTTAGCTCAACAAAACAAAAACATTTTGGTGTTTTAATCGTTGTTCTACGTCCAACCGTTGCAGAGATATTCAAAGTGCTAAACACAGTACGTTGTCCAATGTTATCCTTATGGAGAATAAATAAAATTCTATATCTCGATTATTTATGAATGCATATTGATGAAACTTGGTATGTGGCTTCAACTAGTTGTGGTATATTAGCACAAAAAACAAGTTTTTTATTGATATTCCCCGTAGCAGCAAACCTGCATACTCGGCCCCCATGTTATTCCTATGGAGAATAAGTAAAGTTTATATCTCCCTTAATGATGAACCTACATTAAGAGAACTTGGTATGTAGCTTCACCTCGTTCAGTTGTATTGATAATTGCACATAAAACACATTACTTATCTTCCTCGTTGCAGCAAACCTTCGTCCTCAACTCTAATGTTATTCTTATGGAGAATAAATAAAATGCACTTGTTTATAGATGTATTTTTGTGAAACTTGGTAAATAGCTCTATGTAGTAGTGAGTCACATATATGTGCATTGGAAATTCGCTGAGTACACAGGTTTGCTGCGAAGGGGGTATTTTATTCTTAACATCTTTTTCGTCCGGTGACGTTCCATTTACACAACGTGACCGTGACGTTCCTTTGCTCAAGACAGCAACTTTCAACTTCGACCGGCATTGGCGAGTTTATACGTTTACAATCACGAATGATGACGAGATGCATTTACAGAATTGATAAAGCCGCCTCCACACACTGGCCGAATATGTCGTCGAGTTGCGTACGACTCGGTGAGTAATTTTATATAATGTCATAAACATCGAGATGAATATGAATATAGAGGGTAATAACAAACTACTATGCATTTACACTGTCACGCTCGTCTTTGCTCGCCTAGACTTGGCCAGTGTATGGAGGCGGTATAAACATAAACAAAAACCTACAACCAAATTTGTATGACATTTAATAATTTTTAAATCAAATTGAGGATAAACACATAAAAATCTTTTTATATCAACGAATTTATAACACCGTTTTGTGTTGTACATTGCTGATTGTGTAACGGCCACCTAACCTCAAAATCGTTAAACTGATACTTCTGTATTCAAAATCAATGATACTACTTAACACTTTTGCTGCTGCAAACATGTTTAAACATGAAATTTGCATAAGTTTCTACGTTGAGAAAAAACCCCGATTGGGGTCCGCAGCACCCTACGTGTTAAAATCGCCAAACATTCTGATCTACGATCGTGTGTTATAGAGAGTAATAACATGCAGAAGGTCTATGTTGACACTTATTTAGATAATGCAAGCGTAATAACATGTACATCAATTTGAAAAACACTAATCGGGCTTATAACATTTTCCTAATAGGCATCATAACACTTCCTAACGTTTTACGGATGGAAATTAAACCAACCAAAAGAAAATGTTTTAATTAAATATTAAATGCCGTGAACGGTTTAGAAGAGTGTTTAGGTTAAAAAATAAAAAAGGTTAAGCCTACATTGGTTCATAATTTTAAGTCGTATTTTATAATTTTGAAAACTGCGTATTTATTTCTCTCTGGTATTCACTTTCTAGGTATACTATTTGTGTGGCGATGAAATTTGGACGTAATCACCATTTCCACTTAAAGTGACCGCGTGTCGTCTTTGTTGATCAAATGTTTTGAACAAGTTTTGCGATAGCCTTTATAGTTTAACTATTTAAAACAAACTATGAGTGATTGTGATGGATTCTTGATGAAACGCCATCGCCGTCACTTCAGTTACGACGAGTAGACTACAATTTTGACGTTTGCTGAGTATGTGTCATCTGATTGCAATACAAATTTTTATTCTGTTGTATTACTTGGTTACAAGATTCTAAAAGTTGTTGGAGGCTATAATTTACAATTCATACAACCTGTATTTAATTATAATCTAAAGCTTCCCTTTTTAAATACATTTTGTTTTTCTGCCAGTACCTATATTTTTCTTTTAAAATATTTTTTTCTATATTTGTTTTATTTGGTTTCCAAATAAACTAGGCTATGATAAATTGCGGTTATTTTATTACCGCGTCCTGTACCGATTTTGTACCGAGAACCGAGGTACAAAAATATTTACCGGACCGAACCGTACCGACTTAAATTTCTAGTACCGCACACCCCTAGTGAATATATCTCAAATAAATCAAAATAGTATACGATATACAATTATTTGAACGGACATGAGTTTGTAACAGCAACTCGAGCAGCCCCGCAAGCGATGCGGGTATATGTACAGGTGTAGGATTAAGAATGTTTAACAGGATCCAGTGGCTGCACAGTTGTGTTTAACCCTTTGTGATCGGAAGGCCAGCAGGAGTGGCCACAACGCAGTCGGCAGCCAATCGTAATTCTTTCCGTATAACTTAAGCCACGTATAAGCTTTCCGTATATTCTTTCCGTATAAGCTGTCCTGGCCACGTCCCACTCCGCGTTACCTCGGCACTAATCATGGCGGCTCACTCCTGGCAGCTCGGAATTGCTTTCACTGATCATTTAGTTTAACAATTCCTCACTAGGTTGCAGCACTCTACAGGCATCATACCACAGTTGGAATTACAAATGAAAACATTGCTGTCGGCCAGTCCTGCTGGACGCCCGAGCGTTCATTGGATTTCATGTTGCCCAACACCGCTGGCTGTCCGATTGCACAACTGCTATGAAAAAAATCCGACTTCCGCGCGCTAATGGCGGCGGCCAGTAGAGCTGGCCGCGCGATCGCTGAGGAATAGCGGCAAATATCCATTCCGATGGCAAAGGGTTAAGTCATTATGTGCAGCAGTAGTTGATAGCCATGGTCACAGCAACAAATTAAATCACTTTACTGTCAGTAGGCGTAGTCGGCCCTTGGCAATCTCTTAGATTTGTACGGACCGCTCGAAAAGCACCCTAAGATTAAGTCCATCAGGCAAAAATTACAGCTAATGTAATCAAATACCTGGAATTACAGATATTGTTACTAGTTCCTAGTTACGTCTAGAGACAAATTTTCCTTATAGTGTGTATTTAAATTAGTACAAATGTTGTTTGGAAATTAATCCATATTAATATTGAATGTAAATTAAAAATAGGAACATAACACATTATTTAAAGTCTGCTAGATTGATATTAAATTGTACTTCTGTAACAAATTAACATAATTGTTATAACAGAACGGTAATAAAAAATCCTGGTTTGGGTGAATGCCTGCTCATGATCAGGTGATTTAGTTCTCCCATAAGAACAATGGCAATGAATGTAAAGGGAACAAATCATAGGTTCAATATTTGTCATATTTTCATTCGTTCTGTTTACTTCTACCAGATGTAATTATGGTCACAGCAACAAATTAAATCACTTTATTGGCAGTAGGCGTAGTCGGCCCTTGGCAATCTCTTAGATTAGTAGATATTCTAATTACTTAACAATGAACTTGGCCAAGTGAGGCGCTGATGCAACTAAGGTGTATTTTGAAGTGAATTAGAATGAAGTGTGAGTGTAGCATGAGCAAGATATTTTGTGAAGCCTTGTTTCTTATAAATTAAATTGAAATAATCTTGACAAACTGTGCAAAATGTTCATCATTCAATAACAGCAAGAATACCAGTTGAATGGTTAGAGGCTTTATATTACTAATCCTTGAGTATTAAGTCCGCCCAACTAGCCTAGTAGTTTAAAAAGTAAACGCCATGATACCTTCTTTCGCAGCTTTCCACGGATGTGACATAACCGTTTGATGCCATCAAAACACATTGCTTCAAGACGTCCATTTCCAAGCATTTTAGTTACTTGAGCATATTCTGAAAAAAATATCCTTTATTAAAAACAATCAACTCAAGTAGATATGTAACTCATCAAATTTGTGATCCTAAATAAAGAAGCAGTATCTGATTGTCTACACTTTGGACCTAAATGTCCATGTGCATCTGAGTAAAGATGGCAAAAGAATTATCACCACTACCACCATATAAAGTAATTTGTGAAATAACTTACAAATTTGAATTTTCCATTTTGTTGAGCCAATTGAAAATTAGAGTAATTAGGATGTAAATTGTAACTAATTAGCAAATTGAGATACACTGCAATTGTAGGTTATCATCAATGAAAGTAGCTTATCAATATTAAAATATCCTGCCAAAAATATTTATATAATACGGTTCGGGGCACGGTGCTTGACGTCAGGGAAAGGCGAGAAACTACTCAAATTTCTTATAAATAAAAGCAGACAATAATAAAAATAACAAAAACAAATTTTTAAATTAAATAAATGAATTTTCCTTTCTGTTGACAAAAGTATACTGTTAACACTAACGGTACTCAGCCAAATATAGGTAAAAAGTCATTCCAGAGCATACGCTAACCAGATGCCAAGCACTTCTAAAATTGATAAATGTTCCCTAAACTATCCCTATAATTCTGAAGTTGAGTACTTAATCCTTTCCGCTCGAATGCCAGGTCAGCGGCCCACCGCATTTTGCTATGTTGTCGCATGCCGGGCCCGACCTGCACATGCGTTTTTTTGTTTTTTCCCTCCCAACAAACTGCATCAAAATAAAAACATAAAAGTCAGCTTAAAAAAAAAAATAAATAAAATAATTAAGTGATCAGCTGTGATTTTAAATGCAGCTGGATAGGAACAGGCAAGTAAAAAAATTGGAGTGGAAAGGGTTAATCATGATGTACACAGCAGCACATTCACTCCCTCTGGGGTTCATGTTCTCAAAACACCAGGCAGACTAAATAGTTTTACAGCTTAGCTCACTGAGGGCTCCGCCCCTAGACCCCCACTTGGGGTCACACAAGTTAGTATTACAAACTCAATGTCCGTTCAAGTATTTTTGATATACAGTAGACGCTCTTTTATCCGGCATTCTATGAACCGGCACATTCTATTAACCGGCACCAGGCGACCCGGGTTTTTCCAGGTATTTTCGGTCGTTTCCGTTTCGTACTGCGACTGCGCTGGACTGTTCCCGCCTTTTTCTTAGTCACCTGTTGTTTGTTTACGTCTCAAGCAGTTTGGTTTCTATTTTTAGAGGCCAACTTCCGCCCGGCTGTCTGTCCGCCCGTCTGTCTATCTGTCTGTCTGTCTGTCTGTCCGTTCACAAATGCAGGTGTTCCGGAGCAGTGCCAAGGTCAACCAACGCACGCGACCACAGCTCATTACTGATAGACTCTCAGATTACTGTATTCCCATTAATAACTAAAAAGTTCTATTATCCGGAAAAATCGATTTACCGGCATGGGCGTGGTCCCGAACATCTCTAATTTGAAAATTTCTAATTTATGATGGGGAATGGGTTCAATTTTTTTTCTAGTATTGTATTGATGCACTGGGATAAATTCATTATTCTGATTATTCCTGACATGCATGATTGTATCAAAGATATATAGTCCATGAACGGTCATGATTTTTAGTTGTTTAAAATATTCCTGGGCTGAGTCTTGAGTTTTTAGTTGTAAAATAATTCTAATTGCTTTTTTTGAATTTTTAACATACTATTCAAATTTTCTTTTGTTGTGGAGCCATATATACATATTCCATATGCAATATGACTGTGAATATATCCAATCTAAATTTTATCTTTATTCAATGGTCCTATCATTTCTTTTACTCTACCGCGCGAAAGTTAAACTGACAGTTTACTGGATATTTTGCTGCAGCTGCATTTTTTCGTTTTGATTTGAAACTCCATAACCCCAATATTAAAATTTTCAATTTTCAAGTAAAAAATTAGAGGTTTAATAATTGGAAATTGTAACTTTTAACAATTTTCACAGAAGTTTCTGGGTACAAGCTAACAGCATGACAAATTTCATGTTTCTACCTCATCTAGAAGAAATTGTGTAAACAAATCGTGGTATAGAAATCGTATACGTAAAAAAAGTTACACATCGGGCTGTATAGGCATTTTGATAAGTGCCTCTGTTACCAACTGAGACTCTGTGGTTTAATACCACACTAGTAGCGGCCACTTAATGGTCGAAATGTGATCAAAAATGAATTGACAAATAATGGTTGTTTGCCTGAATATTTTCCTATTATCCTGCATTAGAAAATCATTTGAAACAGTGTCATGATTATGATCTAGTGTTTATTATTTAGTGGGTCTTGTTTCTCGCTCTCTCCCCCATACCCCTCCCCTCAAACAGTTTTAATTTTTGAAATGTTGAGTTAAAACAGATACTGGTAACAGAAGGACATTTCCATTCCAGTAGCCAGTAGTATTTATATTTATATTATGCCTGAATCAGCTGATATTGCTAGTGTTAGCATTTACTATTATAACAACAGCTGCTGTCAAATATACAATTTGATTGATTACTGTTCTTACATAAGATTAACATTGAAACTTTGAAAGCCTTTGAGGCTTAGCCCTGAGGGCCGATGTAAATTATAAGGCGCTACACATCTACATGAATACCTTTCTAAGAAAAAACAAACGTCCTGAGAAAAAAGGAGGGATAGTTTTGTGCTAGCCTATTAATATAATGAGACTAATAATTGTCTAATAAATGTTCCCTAAGGCAATAACAGATGAAGAGAGCTGTAAAAGCCAAAACTCTTTAGTTCTTAAGAACAAACCATTAGTATTACCCTTGGGTGATTGATAAAAAACACAAAAAAAAACAGAAAATAAGAAAATATTTACTCCTTTAATAATTGTTTGAGTACAACCTAGCACAAGCTAGGAATAAATGGTCATCGTTTCCGGTAATTCATAACCAGCACAGATAAGAAAAAACCATTTATAAACTAAAGCAGTCTAATCTTATCACTAAATTCAAGGTGGCTTTACTACGGCGCGTGAAGGTAGTGCCTCTGAATTCCGGGACAATTCACTGCACTGACGTTTAATATTTCACACTTGTTTATATTTAGGGTACATATTTATAATATCAGAGTTATATAATTAATAAAATCTAAAACAGAAAAATACATTTTGGTATAAGCAAAAACCAAATAATAAATAATTTATTTGCTGGAAACTAAATACTATTGTAATATTTCCAAAGAGGCATCAACTTAGTTCTTATTTAAGAACCTATTTTGTACCGTTTTTTATAGGATTGTTATAGTCCTGGCAACAAATATTAAAGACTTCGCAACTAAAAATTTAAATGGGTTTCTAAATAAAACTTTGTTGACTTTGGGCGTCATAAATAACCCACGGGCAGAAGATCTAGTAAAGTGACGCAATCTGTTAGTGCTATTGTTCCCATTTTGAATGATGATAGGTAGGCCTACTTTTAAACTTAAAAAAATAGGCTAAATAAATATTTTAATGGTTATATTCTAAGTACCCTAAACAACGACATTGAAGACTCACTTTCATTTCTAGACATTAAAATTCTGTCAAAATGTCTTGAGTAGTATTTTAAAGGTTTTAAGACAGTCATATGCTACCGCCCACAACTCAATACCATATAAAATAGGTGTGAGTCAGTAAAAACTAACTAAACAAGCTTAAATAATTTAGAGCACTTACCTTGTCCGTCCTCTTTAAAGACCAGTTCACGTTTTTCTGTTTCATTTTCATTCTTACCCCTTCTCCTATTTTTACCTCCCTTTCCTAAAACAAGATAGCAATTTTAGAATAGGTAAGTAACTATAATTTTGAACTACTTATTTTTGAGGTTAATTGAACAGTGACTATAACTAAGGTGTTGCTCTTCAAAGAAAAAAGCAAATCTGTAAAAGTGACCTCCTTAGACAAGATCGGAATTATTTAAGAATCAGGACTAACGAGAATGGACGAGAAAATACTTTAGTGTAAATACTCTTTTTATTCAAATTAAAATAAGAAAGCTTCTCAGCTTGTGCTTCAAACATCTGTCAACTGTCCTTTTGCGAGTGAACATACAGAATTACGACCTTTAGCTGATATAAATGCGTAGTATTTATAAACCTACGTGCACTTTGTGCTTTCTGCGCTTTGTGTCCAGAAGTTTTTCCGAAGAATTATTTATGGCCTGTTACTTTTGTGACATTTGTGGATTATGTCCTATTTTGCGACTGGGTGCATTCCATGATTGAAAAGCTCCATGTGGCTCCTAAGAGGGTTTAAACAAATATCAGTAGCCTAACGACTTTAATTCAGAATGTACCGCAAGGCAAAATGTTTTCAATCTTTCAGCAACGGAATATGTAAAATCTCAAAACTTTCTGCAAGCCTAATGCAATTTTTCATACACCTACCACAATCATTGGAGTCATATAAAGCTACTTGTTTGTAAAAAACTAGTAACTAGGAAAATTATTTAAATAAACCAATCTTATTGGAAAACTCTCCAAATAATTATTTAAATAAACCAATCTTATTGGAAAACTCTCCAAATAATTATCTAAATAAACCAATCTTATTGGAAAACTCTCCAAATAATTATCTAAATAAACCAATCTTATTGGAAAACTCTCCAAATAATTATCTAAATAAACCAATCTTATTGGAAAACTCTCCAAATAATTATTTAAATAAACCAATCTTATTGGAAAACTCTCCAAATAATTATCTAAATAAACCAATCTTATTGGAAAACTCTCCAAATAATTATCTAAATAAACCAATCTTATTAGAAAACTCTCCAAATAATTATCTAAATAAACCAATCTTATTAGAAAACTCCAAATAATTATCTTTTTGGCAGTCTAAAAGAAAAGTAATTGAATTACAACAATATAGGTACTGTGTAGCCTGAACATGTTAAATTAATATCTATACTCGAGACCCCGTGCTCCTCTGCAGCATCAGTCAATACTGAAATTGAAGAGTATTGTCAAATCAAGTTAAAATGTTATAGCAGTTTATAGGTACATATCTACCCATGGATTGTATTTACATAAATTGTTCCACTCCATATTAAGTTAACAGTTAAAATATCACATAATTTCAAAATAATAAAAACATAATAACATAACTGTAAAATATAAACTCTGTAAGGCAAAATACAAAACAAAATTATTGTTACAGAAACAGCTTTTAAATAAAAATTTGTTTTAAAATTAAAGAAAATAACTTCAGATTTATAATATGTTATATTTGCAAAATAAAATGTAACAAAGTTTCATTTAACGACAATTCTTTCAAAAGTTTTGTGAAAATGATGTGTAATGATTATAACTTTTGCCTTAAAACATTAACTAGAGGGTGTTTATAAATAAAGATAACGTTCTCTTTAACCTTGAAGTCGTTAGTACTAATATTTTCTCCGATAGAGTGCTGCAAAGAAAGTGCTGCTGTAAATGTAATGTATCAATCAATGAAATATCTTTATTCATTAACTGAACAATTGTTACAAATGAATAGTGTCATTTGCCATAGTGAATAGTGTCTCTTTAATTATATATAAACATCTGATAAAATATACAAATTTGATAGAACTAGGCGACTAGACATTCAAATTTACATTCAATTCCTCAAAGGAGTATAAGGGATGATTTATCATAAACATTTTAAGTTTTGTTATGAATTCTGACAGGTTTTATGTTGTTTTTTTGTATAGAATCTGGGAGTTAAAAAAATGTGAAACCTCTATAATTTAAGCTTTTCTTAACACATTGACTGTTAAAAGAAAATAACAGTATTTTTCCAGAAGCTGACATTACATAACATTACACACACGCATACACAGAGGGCGCCACGTCGAAACTAAAACTGCACAAAAAGTAACCTCACTTCGATACACAATGCTACACCCAGGGTGTCTAGTGATATTTGATCTCAAAATTCAAGACTTTCCCGACATTTTATTAATTTCTATGCAAATTCCCGACTTCCCCGACTTTCCCGACTGCTAGACACCCTGTACACCTCAGTCGAGGTTCCCGTCTCATTGCTACGGGCAGACTGATGCAATATGTTTGTGTGTTACAAAGCGCGGGAAAACCCGCGTGCAGCTGCCGCGCGGCGATCGGGTGTGCGGGAATTCCCGCGCGTAGCACTCAATGTGTTAAAAAACTCTAGTCTATGGGATTCGAAAGTTTTAAAATGTCTGGTATTTTATGGGTGACTTCTGGCTTCCGCTTCCCTCAGAGGTATAATATTGTGTTCCTTGACATGTTTTACTATGTATAACACATGTTGGGAGAAAACGGTTAAAAAGCCTAGTTCTGTAAATTCTGTTTTGACTGAGTCCAATTTCTTAAACCAATGTATTATCCTTATTGCTTTTTTCTGTATTTTCAAAATCTTTTTCAAATTTTTGGTAGGGGTGGCCCTATAAATGCCTACCCCATATGATATATGGGAATCTATAAGTGCAAAATACAAAACTCTCAATGTTTTTAAACTACATTTTTTTGACATTCTTCTAAGTGCGAAAATCCCAGACGATATTTTATTCAAAACACTTTCAATATGGTCATCCCAGGTCAATTTTTCGTCTATAATCAGTCCCAAACATGTTCTATTACATTCTTGAAGTATTTCATCTGCAGCTATTTTAATAATTGGGTCAATTTTTGTTCTGCACTGTCTTGTTGAGAATGATAACAAATTTGTTTTACTTGGATTTATTAGAAGGTTTTTGTTTCCAAAATATTGTCTCACTAGTGTAAGGTTTGTATATGAGGCAATTTCAACTGATTCTTGGAACCATGATGTACATAAGAACCTGGAATAGATTTATTGTGCTTTAATATGAGTGTTTAGTTTCTATATACAGGTCAAGGTAATAAATTAAATTTGTTTCTATTTCATTGTTACGATTTAATAATAATTATACAAACATTTGTTTCATATATTCATTACCTACTTATTTTTAATGCAAGCCAAGTTAAAGACAAATTTATATTTTGGGCAAAGCAGGTCATAATATATTTAGATGCTCCCTTGTTTGTTTAACAGTAATTATTATATTTGCTATATTTTCAATTTAAAAATTACCAATGTTAAAAAAGTGTATAAAAGCAAATGAGGGTTTTCTTTAAAAAAAGTTGATACAAAAAATAAGATTTAAATTGCCTTTTGCTGTGAGTAACTGAAATTATTTTATTTTTTTTAGAAAAATAATGTAATAGGCCTACATTTTTATAATTATTGTTCATAATTTTAAAATTTAAAGCTCTACTTTATATAAAATAAAATGGACTATAAAAAAAACAAAAGTAGAGGACTTAAGGGAAAGTTTCACTTAAGTAATAAACTAAACAACTACGTCTGCAGCCATTTTTAATTTTAGCCCTATAAGAGTCATGTCAAAGTATCAGAAATGTACAAGTGTATTGCGCAAATGATTATACCAGAAAACTTGTGATTTTTAGTCAATGTTCAATTTAAATCAGCAAAAAACTATTTTAATGCATTTTTGGCATTGTTTTTTAATTTTAGCTTGGTAAGTTAAATAATAAATAAACAGTATCAGGAAACTGACATATACTTTCTCCCTTTTAGCCCAACTTTAATGAATAAATTACTTTTTATTTACTAAACATAGAATACAAAGTACGGTCGAATGTACAGAAAATCTTGTAAACAAGTTGTTATAAAAAACATCCACCCAAATCCCTGCTTTGGAGGCACTACAGAATTGCTACACTCGTGGTTTTAAGAGGGGAAATGCCCCCTATTCCCCCCCCCAGGGTTATTAAAGGGCAACACATTTCGAATTTCCTCTGTTGGTCAATGCTAACTTGACAAGCATATCAAGTTTGAATGAAATTGATCAGTAAATAAGAGAGAAATAGTAATTTTTTTATTCCCCATAAGAATAACATTGGACAACGTACTGTGTTTACTGCAAAATTAAAATATCAATTTTATCCGGAACCAGCAATTGTAGAATAGTAATTCAAGATACTACATTATTTAGTTTTTGAGCTCTTTTTAATGGTGAATAGTAATATTTTTTTATGTTTATGTCTTTTTATGAAAAATCAAAAAACTGAATTTTTTATGTTTTAAGTCCTATTATTTCTGAACCCGAATTTTTACAGGAATGCGGGTGGTCATAATATTGCTAATATAGGACCAAAATGGCAGATGGCCAAAGGTCCTACTGCAGACTCTGAGTAAACGGTACTTACAGCACAATTTGTTAATGGGGTACTTATTAAAGCATTTTCTTTGTTTAAGTGAACTACTGTTCCAGCAATAGCTAACGTAAACATTATAAAATGTTTACCTCCCGAAAAGTAATGTAGTTTTAAACACTAGAAACAATAGGTAAAGTCCAAATAAATTCAAATCCATCGCTATTATGAGTTTCAAAAATACAGTTGATTCACGGTATGGAACCAGACAAAAAATCAGAAAATTAGAAAAACTTAAGATTAAACTTACTAAAGAAAATAATCATGTCACGTATTTTACCAAATGTAAAAAAGAAGGACTCGTTCCCAAAGGTCTCATGTTAAAATCTCCTTACTACAGCCACAGAGCGAAAAAGATTTTATCAATAGCCAGCCAAAAACTAATGAAAGACATGCACACTAGCCACCACTGGGCGAGTGCCGCTGCGGCGTCTGGGCAGCTCACTTCTATTTCGACCACCGAACGAGGCACACACGACAGGCACCCACCCGCTGTTCGTAACTCATATTCATATAATTGGGCTCCCGTAGTTTTCGACGTTACGACAGTAGGCCTAGTTGCTTTATTATTTGTGCTAACAAGGACAATTTTATTTTATTTGCATTAGTTTATTTTCGATTTGATTACCCAGCCTTTTTGAATTAATGTCAAAGCAACCTGGGACCGGACGAAACCTGCCCGGTAGTTTGCGCTGAACGATATTTCTGCCGAGATTCGACCTTTGAATCTGACTAGACAGTCAGATTACTTTCCCAGTCTTACGCGTTGCTGTTAAAGCAACCTGGGAATCTAATCCTTTAACTTTGGGTTCGAGTGAAATTTATTTTTAAGTGTAATTATTATTATTGTTTCCATACCCATCCCAGTTTTGTTAAGTTGCCGTCCCAGGCAACCTGGGATTATAATTTATTAACGTTTTGCGCAGTTGTGAATGATTTAGAAATTGTTTTACTATCAATGTTCAATAATATTGTACCTATACCGCTGAGTTGCTGTTTCAAGCAACTGCGTAACATTGAAATTCGTAATTGAATGAAGAGTTATCTTAGTTTCAAACTTAAGAGTTATCTTAGTTTTTTGGTTTCATACTGGTTTGATCCAGTGGCGGATTTAGGGGGGGGCTATAGGGGCTGTAGCCCAGGGCGGCAAATTTACATAAAATTAATTAGTTGTTAACAAAAGAAACGTTGAAACGGGGAACATTTTAATGAAACGGATGACAATGGCGGTGTTACGCCCTTTAAAAGGTAAGGGTAGTAACTAGAGACTAATGTATAACGCTTGCAGTCCCTCACACTGCAGTTCCTCAAAGCAGTCATAATGCATTTGTCATTCATCCGTACTAGCGACAAGACGATTAAGCTACAGAGAAAGGGCGGCAAGCCACGAACTACATCAGGCACTACGCCACTATGACTACGTCCAACCATAGATGATAGGTCCAACAATATCAATAATGACCAAGACATACGGATGAGAAATGTTGCAACAATTGAATTTCAGATGACAATAACAACATTTATACTACAATGAAATTGTCGTTTCATTTTCAAACTCAAGGTAACAAAGAAAGTTATTTCAGCCGTCTTATACTTACCATCAAAGGCTACCACACGTAATCGTTCATTCTGGAGGATATTTTTTAAAACAAAACATCTGACCAAAGACTAACATAATTTGTGAAGAGGGGATTTGATTGGTTGTTGCCATGCGAGCATAGTTGACAGACTCCAGGCGAGACCTCTATATATATTTTTTGGGTGGAACAGTGTCAAAATCTCCTATTTCAATAAATGAAAAACTGTGATATTTGAAGTCTTTAAATTAATATCTTGTCGCATTTTAGGCAAATCATGATGTTAAACTTAACTTTATAATCTTAAGACATATTTTTTATGTAATTTTATTGTTTATCTCGAAGCAAAGTTATGATTTGAGTTAAATAACAACACCCTTTTAATATATATAGCTTTGGGAATAGTGTTGAAAACAAGCCGCCTTGTACATCGAATGACACTGTCCCACCAAGTTGACACCACAACAGGACAAAATACCAAATATGACGGCACACGTTTTATGAAGGTTATTTGTCAGAGAGTAGTGACTCCTGTAGGTATTATCATAGATTAAGAATATCACAAGTAAGTAATGCCACTAAGGAGTTTGTTTAATCTATAGTATTATATTTCAATTCATTGGATCTACAACATCATGGAGGTGAAACTAGAAGAATTGTTTGAATATGTGTAGAGTTTTATGAAGATTAGGCCTACATCAATTAATTTTATATTTAAAACATATAAAACATACGTCTAAAACATATAAACGTAGAAAAGTATAAATTACAAAATGACTGAAAAACTGTATTGAAAAGCACCAATTCAGGATTAAAATAGTCAGAATTTTGAGGCTAATTGTCCGAATTACGAATTTTAAGGCTACAGTGTCATCATTTCTTATTTACAGGTTATTTATTATAATTTTCAGCAGTCAATGCGTTGGTGTAAAAATTAATGTTTTGATGAAATTTAAGAAGGGATTTTTAGGCCTTTGTTGAAGGATTTTCTTGTTATTAAAAGTAGCACTGCTTCACTGCTTTTAACACGAACATTTGTCTCTAGGGCCGATGTCATTGAGTAGGCTATATTGAATATTAAACTGTGTTAATGTGAATCAAGACAATCATACATTATTTTACTGGTTTTTCAACTAGGAAATAAGAGAAATGTCTTAAACTTATTCATTCAGTTAATTCGTAACTTCTTTAGATACTATCACAAAATAACCAAACAAGATATATATATATATAAAACATGTGGGTAAACCTGGGTGGTGAAAAGGACAAAGATTGTAGTGGCGGGGGGGAGGGCGGAAATTTTCCTAATAGCCCTTAGGCGGCAATTGCTTAAATCCGCCACTGGTTTGATCATGTCCCAGTTTCATTAAGTTGCCGTCCCAGGCAACCTGGGATAAGGGTAAATCAGAACTTTAGGATAATTTAGGCCGAGCTTAAGTTAAATTCTAACCTTTTGGCCGTATGTTTGATCTTTCCTTGCTCAGTATCGCCGAGTTGCTGTAATAGGCAACCGGGGTTTTGACTGAAGTTTTGTTTATGCTAAAAAAAAAAACTTTCTTGTGCCTGAGTGTCGTATTTTCGATTTTTACCCAGATTTTTCCAGTATACGTGTTGCTGATCCAAGCAACCTGGAAAATATCGTTTGACCTGCTGTCTTGAGAATAACATTGTAAATTTTCGTAACGGATAAACGATACACTCTCAGAATTAGTGTGCAGTTGCCGTCGCAGGCAACCTGGGAGTCATAATTGGCTGGGTGAAGACCTTTGGCTGTGAACGTAAGATATGCCACAGAGGCAATCTTGTTGAACTGAGCCAAACTTAAAAGTTCGTATATTTGCTACGATACGATAAGAATCCTGGCCTCCGTTGCGTTTGTCCCAGATAAATTTAATATGTTGGCGGTATTGTTTACACCCCATAAATAACGTCACAGTTGTTGAAAATGCGTTATCTTGGCTGAAAAGTGTTCGACACAGATGTTGTCGCGAACGCAACCCATTGGTAAGCAAAAGAGGCGCTTAAGTTTTTTCTTTTTAAAATCTATAAGGAAGTGCTCAAAAGCCAAGTCATAATCTGGTATTTGTGGCTTCTCAAAGTACTTTCCTTTTGTAACGAGGCTGTATATTGTAACGCCATCATTATGTTTTTGTCGAGTAATATGTGAGGCAATGAAATCATCATTAGAAGGTCTTCCAAATTTACTTTGAAAAACTCTTGCAATTCCAGCGCTCATGTTCTTGTCGTCAAGCAGGTCTGCTGAAATACAGTGTGCAAATGCAGTTTTGTGATCACCTCGATAATTCTTTATTATATTAATCATATTGGTCTCAATAATCCTTATGTCGCATTCTTAGGTATTTCCAGCAGTGTCTTACCAATTTCATATGTCATTTTATTTTTGCTTTGATTATTTAGATATAAGCCGTGTTTACTGTTATGTTGTCTGTGAAGGCAATCCAGATCTACAAGATACCCTGAATCAAGTTGGTAGACTAGTTCCTTTATATACAGATTAAGAAGATTTACTTCTTCATAAACAGAATCCTTTTCTGTTTTATCACACCTTCTCGGTATGACAGATGAAATTGCTTGAATTTTGTATGGGTCGAATTGTTCAATGCTGGATGTCAAATTTCTTCCCTGACTATCTGAGAAAATTGAAAGCTTTAATTTATTTTCAAAATGCAATTTTTCCCGTTTGTTAAAGTCATATACATTATGTTTAGGCTTGATATATTTATTTATCCTCAGATTTCTTTCCCTCTGATTTTCTTTATTATTCTGAGAAGGTGTGCTCTCCTCTTTAGTGATATTGGTTGATGTTGTAGACAAGGGCTGGAAACGGTTATTCAAACTTACGTTAAATATTGATGAGTAGTGGTTACCTCCGTTTTTTGTTGATCGGTAACTAGTAGTAATACTGTGTGGATGACCAGGTTTGTTTTGGATGCTATTTTTGTCTTTAGGGGAGGAAACTTTTACCTACTGATCCTGTACCTTACAATTCTGTTTCTGACTAGTGCAACTAGATTCATGTTTATCTTTGGTAGTGCCTACACTATGCGAAGATGCATATGTCATAGTGGTAATAGGAATTGAGGCTGGTGCCTGATTTAATGCTGCTTTGCCACTGCAATGATGAGTTACTATTGATGTGGGGAATTTTATCATCATTTGACTGATAGCGTCTAGGGATAGATTGAGACTGAGAGCGGGGTTAAAGTAGAGCATCGCCTGAGAAGGCGTTCGTTT
This sequence comes from Allygus modestus, assembly GCA_963675035.1. NCBI lineage: Eukaryota > Metazoa > Arthropoda > Insecta > Hemiptera > Cicadellidae > Allygus > Allygus modestus. Next base: position 235,707,603 of record OY776111.1, on the reverse strand, counting down.
AAGGTTGAGAGTACTGTTTGAAATATCAGGGAATAGGCCTTGTAATGACTCCAAAGAATCTTCGCCCTGCATGATACCTTGAATGATTATTTCATACAAAATAATCAAGTAGATGCCACAGTCATATCCATTTAACTGCTTAGGAACACTTACTGAAGTGATTTTACAGGTGGAATTTTTGTTCGCTATAGTTTGCAAGTTTGAGCTTATTTTTACCGAATGTTCATAGTTATAGTCCTAATGAGTCGAAACAGAAGAACTCTTTTTTCTCAGCAACATACAATATCAAATTCCAATGCGAACTGGAGTCCCCGGGCTTGTCCACTGCGGGAGAGTCATTTACAGGGATCAATATGTGTGTTTTTCTTGTATATTAACATCATAAAATGCTGATAATCATGAACACACTTTATGGCTTGAGAAATCATAGGATTCATTAGCCAGATATTTGTTTTCCTAGTCACTGAGCTGCTGAGCAGTTCACAGTAATAATTTATGGGATTGCCTTCAAGTCATTTATTTCACAATATATCCAGAGTCATTGAGTTTCTGGCTGGCAAAGTTGACTGGTGTTGCTTGTCACAGGAAGCAATATCATTTGGTATAAATTGTTTGATTAAATCATCTGTAATATGTTTATCTGATTTTGTTGTGTTAGTTTCAACAGTTAAAGATACAGAGTTTGATGTCTGGGACTGTGTATTTATAGGAGTACAGTGGAACCTCTATTAACTGCCACCTTTGGGACCGGGACTGTGATGGATAACTGAATAGACGGATAATAGAAACATCATATTATAAACGTGTTCAGTAACTAAATTTTTAAATGTTTGGCAGAGAAATGAAAATAAACTGTGTACAAAAGGATAATACTGCCCACTACATACATATTTATGTTGTTTTAAATAATACAATAGCTCATACAGACGCTCAGACTAAGCTGTACGGCGCAAATCCTGAGTCTAATAAATAGTAATATTCTCATAGACGGACGACGGATAACAGAGTGACAGTTTAAAGAGTGACGGTTGATCGAGGTTTTACTGTACTGGTTACAGATGGTTTCTTAGACAGATTTACTGAAGGTTCTGTCAATGAGTTGGTTAATGAAATAATACCAGATTCTTCCAGATCACAGTCATTTTTATCATTTGAGATTTTAAAAACTTCCATTAAAACTTTTCTCAGCTTCTTTTATTGCTGCATTAAATTTAGGATTGCTTTCTTTACAATTTTCATAAAGAGATTTATTTTCCTTAAAGGAGCAAACATCGACTTCCTTGACCACACCGGTCTCATTAGTGCCATAAAATTTAATACTATATTTCTTCAGGTTTTGTGACGAGTCTACTTCAGTAATTGTAGGTCAGTAAGGATATCCTTTTATTTTTGCAAAGACTCTGTCCCCAGTTTAAAATTTATTTTTTATTAGGGACATTTTGTATGTACAAATTTAGAAAGTATCGGAAATAAAACAAATGAGGAGAAATTACACAAATAAAAATCTGTGCTTTATAATCATAAATTGTATTCCATATAGTTTTGAGATTATATCCAGAATTTTTCTGTGGCTACTTAATTCACCACATTATCTATACACAAGCCATATCTCCTTTCCTCTACATGTAAACAAACAGATGGTTGGCATGGCCAGCTGAGTCAACCATAAACACAAACAACCAGTTTGAATGAGTCTTATCTACAGGCTGTTATCTACCTGATCAAAGGCCAGCTCACAAGTTCTGCACTTCCTGGAACCTCATCTCTGGCCCCATTTTATCACTAAATTCTGAGTAATCTTGTAATATTATTGGAAAAACCTAGATAAATTAAAACCTGTTGCTTTTTTGAATAAACTGGTTTTACAATAGGACACAAAAACTCAATCTGAATATTTACATATAAAAATGTTGTTAGAAAACTAAAAATTTCCATTGTAAATTTCATAAAATCTGTAGAGCACAAAATACACAGGTCTAGTAGCGACAGGGGCCTCCCCTGTAACAGCTGTTTTGTTTTATTACCAGTTTATCTGCTTAAAACAGTTATATGGAGATAACATATGACTATCTTTATTTTGTTAAGGAAAAGTACATAACATATTTTTTATATGTATAAACCTAGGTTTTTTTATGTATAAACTTAGGTTAACACTAATATTCTCAGGCCTTCTTTCCCGGGGCTGGTTGATTATGCATATATTTTCCTATCAATGTTGTGTCCTATAATAAGAAGACACAACATTTCCTCGTAGTGTGGTTTGTAAGCTCATCCCATTACACGATAATAGATTAAACCTTTAATAAGAATCAATTTATTGTTTTCCCTTCATGACAGCTAATGGTAAAGCGTCCTGCGGGGTTCTTGATTTGTTTTTAGTAAAACGCATAACAATGCTGACAAACTTGATAAAGAGTAACTACAGAAAAAATTGTCACACCGGGTATAATTTATAACATCTAAAACAAAACTTTTAAGAGTTACCTCAAATTAACCAATAAAGTTCTGCTTTGGCTTTGACACTCGTTTCGTGACGTCATGTCAAATAAGCCTTAGGTTTGAGTCTACTATGCTAATTTCGGGAGTAAACATGATACCACAGTGCTAAAACCACCATTTGAGAACAATAAAAACAGGAAAACTAAATTCAAAATTCAAAACAAACAAGACTGAACCATATACAATTCTTAGGTCAACTAAGATATGTCTTATGGTATATCAGATGCAGGGTATTCCGTAAATGTTAATATTTTAAAATAATATTACCACCACTTTGAAACGGATTAAGATAATTGAGTTCTGTTTTTGCCAAAATGTTAGTCGAGTGCAGAGCTTTAAAATGATGTATAACTTGACATACGTTTATATTATAAAATTCCGGGATTTGAACTAGTGACCCTCTATTTTTGGAACAATCTGTATTTGTAACAAACTGAAAATATTTTTAAGTTATTCCTTGGAATCAATTTAGTAAGAAGTAATTTTATTTCATCTTTCTAGGTCAATTGGTTTGTCTGCATTCTGTTTGAGACACCCTGTATAGGCCTATATATATATATATATATATATATATATATATATATATATATATATATATATATATATATATATATACAGGGTGTGTGTGTGTATATATATATATAAATGTTAGTGATCAATATTTGTTGATGCTTTTCCCAATTTATAGCATTAATACTGGTGGCTGTGTGAACTGAAAACACTAGTATTAGATTTGTTCGAAGGCCAAGGTAGGCCTATAACTTGATGTAGGCCTAAGTTAACTTAGGTAACTTCAGGAGAGGGGAGTAGGAAGTAGTAATCAATCGCAGAAGTAAGTTAAAGGCAAAGATTCAATTTTTGTAGGCTACCGGTACCTTGATCTCTCCTTTCAAGTAAAATTCACAATCAGGCCTATACTAATTTAACCTTGCATATTCCTACTTGTTAATACAAACCACTATTTGATAGTGAATCGATTGTCAGCGTGCTGCGGCAGTGAGGTTGGGAAAGGTTATCACTGATAACTTATCTAATTTTATCATAAAACATACAATACCGGTACACTTTAAGTTATGAAAGTTTATTTTCTGATACGGTACTTAGAGGGTTGATACCCCTATTCATGTTGGATCAGGAGTCCTAAATAAGCCTAGGGCCTACTTTTTTGCCAAACAACTTTCTTAGAGGCTATATGAGGGCCCTAGGTTAATTGTTAAAACAGGTCATTGGGAAAAAATAACTTAGCGACTAGAGGAAGGCATAAGCTTAATTTAATAGAAGTTTTAGTTCAAACATATGGTAGGTCTAAACATGTTTTTAGAACTGAAGTTTATTTTCAGTCCAAGTTCATATTTTTTATAAGGGCCTATAGAGTAGGGTAACTTAGGGTAGTATTATATATTATTAGAACCAGTATTAGTAACTGTGCTGAAAATTTAGTTCCAGATTGCAAATAGTAGCATAAGGCAGTTTGTCACTAAAACTTGGGCCAAAGGATTCTTCTAAAAAAAACTTAATGGCTGCAAACTGAGGGACTAATCTTTAAAATTAAACCTTATTAAGATATTACATATTTAAGCCCCAAACTTTGTTATACAATTGGCTAACTATTCCCAAGTCACGGACTAATAAACCGAGATATAAGTTAGCCAAGGAAGGTTTCACTGAGACGTCAATGTCTAAGTTATAATATTGAATTGTGAATCATAAGGTTTGATAAAAATACATAGGTAGTTCTAGTTGGGCTTAGGTAGGTTATTATCCGTTTTTGGCTATTTCTTCTCAGAAATAATCGATGTTAACTAGGCAAAGTTCCATGACCCAAATTGAAATATAAATTGCACCAGAGAAAAATCTTAGAATAACGCTGAAAATAAGAACTTGTCAATATCATTACGACATCATTAATCCACTCTCAAACGAAATTATGCATACATTATTGACAGAAAAACTTACCCTTGTTCTTCGGCATAACAAATGAGATTAAAAGAACTTCTCGTCTCTATGAAAAAGCAGCAAATATAAGTAGTAAACAACTATCTCGTAAGCACCATTACGACAAACTCTGTAAAGGAAGTATGATAGACAAGACAGTTTACTGCCCAAGTCAAAGACAAGGTAAATTTGGAAACGTCAATAACCAATTGCAATGTATTAGCTATGGACAAATGTTACAAACGTTGATACGATTGCATTTGATTCATTTTGCATAATTATTTTAATTTTAGTACTCATAAAGCTACTACAGATTTAGTTTTAGTTGTCTAATATTTCAAGTAATTTATTTGAACTGCATTCTGAACTCAGAAAACGTCATAATCGAAACCAAAGTCGACTAAAACGCCAACCACAGTTACTCTGTTACTCTATGCACCTATTTTTCTATTGTGCTAAATTAATTTATCTTTTGCCATATTAAGTGGATGTAAGGTATTTCAATTTCAAATTGTCCAATGGCCAAACTTATACTTCAACAGGTCCTAGTCGAGTCAGCTTAGAACTTCCACAGTGGTTTCCATTTCCAAGTTTAACTTCTCGGTTGTCGGCAATCTCAAATCATCCAGTAGAATGAACCAATGAACGAACAATCGGTTGATGAAACGTTGCGGTATCGTCTGTTCGATATCGACCAAACAACAATTTTGAATTTTGTAGGCGAAAAAGTGCTCACCTGTCCTAGCGACTAGCCGGACCGTTTTGATACATGCAGCGCTACTAGCGGCGGGTCGCAGAGTTACCGCTTGGCGCTGAATTTTTAACACGGCGCTTACGCGTCTTATTGTATTTTATGTAGTCATTGGTAAAAGTGACAACTGTTCGCGCAGAAATTATGGATACTCGAGTTTACGGTATCACACCTACGAAACGGCCAGTCCGATTTTAACGAGAGACCTATCAAATGAACGGAAATATTGTCAAATTTTATATTACGGAGTTTCAAATCTTTACATCACTTTTTTTAAATTTATATAATGAAAAAAGTGTA